>OZ010703.1:6190329-6554060 GCA_963932265.1 Thymelicus lineola | reverse complement strand
GAGACAGGAGACCGCGACAAGTGTCTCGGTCTCTTTAGCATCTACTGTGGGTCGAGACCGAGACCGCGACCAAAGCTACAATTCATTCAATTTCAGAGTCTGTCGATGGAGTTACTTATGTTGTACTGTGCCATTAATTTACACTGTCTAATTAGAACTTCCATTGGAGGAAGAAGAAGGTTTTATTTATGGTTTCAGCTA
This sequence comes from Thymelicus lineola, assembly GCA_963932265.1. Classification (NCBI taxonomy): domain Eukaryota; kingdom Metazoa; phylum Arthropoda; class Insecta; order Lepidoptera; family Hesperiidae; genus Thymelicus; species Thymelicus lineola. The sequence goes on along the minus strand of OZ010703.1, from coordinate 6,553,859 downwards.
TGTTTTTCCAAATATTTTTCTTTAAATTTTCGTCTCTGTAGGACTCCAGTTGAGTATTGTATATCGGAGGGTGCTGTCTGATCAGTTCAATCAGCTTTTCACAGTCTTCGTCAGGAAAAGTAGTCATTTTTTACAATAAACACACGTTCAATTCGAGCGCGACACGACGAGACCGAGACACTACTAGTCCAGGGCAGCGACTGTCGCGCGGTCTCCGGTCTCGCGTCTCTGTCTCCTGTCTCGGTCTCGTTCGCGAACTGATGCCTATTCATTGCATATGGTCAAGTGACGATAGCGGTCTCCTGTCTCGGTCTCTTGTCTCGGTCGCTTGTCTCTGTCGCGGCGCGAACCGCCAGCTTAACACATAGACTGACAGCGGAACCTAAGTTATCTATAACTAGAGACCTGTTGGCATCTTATGGATACAAAACAACTCTCTAACTAAAATACTGCAACGAGTAGTTTTACTATACTATCAATTTTAAATTAATTCAGGAGTCTAACCGTCAGTAAGATTGTATGAATAAGACGATGACTTTTACGGTAATAATTATCATTTACCTACCGATAGCTAGTGTTTGAAATTAAAACAAACTTAACCTGAATCAAATCATTTACTACACATCCCGCTAAGCATATAACATACCCTAACTCTGACATTCATGTAATACCTCGTAAAATAACCTTAAGAACGGTAGTAAAAGTCCCAAAAATAGACTATAAAGTTGGTAGAACAATACATGTAAAAATGGTGCCGTCCGTCTTTCCACCGCGGTGAATAATTGATGATCCAAACTGCCGAGTTGTGTTGCTCATACAATATTTATGTCCCCAGGCTTCCCTTGTTACCGCCTACTTGATACGTATGTATACACTTAGCGTTTGTTTGTTAGATAATATGGATCTCATTTTTTGAACTCCAAGTATTTGCCTTCAATTTGAGTATAGTCTGCTGTCTGATTGAGGTTCTTAGTTGGTATACTACTATTTCGATTTCAAAGTAATCTAGACTAATCTGGGGGATTTAGATAGAGTTGGTAAAAAAGCAGATTCCTTGCTTACTTTTTTGCCAGCAATGTTACCCTATTATTGGTACGTTTATTGCTGGTCTAGCCCCTATATGTATGTACTTTCATAGAATCTTTTATCCCCTATACAGATGGAACAGATCCATTTCCCAGCGAAAAATTCGTAAAGCCATGATGAATGTTAAACATAAGAGCAGGTTATTTTTATCTCTTTAGTTAGTGCTTTCGCTTCCCTGTATAAAAATTTTTTTTTTACTTATAACTTCAAGATGATAACCGATTACCGCTTTTTGTCAAGGCCTTCTCTGATTACCATAAAAATTTAATCATAATTAAGTACCAACATCCGACCGTGAATTGATAATAACTCGTTCAATTAATATTAAACCCGGTAGCCTTCAACTCTCATGTCATAGACAAATCAGAGCATTAAGACCCGAGCACAGATAACACAGGCTCATTTGTCATAGATAAAGAGCATTTTCATTTGTGTCACTCTAATCTATATACGATGACGTGCAGAGTAATGAATAACGTCTAAATACTTGCTGGGACTTGTACACCAGTTATACGAGTATCATGTGATATGACATAACCTTGAAGTAAAGATATGACTAGACATGCTCATTAGTATCACATAAGTAAGTGCGATCGAGCAATTGCTACTTAGTAGCATATTTAAAGCAAAAAGCAAAGCAAAAGAATATTTACCTAGTGTAAATGCTTAAAATAAGCATGCATCGTTGTTTGTTTTTCGAGAATATAATAATTCCGCTTTTGTTTCTATACTTTTTGTATGGTACATAAAGAAATAAATAAACAAATAATATTACGCGCGGTAGGTATATTATGACGCGGCCGCATGGGTGAAAGTGGATGTGTTATGTTTCTGTATGCCTGCGAATATATTTATTGTATATTTATGCATGTGTATGAAAATCAGCAAGCTCGACTCATAATAAAATTAAGCATGCTCATAATTAAGCTTTTAGAAGCACGTCTATCTGAAACTTAATACAACAATAGACTCGTGCATGCAAAACAAGTCTTTGTTACTTCTTTAATTATACTATTTTATTACTGTTGTGATAAGCCAATAATTATTCCTTGCTATGTTAAGAAATGGGTTTTTTGCCTATGGTATCGCTGATGTCCACAAACATAGATAACCAAAGATGGTTCGTTTCCTTATTTCACGCTCATTTACATAAAAATGCAATGTTAAAAATGTAACTATCTCATAAACATTGTAATTAACCAAATAAAAGTGAAAGTAAATACCGAACAAATCCAAAGAATTCCAAAACCTCTGTGTTCAGAAACATACCTCGAATAATCTTCACGTCTCGTTAGCCGGCTTTTAATAATATACAACAAAACAAAGGCAGATAAGAAGCCATTAACACAGCTTCTAATACAAAGAGACGTTGGATGAATCGACCGAGACGAAATACGATAAGTTTTTGTCACATCCTATTATAAGCTCTTTACTATTCAACTTTTTATAGAAGTAGCGAGGCATACAATCCATTTGATTAAATGACAATTTATTTACAGCTGCAATATTGTACAAGTTTGCTGATCTATGTACGAATGTCTCCGGTCTGTTTAAGAGGTTTTAAGATGGCACAGAGCTACTGACCGTAGCTTTAAATCTTGAAGTGCTGTCGAAATAACCAATAGATGTGACCTTATCGACTAACTACCAGCATAGCACTCCGGGAATACCTGAGAAAGCTCATTCTACACTTTGCACGTGGCAAAATGTTGTGAGAGAAACGGACTGGAGATTTAACATCGATGTGGATGAAACATTGCTTTCGTCAGTATAAATTGCTGACGTGAGTCAAGTCTAATAAGGTTTTAAATGAATTAACAGCTTTGATTGTTTTGTTTCGAAATGTGATATAACGAAAACAATATCGAGCTGTATTGACATGACAAGAAGAACAAGAAAGATGCTATCACTCGAAACACCAACAAATATTTCTATGATACCATTGCCATTGGGGGAGTTAGCTAAGGACTTGTAATAGTTGATCTTATGTAACCTAATAAACTCAAAAAAAGGTTTGGTGAACTCGGTCCCATTGTCAGTGGTAGTCCGTGGTAAGTACAATATGTCAGTAGTCCTTATAAAATACTAACTGCCGTACCATCACGTAGATGGTGAGCTTGTCTGTACATCGAAAAAGACTCGACAAATGTCAAGTACTTCTCGTTCTGGGCTGCAATTAAGTCTATGTGGATTATTTCGAAGGGTTTGGTCGCAGGTGGTACAATATTAAACTGGGGTCTAATAGGATTTCTATCGTATTCAGTCTAACCACAAACTATGCATTCATTAATATACTTAGAGATCTCTTCTCTCATTTTGGGCCAGTAATAAAGACTGATTCGTCTTTCCTTCGTAGTAATGCTTAATTATTATTATTTCCTGTTGTCTTAAGTATTCTTTTACGTCTTCTAACTCAGTTTTTGCTAAAACTAAGTTCATAGAAGAACTTTTGAAGTTATGTTAAAGAATAGGGATGATAGACATTGCTAATGGTGGTGTAATCTTAAGGACGTTTTTAATCTTGGGATTGACATATTCTTTAATTGTATTAACCACATCTTGTTCTAATGTCGATTCTGACACTTGTGTGTAGTCTCTGTCATTCGTCGTTTTAGCTGAAGAGCTAGTGAACCATTTGACTAACCCACTTCCCACAAAGCTAGAAATTTATTAAATGATATTTTATTATCAGTCAATTAAGAAAGTACCGTTCTGGCAGGCATCTCGCGGTTGCGTCATCATCCCTTAAATTTTTAAAAATGCAAAAAATAATTATTTTTTATCCCACTCGCACAAGGCTACAATTTTGATATGTTATAATTTACATATGTTTAAGTGTAAAAAAAATTGCCAACCTTTACCTTGCCAACCAAACAACAAAATTCTTTCAATTGTTTAAACACTATATGTAAACAGCCAGAACATTCTAGCGGTTGCAAGTATCTGCCAGAAGAGTTTTAATAATGATCATGTCGCTCGATGGAAGCATGAGCGTAACAGACTTGTATGGGTTTCAGTGTCAGAAAGAAAGGATATATTTTGAACATAATATGATGAAGGATCACTGTAATAATAGATGAACAGATTTTTAAGTAACGTATTTTTTTATTATTCTTAACAAATATTTATTATTCATAATTATTATTCAAATCGTAATCAGAATCAGAATTCAGTCGGCCGGCGCTGGCGGCGGCGGAGCAGTGAACGATCCGTACCTACACAATATATTCATTCCAAACTAACAACTGACTCGGTAAGTGAGCGACGTCGAATGTGCGAGTCGAAACGCTATTAGATTAGTTCCTAATTTAGTAGTCGTTATTCGAATATGAACATTAGTATATTACTAATATTCAAGTCGAATGTGTACATTAGTAGTCATAGATTATTCGAATAGTGAGATCATTCGCAGTCGCGCATCAAAGTCAAAAGCAAAGTCAAAGTCAAAATATTTTATTCATATAGGTATTACTGATACACTTACGCACGTCATTTTTGGCTTTTCGGAAGATGCTTTGTCGTGGAGGAGAAGAAAAGCCTAAAGAAACTCCTCAGCACATCTTTTAAAAAAAATATTACAAAAAAAGATAATAATACAAAAGTATTTACTATTCTAAGCGGAACTGGTTGCAGAGCTGGTCATTTCCATGCGTCTTTGTCATTTAAATACTCATCTACACTATAATATCCCTTGCCTAACAATTGTGTCTTTACACGGTTTTTTGAAAGTTTCTATTGGCAAGTCACGTATTAATTTTGGGATTTTACTATAGAAATGTATACCAAGCCCTATGAAAGATCACTTCACTTTACTTAGGCGGAACGAAGGCGTAACTAATTGATGCATTCTTTTCGTATGGCGATTATTAATATCAAAATGTTGTTTATACGCGTTTATATTCTTCCGTATAAAAACTACATTGTTGAAGATATACTGGGAAGCTACTGTAAGTATACCTATTTCCTTGAACTTTTCACGCAAAGATTCCCGAGACCTAAGTTTATAAATAGCCCTAACTGCCCGTCTCTGGAGTACGAAAATTTGTTTTATATTGGCTGCTTTGCCGCACAGCAAGATGGCATAAGACATAACACTGTGGAAATAAGCAAAATAGACTATCCTAGCAGTTTCGACGTCAGTATACTGCCTTATTTTCCTAACAGCAAAAGCAGCCCTACCGAGTTTTGTCGCGAGATTTGTTATATGTGGGCCCCATTGAAGTTTACTATCTAAGGTCACCCCTAAAAAGACCGTCGATTCCTCCATATGCAATGTTTCGTTATTTAGTTTAATAGATTTGCTGACTTTGACATTGCTATGACTTATGGCCATTGCTAACTGCGTTTTAAATAATTTGCTGGTCCCCGCCCGGTTCCATCTTTCTATTTGGTTAATAAACTTACACTGTCTTTTTATCTTTATTTGTAATTTAAAAATAAGGCAGACACGAAATGAATAAAAAATTAACGTTGACTAATAATTTATTCCCAGAACTGATTTCTGTTCACCAACAATTAAATATTTTGAGGTAATTCAAATGCCTATTTTTATTAAAAGTAGTGCTAAGATTGTTTCATAATAAGTCTTGTCTGAAAATTCAGAGAAAACATTACAATAGACGTATTCTCTCTTTCTAACATTAGAACCCATACAAGTCTGTTGCACTCGCACGCCTGTCGAGCGTCATTACTTTATACTCTTCTGGCAGATACTTGCAACCGCTAGAATGTTCTGGCTGTTTACATATAGTGTTTAAACAATTGAAAGAATGTTCCTTGAAAATTTGAGCCTTGTGCGAGTAGGTTATGAATTGCTCTCCCGATGACAACTTTGCTCTGTTCTGGCACACACTTGCAACCCTCAAAATGGGTTGGCAATTTTTTTTACACTTAAACATATGTAAATTATAACATATTAAAATTGTAGCCTTGTGCGAGTGGGATAAAAAATAATTATTTTTTGCATTTTCAAAAATTTAAGGGATGATGACGCAACCGCGAGATGCCTGCCAGAACGGTACTTTCTTAATTGACTGATAATAAAATATCATTTAATAAATTTCTAGCTTTGTGGGAAGTGGGTTAGTCAAATGGTTCAGTAGCTCTTAGGCTATTTAATGTCACCTACAATATTAAAGCAAACTTGATCTATAGAATTTATTCAAGGGATCGTTAGTGATAGGTATCTCAAGGATGGGATCCTCGGCTGATGTATGGATTGTAGCGGTAGAGGAACTCAGGTCTAAATTTGTCACCAGTGGTGACAAACGTGGTGGGGACAAATGGGAATAATCCACTGAGAAGACTATTCCACATTCCTGAAGAAGGGATTCGATCTCCTCATTGTTACTTGAACTCGCGATAAAACGTCTACGTTAGTATTTTACTTTCCCTTTTTATAGATGATGGCATGGCCGTACTCACTAAATTTAAGTCGCCACCTTGTCAGTCTAGCGCTAGGTTCTTTTAGGTTTATAATCCACTGAAAAGGTATATGATCTGTTAAGATTTTAAATTTACGGCCAAATAAATAGGGTTTAAAATACTTGAAGCCCAAACAATAGCTGAGTTCTTTTTCGTTAGTACTGTAATTCGGTAGCAAGTTGGACACGTAACAAACTTTAAAGCAACAACTAAACAAACGCCAGCAATGTAAACAAGTAAATAAGTCTTGATTTCGTTTAAAAAAATATCGTTTTTAATCCAAGCAAAACAAGACATGATTTAAGTGTTCGGTAGTATCTTCCACAACAGCCAAGAGAAAAGTCTCGCGATGAGATAAGAATAGGCCGCAATCTCGCAGCTACTTTTTCCTTACAACTGGTAACAAAACCCACACCTATCGACGCTGGGCGATAGTTAATCTGAAATTGGAATACGCTCGCACAAATATCGTTTTCGTTGTAGTATAATCTGTGATAATAAACAACGTTCCGTATTCTATCGGCCGGTGGATCATGCTATCTTGAGGATAAGTCCTTTGCGCCATTCCAGGCAGTATAAAGGCGAGATCTTCGTTATTAAGGTATTAAAAAAAAACAATATTCATGAGCGGTTTCCACCTTCCGATTTCATTTCCGATTTAAGCGATAATTTATTTAATGTTATTAAAGTTTATGCGATATGTCGGATCTAATTAGTTGACATTATAAGTTAACGTTCACTTAAGTATCTATTTTATTTATTATAGTTATAATAACTATCACACAATTAGACTTGTTATATTGTTCACAATGGGTTAAATAAGAAGAATTAAGATTCGCTTTAAAATTTCGCTTTTTTAAAATTGTACTAAGGGGCCGTCCATTAATCACGTGAGGCTTGAAAGGGGGGGGAGGGGTTTGACAAAAATCACGAAAATATCACGAAGGGGGACGGCGGGTGTAGTAAGATATCACGTGTATTTATTTTTTCGTCAAACTCGCGATTTTTAAATAGAAAAGCAGCGTGTAGTGTGACTTTGACTTGCCGTTGCCAGGCAACGAGCGAAGGCCTCACGCGCCGCCACCGACTGCCCGGTTCGGCATGTTTTGGATTAAAACAATGTCGAAAGTAGGTGATCTTTATAAAGACCTTTTTGCAAAGTATAAGAAATGAAAAAAATACACGTAATGTTGGGGGTGGGGGGGGGGGGGGTTAGTCTTAAACCTCACTACATATCACCAAGGGGGAGGGGGGGGTTAAAAAATGCTAAAAAAAGGTCACGTGATTAATGGACGGCCCCTAATATAACTTGATTAGAATTATGCCATTAAGCTTAGCATTTTCTCATTAGGTCTGATTAGCTGTATGTCAAAAAATATGTCATAAATTCGTCATTTAAACAGCGATTATTATGTTATGTTGGATCCAATAAGTTAACATTCAAAAACCTTTTGTTCACGAAGGTATCTATTTTATTTTATTATAATTATAATAACTATCACACAATTAGACTTGTTATATAGTTCACAATGGGTTAAATAAGAAGAATTAAGATTCGCTTTAAAATTTCGCTTTTTTTTTAAATTGTAATAATAATAACTTGATTAGAATTATGCCATTCAGCTTAGCATTTTCTCATTAGGTCAGATTAGCTGAATGTCAATAAAATATGTCATAAATTCGACATTTAAACAGCGATTATTTGTCGCTCACTAAACCGTTCAGACTTCAGACCAAAGCTTGTATCAATAAATCGTGATTGTTTCCTCGCCCATTGATTAACAAGTGCCTTACCTCGGTTCTTTTATTGTTCCAATAAAAATCAGTGGCTTGGCGCCGGTGGTATCGACCACGTTATCGTCGAGACACAAACACCACTTGTCCATTAGAACGTAATCGGTTGCCCACCAGTGCATTGTCGAGTCGCATTGTCGCCGTTTTGGAATTTTGTATAACGCGCCTCTAGGTACTTCTTAATTTGAAAAACGTACGATTTTTGCGTTCGAATTTTAAATGTTTTTTAATGGTTACATTTATTATGTTTTGGACTTAATTCTTTATTTACTTTAATTACTAGTATTTTGTAGTGCAAACAATTGCTTAGAACTTATTTATTTTTATGTTTTCTTGGTATTTGTGAAAGTAAAGATAGTGTCTAGCAATTTCAGGCTATTAGTGCTAACACTCATAACACTTACTGCTTTCTATTCATATTAATAATCTTTATGTCTTGTTATTAAAACAAGTTTTGTTTCACCAGCTATCTTAAGTACTTTGTGTACTTAAGTTTGTCTAAATCCTTGCCGTATAATTGACCAGTCAATTTGGATCTATCGTTTTCAAACGTGGCGAAGTTTGTCAAGTTCATTACAGTTGGTCATTTTGATTTATTTAAGGTTATCTTAATGATGGCTTGACGCCAGGTGGATAGACTATGGACGATCATGCCAGTTCCAAAGTACAATAAACTCTAAAGGGAATGTATTTTCATATTTATTCATAACATTTTATCTATAACTTTAAACGATTGAAAAAAGAATTTAATTGAAATGTTACAAAAATAAAACATAAATACTTTGATTTACAAATTCAAGTTTAGAGTCTGATTTCAGAAAACATTACCTATCTTTTTTATATGAAAATAGGTGAAAAACAAGCTGACGATCCACCTAATGGTAAGTGCTTACCGTCGCCCATGGACATCAGAAACACCAAAGGCGTCACTGATGCGTTGCCGGCCAAGAAAGAGAGAAGAAAAATAAGGAACTTTACTTGCTTATTAAATCTAATAACATTGGTAACAGGCTATTTCCTTAATTAGGTACAGTCCATAAAATAATGGATTTTAAATTTTGCGTCATGTAATATTCTTTCTTTGAAATATTTAAAAGTGGATGCATAAATAATGCGTTATTACGTAATAGCTTTTTGTCACTAATATTGTCTCTCTACAATCTCTCTATAGTTGGAAATAAGGACATAGTGACAGAAATGTCATTGAGCCATAATATTTCACTTTAAAACAACAACAAATCTCACCTCCACTTCGTCCGTCGATTCTGAAACCACGTCTTCACTTGCGCGTCTGTCATCTTTAAGGTCTTCGCTAGGGAGGCGCGCTCCGCCGATGCGAGGTACTTCTGTTTGTGGAACCGTTTCTCTAACTCTGCTATCTGCATCCGTGTGAAGGAGGTCCGTGGCTTCTTGCGTTTCGGCGGCGTTCGGTTCTGGTATGGATGGCCGATCCGCCTCGTGATTGGGAATGATGCTGTGGGAATAATAATGTATTAGAATTGGGAAAAAATAGTATCAAAAGACGGTGTGAAGATTAGGAATTATTTGAGTTTTTGAATAAGCGGCCCAATGCAAGGGTTTTCATCTGATTAAGAAGCATTTAATAAGTTACATAAGTGCATATGACTGTCATCATACTGAGTGTCACAAGGTTTTACGTCGCTGGAATCTTGTTTTTTTAATCTGTTATGTACGAAGCTTGGATGCGCTCTTGAGTTGCCTGGTCTGATTCCGAAGGTTTAAGTTTTAAATTTGCAAATATATGTTTGTTTTTTAATCTTGGGTGTTTGTGATATCTTAACTATTATATATGGTCGTGTCATTCACGAAACAGTACCTAAATCCTAATCACAAATACCTGCGGAGGTATGGCTATGGTAATGGCGCGCGTTGTGTGTGTGTAATAAAAAGTAAAATTGTACGTATTTTACTTTAAACCTTTAATGTACCTACAAGCTATAATAAGTTACGCATTCAAATTGTTTATCTGTAATAAATGTCTCTTAACAACATGATCTCATCTCACGGTCGACTTAATACTAAATCGATCTACCCAAACACTGGTCATTTGGTGATTACTGAACGTTCAACCAATCAAAATGTTCCATTTCGAACCGTGTAATTTATTGAGCTTCGACTTTTAAACGCAATCACTCCGCCATGTTGGTAATTTTGAAAAGAGAACGCATAATAACCGTATTACGATTCGACTTCCTTTTTTAAAAATATTGATATCAAGATCTGTTGCGGTTTGTATTATGCCAGTTTGGAATAGGTCCGTCATTAAAAAGAACGCTTTAGATTAACTAAGGATGTTATCTTTTATTGTTATTACAATTCATAATAACAGTGCAATTTCGTTCTACGAATACAAAAATGTTTTGTAAGATTTATTCATGGCTTTTCGTATTACATGGACTTATTCCATGTTTATTGCATCGTGATTTCAATTACAGAGATAAGGTTTAAATATAATGTTCACTCTGTAACTCATTCCCGTAACAGCTTTGATGATAATTTATGATAAACTGCTTTATTTTACGAGAAAATGTTGGTTTATTACATAAGATTTTATGATAAAACATAAATGCTATCAAGTTACGTGGACAACTGCGGCGCAGAAACAGTTTTTGTTTGATTAAAAATCGAGTTGAAATAAGAACAGTGAAAGTTAATTAGAGAAAGAGGTGTCAGATTTGTGAATTGTCCATCATTCCAAACTATTGTGTTTACTATACTAACGAGCAATGGAATCAGTTCAAGAGACCGAAGACTCAGAAGAAACAATTAGCGAACAGAATACCCCTTCGATATGTATATAATTATTAAAATCTGACATTGCTTAGTCTGAAGCGTATCTAGATGAAAAAGCAGATAGGCTTCTAATGGAAAGCCATATCTTAATTGGAGCAATGGAACAGCGTGGCAGAGAATGCTTTAGGCTTCAATTACGAGGACCGGTTCTGGGCAATGCAGAGATTAAGGGAATGAGTATAAAATGTTTACATTACCTAATGCTTATTATTTTTACAATTTGTACAGTAGGTTTTTTATGGAAATAAAAAAGGTATGTAGAAAGTTGGTCTGGCAGATGGTATTTTGTGACATATTTAAAAATAGGATTTGTTATTAATTTTACAGTGCCATCTATTGGATATAGCCTAGCAATAAATCATCGCCTCATTACAACGAACGATATTATGTGAATAAGAGTTTTTGTAATCTTTCCATGAGTCCCGCCTGCGAGCTACCATCAGAGTAGGTATATTCTTTATGTACCTATGTGCTAACACTCTATTGATTGAGTCAAGCTTTCAAACGACTTGGGTAACGGTCAGAGGATTTTCTGTCTTGGTCGGCAATCTAACGGTGATGCCTCTGGCGGTACTGATGTTTTTGGTGTTACTGATGTCTTTGGTGTTACTTATGTCTCTGGCGTTACTGATATCTCCACCGTTACTGATTGTGGAGTTACTGATGCCTCTGGCGTTACTGATGCCTCTGGTGTTACAGATGTCTCTGGTGTTACTGATGTCTCTGATCAAACTCCAGAGATTTACTGATGTCTCTGCCGTTACTGATGTCTCTGCCGTTACTGATGTCTCTGCCGTTACTGATGTCTCTGGCGTTACTGATGTCTTTGGTGTTACTTATGTCTCTGGCGTTACTGATATCTCCACCGTTACTGATTGTGGAGTTACTGATGCCTCTGGCGTTACTGATGCCTCTGGTGTTACAGATGTCTCTGGTGTTACTGATGTCTCTGATCAAACTCCAGAGATTTACTGATGTCTCTGCCGTTACTGATGTCTCTGCCGTTACTGATGTCTCTGCCGTTACTGATGTCTCTGCCATTACTGATGTCTCTGCCGTTACTGATGTCTCTGCCGTTACTGATATCTCTGCCGTTACTGATATCTCTGCCGTTACTGATATCTCTGCCGTTACTGATATCTCTGCCGTTACTGATGTCTCTGCCGTTACTGATATCTCTGCCGTTACTGATTGTGGAGTTACTGATGCCTCTGGCGTTACTGATGCCTCTGGTGTTACAGATGTCTCTGGTGTTACTGATGTCTCTGATCAAACTCCAGAGATTTACTGATGTCTCTGCCGTTACTGATGTCTCTGGCGTTACTGATGTCTTTGGTGTTACTTATGTCTCTGGCGTTACTGATATCTCCACCGTTACTGATTGTGGAGTTACTGATGCCTCTGGCGTTACTGATGCCTCTGGTGTTACAGATGTCTCTGGTGTTACTGATGTCTCTGATCAAACTCCAGAGATTTACTGATGTCTCTGCCGTTACTGATGTCTCTGCCGTTACTGATGTCTCTGCCGTTACTGATGTCTCTGCCGTTACTGATGTCTCTGCCGTTACTGATATCTCTGCCGTTACTGATATCTCTGCCGTTACTGATATCTCTGCCGTTACTGATATCTCTGCCGTTACTGATGTCTCTGCCGTTACTGATATCTCTGCCGTTACTGATATCTCTGCCGTTACTGATGTCTCTGCCGTTACTGATGTCTCTGCCGTTACTGATGTCTCTGCCGTTACTGATGTCTCTGCCGTTACTGATGTCTCTGCCGTTACTGATGTCTCTGCCGTTACTGATGTCTCTGCCGTTACTGATGTCTCTGCCGTTACTGATGTCTCTGCCGTTACTGATGTCTCTGCCGTTACTGATATCTCTGCCGTTACTGATATCTCTGCCGTTACTGATGTCTCTGCCGTTACTGATGTCTCTGCCGTTACTGATGTCTCTGCCGTTACTGATGTCTCTGCCGTTACTGATGTCTCTGCCGTTACTGATGTCTCTGCCGTTACTGATATCTCTGCCGTTACTGATGTCTCTGCCGTTACTGATATCTCTGCCGTTACTGATATCTCTGCCGTTACTGATGTCTCTGCCGTTACTGATATCTCTGACCCATGGACATCAGGGCCACGGTGACTACTTACTATCAAACCAGGTTACTCGTCTACTCGTTTGTCCGCTATTTATATAAAAAATCACTGGCACACTAATAGACCCACCAACAATGATATATAAAAGATTTATACACGCTTTTAATAATTAGATTTATTGCCAATAATCTAGGTAAAACAACTGGCAATCATGAGACTATTAAATATTTTGTTTTCAAAAATGGAATCGCATTAAATGGTGCTCTGTGATTGGCGCGCTAAACGTAATGCCAATAATGGCCGCCTCACGTGACCCGCCGCATTGTGCATTAGCGTTTAAATTCCAAGCTGTTTTATGATCGTTATACAATCATATTTCGTGTCATTGTAGCTTTTATTTATATAAATGACAAGCTGTATTTACAGTTTATGCGAATAATATGCGTCCTTTCGTAGAGATGTATTGTTTTATCATTAATGTCTTTTTTATGTTGTTAATAAGAACATATTTTTAATATATTGTTAACATTAATAAAAACAAAATTGCAAATAAATCCACAGTGTTAAAATAAATACTTAAAAGTAAAAGTAAAATTAATTAAAATAAATGTATATAACTAGGCCCCTGCGGTGCAGTACCTAAGATGCTGGCAGCATTCCCTGGCTGTATGGCAATACTAACACACTGAGCAAGAAAACTGCCAGCTCTAGGGTCACTCGTCTTGTCTTTTAATTTTCTACTTATTTCTTTAAAAAGATAGTGAGCGTTGGGACCCCACAAACCAAGTGTTTCAACACTGAATGCTTTGAATATATATGATGATCCTAAATTTCTGTATTTAACACATTGAAGTACTATTACTTCGTATAGAACAGACACCCCGAACATCGAGTCGGGGAAATGCATTGCAGCCAGGGTGGCTTACTTCATTCACTCACTCACTTGTCACTCGCCTGCGCTCATTGCGGCTGCATGTCAAAATTGTTTAATAACAAACTGAAAAAATGCCGTCTTGCGTGATATGAACCTGTCACAATTGCACGTAAAAAAACAAAAAAGAAAATGGTATTACTTTTCATCAGTAAGAAAACAAAATATGAACTTAAATCAACTAAAACGAATTTATTTCAATTATTGTGCAATGTTCCCGCCATTTTTGAATGAAATGCAAATAAATTGACTTGAATGGAATTGAATTGAATTGAAAAAAATATGAGGCGCGCTTACACACTTGGCAAGCCGTAAGCTTGTTAATGGACAAATAAATAAGCCCGATAAGAATGACTATAGCACCTACTCTTTGGTAAATAATAAATTATGTGTATTACATTACTCAGTGAATTCAATTAAACATTAAATCAAACATTTCGAAGAGCTAAAGATTTAGAGTCGTTGACTGTTTGTCGTGGTTCGGCAAGTGTCTTATACAAAGTTACTCTATGGCAAGTGTGTAAATCGCCTTCTAGAGTTTGAAAAAAGAACGCGTCATTGCGGTTTCGGGACACACATTTTGTTCGAGATGTCTGTTCTATGTCATTATACTTCAATGATTAAACATGTTTTAATTTTTCAGCCGCTTCTGCCGCAGCACCTGCTTTGATTTTGGTACCATGAAGATGGGACGGAGCCAATGTATCTACGCAGGTAGCATCCCACACCAGCGACCGCCCCATACTCCATGGCACAATTGACATACCGTCAGGTCTCTTGCCATCATTCCGAAAAGTACCATTCGGCTCTAAAGTTGCTGGTATGTTTACTGTGACAAGAGACCTTCGAATAATGTCATTCAAAATTAAAATTATTTCTTACGAAAATAAACTTCATCTGAGCATTTTCGAAATTACATTTTTGTGATGAAACACAGTGCATTACAAAACCCCAGAGAATCTCGCTTTCTAAATTTGAAATCTTTCAAAAAATCACAAGCATTTATAGCTAGCAAAAACCTTTTTAAAAAACGAATCAAGTAAACAAGTTAAAACAAAATATCACGCCAAGAAAATATCCTAAACTTTATGGACGGAGGTAAGCAAAGTGAAATGATATTATGTACAAGCAGACCCATTTTGGGAAGCCCCTAGTTTGGGGATATTTCGTTTGAGGACGGGTTGCCCCACGGGATAATATCATAAAAGGATTACCCTCTGAGGTGCTTAAACCTTTCAATGTTAATTTGTTTGTTAATGTTTCTTCGCTTTAGGTGTAATTTTATTATGATTATGGTAACGGTAATTTTTCAGGGGAGTTTTTTTTTTCAAGTATAAATTTACGAAGTAGGTAACCTATTATTTAAGCCATGACTTGAATAATTTGCTCTTATATAGAGCGTCCTAGTTTAGCTGTGTTGTTTAGTTATGGCAACATTCAAATTATCATTCAAATTTTGAAATGTCACTACACGATTCTTTTTGGCCTATCATTATGCATAAGTATTTATAACATGAAGAGCAATGGATAAATACTTAAACTATCATTATTAAATGTAACAAGTTGAAACAATCCATTCAAATTAAAATGGTTACTTAGATTACGTGTGTCACTCACAATTTTTTAATGGCATAGGTACTATTGGCTTAGGTACTACATATTTCTTTCTGACAATGTATGTAAAACGCATTGTATTATTTGCATATTACTATACTCTCTGAAAACATAAAAGTTTCATCAATAAATCCTTCTCCTAAAGGGAAAACCTCAGCCGCATTGTTTTCATGTCTGTAACGCAAGATTTTTATAAACACAGATTTCTTACAGTTTTCACTAACAGATAGTTATTCCTAAGGAAGGTTTACGTATAAATTTATCAAGTTTTTGTATAAAAGCAAAGCAACAACCCATAATTGTCCCAGTGCTGGGCTCGGGGTCTCCGCTCACAATGTGAGGGGTACAGGCCATAGTCTACCACGCTGGCCAAGTGCGGATTGGTAGACTTCACACACCTTTGAGAACTTTATGGAGAACTCTCCGGTGTGCAGGTTTCCTCACGATGTTTTCCTTCACCGAAGCAAGTGATAATTAACTTGTAATACGCATATAATGTTTGAAAAGTTTTTGTATAAGTTTGCTATAATACTCTTAAAAACCGCTGAACTATTTACTTAAGACGAACAACATCACATTCCCCATTACAACAGAAAGACAACGCCTCCAACCCTCTATAACACGAACCACACTACGCGCATGAATCATAACCCCTAAACGGATTACAGGCAATCTTATTACGCACCCTTTTCCGTATGATGCCACCTGACGTCGTGGTTAGTAGCTAATCGGTTAAACGTATTTTTATAGCTTGTTTATAGCCTATTAGGTCTGCTTGTATACTTTTGTAGTGTATCTGTATACCGTATTTCTTTAGGTTTTTATTTTGGGCACGGTGGTAATGTTGTCTCATGAAGAGGATGGGTTTTAAAGTAGTTGGGTTTTAGCGGGCTTTTCTCGAGTTTCACCTTTAAATATTATAACTATTTCATCGTTAAATAATCTGAATTTTACCAAAAAATAACAAGCTTCAATGAGACGGTGTTTGAAAACCTATATCAAAATCATAATTATACCAATAACATTTGAGGAGTTATATCAGCTTATCATTGATCCTATTATCTATCAGAACAAAAAATATGATATCAATCTGCAAGCATAACCTTTCAAATGAACCAAAAATCTTCCAAAGCGACGATAAATGACGATATAAAATACGAGATAAATGACGGTAAAAAATATAAAAAATACAATCGAAATTAAAACTTCCTCCTATTTTTGAAGTCGGTTAAAAAACAAGAATGTTATTTAAAATACATAGGCAATGGTAATGGTATCTAGGTAATCCTGTTAATTACAATGTTATTATTATTATAAATGTGATAGTTTGTGAAGATGTTTGGATTTTGGATGTTATTTTTGTACCTCAATCACGCCACAACTACTTAACCGATTTGGCTGAAATTTGATATAGAGATAGTCTACACCCTGGATTAACACATAGGTTACTTTTTATCCCGGAAAAGTTCAGAGTTCCTTCGGTATTTATAAAAAATCGACCTCTACCGGGGGCGAAGCGCCGGGCAAAAGTTTGTGAATATTATATTAAGATACATTATACGGCTAAGAACACATCTAATTATCTTCAACATTCACAATATAAAATACAAAACAATTGGCGCTTTCATTTATGTAAAAATGGAAACAAAATCACTCAGCAAAAAGCGAGTTTCATCACATTTCACAAGAACGCATTCATATTTCAAATTGAAATGCGCGATACTCGCTCATTCTCGAAAATCCTCGGAGGGAGACGCAAAGACGAATGCCGGACGTCTAATTGGGCTTACGTCACTAGGGATTGGAGGGATTCCATCATCCTATGTAGATATTTATTCCCGCTAGTAAAGTTAGAACATAGTAACTAATCATGCATGTAAATCTTTTTTTTTTTCAGTTACATACATAAGTTCACCCACAGAGTTGTGGTTCTTTTTTTATGGAAACAGCCGGCAAACGAGCTGACGATCCACCTGATAGTAAGTGGCTATCGTCGCCTATGGACATCAACAATGCCAAAGGCATCACTGATGCGTTGCCGGCCAAGAAACAGAGATGTATGTAATTGGAAGGAATAGATTCTGTATGTAATAGGAATCGATTGTGATACGTTTAATGATGATGTTATCAAATCCAGTTTATTTTTATCACTTATTTTTTATTATTATCGGTGAATATAAACGGGCGAACTTAATTCCGAATTGTATTCTGTACATGGGCAAGGTGCAGCTGTGATAAAACGTCACCATAATTTTCAATATCGTCCTTTAGCTTACAACAACAATAAAAATTGGCGGTTTTCACATTTGACTGCCTTAAGATGGAGCTGGTCATTGCGCGTCTAACAATTGTCGTCTCCTGTAAAGTCGGTAAAAATAAGTTATGCGGTGTTGTTAGCTTAGGGTCGATATTTAGGTTGGGTTTGCGTTTTAAAGTTTACAGCGTCGGAATCAACGACACAACCATTCACAGTGTATTCGTCTAGTTTCTTACTAATTTTTTTTTGTAAAAACCTGGAAAGTATTTTTGATTGAATTATTGAATAAAAGTAAGGATATTTGTAACCATACCTATCAGCATCCCTAATGTAAAAGCTTATTTGATCATATAGCTGCACCTCTGCAAAGTAGACGTGAAGACGTCTGACGTCTAATTGGGCGAAAGTCACCCGGGATTAGAGCACGCGCTCTATCATTCTAATTTACGCATTTATCTGCGAGCAAATTTGGAGCACATTACTTCACAATAAAGGTGAATATCTATTATGAATGATCACCAAATACAAAGCATTCTTAGAACTTTATAAGTTTGCAAACGCCTGCACTCTTTCATTTTATTGCAATATTTTTTTATCGAAGTATTAATCGATAAAAGTACAGAAGCGATTAATAAAGTAATAAAGACGCAATTGGCTCTTATACATCGTGTTCCCCGCGAGAGACGTGAAGACGTATGTCTGACGTCTAATTGGGCTGACGTCACTTGGGATTGGAGCGCGCGTTCCATCATGACGCTATACGCATTTGTCCGCGCCTCGGTTCCCGCATGATTTAGTTTCGTTGAACATTGAATAATGAATCCTGTTTGTAACACGTGTATGTAGCGAAGTTTGCGAAGGTTGAATATTTGTTTTTGTTACAGCTTTGTTAAGTAAACTGTAGCATGAATGTGTCGTGACATTTTAATTTAATTCATACTGGCTATGAGGCAGTGGTATTGAATATTGATAATAGTAAGTAAGTAGGGAGTAGTAATTAGTAGTACCATATAACAATATGTAGGTGTATCAATAATTTGTGATATGCGGCTTCGATATCACTCCGAACCAAATATTGTGATGCATTATGCTAAGTCGGATTTGTTTTCACCCGATGTTCCTCTTAACTCTTACCTTAATTATGGGCCGCCTATCATTCAGTCACTAGAAGTTAATTATCACTTGCTTCGGTGAAGGAAAACATCGTGAGGAAACCTGCACACCGGAGAGTTCTCTATAAAGTTCTCGAAGGTGTGTGAAGTCTACCAATCCGCACTTGGCCAGCGTGGTAGACTATGGCCTATACCCCTCACATTGTGAGTGGAGACCCCGAGCCCAGCAGTGGGACAATTATGGGTTGATGCTTTGCTTTTTTTTATCATTCAGTCCTATTGCCATACATCCACATTCAGAGACCTTCAGAAGTCTTGTAGTCTTAGGCATCACAACTAAGGCCTTTTGAATCAATCGGATTTGCTCTATCTTCTTCATCGTCTGATATCTCGTCGCATAATACAAAATATTGGCATCCTCGTTTTAGAAGAACACATTGATCAAAGCAATTTAACATTCATTACGCCTCACGTTCTCAGCAATTAACCTTATATCACATAACGTAAAGTCAACGTTTTTTTAATTACGCCGGACAGTGGTCCAAAACAAAAAAATGGACGGACAAAATCTCATGCATTTTGTACGCAACAGGCGTACACCAATTCCCACTAGTTACGCTATCAAACGAACCAGAATCGAGTGTTCGGGGGTTCATAGAAAATTCATGGGTTGAAAGCGAATTGCAATCGGGATACAGGTTTAGGCTGCATTCGGAACGCTGCATTCGGACAAAGGCTGCCTTTATGATGTTACGCTTTTAGTCTGTGTGTGTTATCCGTGTAAAACATGGTTGTTGTTCGCTTTTGTGCGGCTGCTTTTGTACCCGAATATATGGCACGGTCCCATTGCATCGGTGTGGTTTTAATTTTGCGCCTTCGTGTTTTACGAGCCAATGTTGGGATATCGTAAGAGAATTATCTCTCGAACGAAAAATTTTAAACTTCGGTTGATATTGATAATCCATTATTAATATAGGTAATTAATATACTCGACAGATATAGATATAGGAGGGGGTAAGATCGGTTGTGGGATATTCATTCAGATATTCTTGGTAAATATTGCAATTTTCTCAGTAGACGAAGATTCACACTAACTTTACTCTACGCTTGCAGAGAAGATATTTCTTAGAGATCTCTTAGAAGTCGATATTTTTTGGAAAAATTAAGATTATTGATAACTGTCCACAGAAATGACCTTGTTACAACACCTCTACGTGCAAAAAACCAA
The DNA here is from genome assembly GCA_963932265.1 of Thymelicus lineola. Lineage (NCBI taxonomy): Eukaryota > Metazoa > Arthropoda > Insecta > Lepidoptera > Hesperiidae > Thymelicus > Thymelicus lineola. The sequence continues at coordinate 6,533,500 of OZ010703.1, read as the reverse complement.
ATCATTACATAACCAATGTAATATTACGTGACTTGAATCACGAAAGGTTTCCATAATAAAGTTCAAGTTATTCAATCATTATTATATCGTCTTAGATAACGTGAAGATGCTAAAATGAGGCTGATTACAAATGTTCTGAGATTAGATTGAACAGCGTGCGTGTTGGGAATTCTTGAAGATTAGAATTGTTTTTTACTGTGATAGTTTCGTTGTTTGTAGGTCTTTTTCCTATACGGGGTTCAGCGTTCGTATCATAACATATTTAGTAGAAAAAATGAAAACTATGTACCAACTAGCGCTCTGCTCTATTTCAAAGCCGCTACCAATCTATAATACTATACCTAATCTCGACTGCAACACTAAGATAATCGTTCCTTACAATGATTAAGACAATCGAACATTTTGTCGCTGGTGGTTTTACCGAAGCTTCGACTTGCTGGCAGTCTTTGCCAGCCAGCCTAAGCTGCTTCGGCGAGAGTTTCAAACCCCTGCTCCTCAGCTCGCAGGCCGTTTCGCCCCTCCGCGCCTACGCGGGTTCACATTGAACTCTAGGTGTAGGGAAGACAAGACTACGTAGAGTCGGTTTTGCAGTGATTCGTATCTTTCACTAACTATTGTAGTACAAGTGAAATAGTACCAAGAAATTACGCATAATTTCATTCCGCAGAACGAAATTTGCATTTTTCTCCCAAACCAATGGCTCTACAAGAAAAATGTATTAAACATAAAATGTCAAGCTCCTTATGGGCTACAACTTATTGGAAATATTTTTTTCTACAATCAATATTTTGCCAAATAAACGTGAAATATTAAAAAAGTATTGTTTTTTCAAGGTGTATTTTGCGAATCATATTCGATAACAGCGCCTCGAAATACATACATAGTTATACTAAAATTCAGATCAATCGGAGGTATGGGCTAAAAGAAAGTAGGTACACCCGTTGATAGTAATACCATATTGATTCTTGATAATAATAATGAATATAATTCAATTGTATTCTATCTATTCATAACAAACTTTGCATTGCTACAGATATCATTAAAACAAACAACGATCATTAAACCGAGTGAAATCATTACACAGGACTAAAGTGGAAGCCATTACGTCGGTTTTTAAACTTAATTTCATTTAAACATGCGGGGATTATCTGCAATTAGGGTTTGTGTGACCGCGGCGGCTGTGATGACAGAATCGGACGAAATTTTAATGATATGGTCTAATGGTTACCTTGCTTTGCCGTCATGTGACCATCTCACGGTGTAATTAACTTTAAAAGGAATATTTTGTTTGCATGTTAATAATGAGCATTTGAGGCTTGTTATGGAGGAATCCGAATTTGAGACAGACTCCTGTCCGAGTTTCTGTATACTGGATTTCTTATATAAGTATCAGACAATCCTCACCCGTGGACATCAGCAACTAAAGGCATTACCGATGCTGCGGACCAAAAAGAGAGAAAGAAAGAAATGGCTCTCAAGCCTCTAGTTGGAACACGACGAATCATTTGGCGGCTGACTCAGGCAAGAAGGGGCTACCATTCTCTTATCAGCCAAGCAGGTTTGACGGAATGATACTACTTAAACTATACCTGCAGTCAGTAGCACAAATATCTTACTGTACACTAATAAAAGTATAATTCGACGGCTCAGAAGTTAGAACAGGCCGTGGCGAATAAAAGATGCCTGCCAGCAATGACATTATAGATAAACAGGTGCTGTCTAAAGCTGCCCATATACGATCAAGTGTAGAGTCACCTGCAGGGAAAACTAACCCATCTATCTATTAAAATTATGTAAACAGATGGGTTACTTTTCTCTGCAGGTGACCGTACTTGTCAAGTTTGCAGTTTGACTTGATGCGGCATCCAGTGTGCATGAGATAGCTATATGGCCAGATAGCCATACGGTGGCCATATACCGTCAAGTTTACTGGATGCCGCGTCAAGTCCGCTGCAAACTTGATAAGTATGCCCGTGTATGGCCAGCATAACTATTCAACTCTAATTGATAAAATATCCTTGGAAACAACCTGATGACAAGGGGCCATTCACAACGCTACTCCCTGTACCGTCGAATCGAATGTATTCGGTACCTTATGATTGCGCGGTCATTACAAGCTGCAGTAATACAGCAATCATTTCAATCCACGGTAATTCCCTTCAATCGCTGTTGCCGGCACGATTTACCTTATTCCATTATTTTTCCTAATGAATGCATTGGCCAGCTAAACCCACGATAATGAATAAAACGATTTATCTTGCACTGATTGGTTTATTGTCAATGTTGGCTGCAAGAAAGGAATAATAAATATTATGCACTCTGCGACAAAACTGTCCATAAGTAGTCAGTGTTTTTAGAAGTCTTATTTGGTAAATAATTTTTGACCTATTTTTTATTGAAATATTAATTTCAATTCCTTTAAAAACAATTAACAGTAGACAAAAAATAGTTTTGGCATTAAATGATAATCGTCTTTAAATTCTTTTTATTTTGTGTCAGCCTTATTTATAAATAAAAAAATGCGATAAAAAGGTACTTTGACATTTTTAACAAATAATTAAAAAAAAACATTATACTTGACTGACATTTTATAATAGTAACATACTTGACATGTTTATTTAATTGATAATATAAAGAATTAACTTGTAGAAATTAACCATAATTAATTTTGTGCGCCAATTTTATTGGCAGAGTAATGTTACCATCTTTATGTACCTTATTTCACAAATAAAATATTTGATTGATTGATTGATTAATTTAAAAAAAACTTAGTGTTCTATTCTTCAAGATGTTTAACTAAGTAGTCAAATAAATGCGAAAATCAGACGCCCTATAAATATGATTTTGTATGATTATGTAGTTCATTGCCTGATATCCTTTTTTACCAGCTCCACGAGTGATTTTTTTCATAGTAGGTATCTATTTGTTTAGAGCTAAAAATTGCGTTACATACCTATGATAACATAATTTTTTGGCATGTAAGAGGTCCAATAAACGTCATTATCACCTTGTCTTTTTCTTATCAACGACCCGTTTTTCTTGTATTCGCTTAAATTTATGATCAAAGATTGATTGAGAAAATCACAGTTGTAGATTATAGAGATAACTTAAGAGATAAAATAGATATATTCGTGAAGTATTTCCATCACATAAAAAGATCCTAGCGATAAGCCAACCAGAAAATTGTTACCGGTCTGGATACCAATCAAGTGACTCTGATATTAACAGATATGTTATCTGTGAATATCAAATGTGAATAAAATTTTATCAAATACATTATTAACGAATTTCTAAGTGAATGTTAATGGTGATATTATTTAAATATAACTACGGGATGTTTTTAGTGTTTTGCAAATTAGAACTGTATGTGCGTGTGAATGTGTTTTTTTGGCAATTGGCTTGACTAACCCGTTTCCCGTAACCCCTAGTGTTTAAATAAGTAATAATCATAATAAGGATATGTATAAAAAACGCCCATGTGCGTGTCGAGTCAAGTGCAGTACGTGCAGGGTTCCGTAATTGTGAAAAATCCGCTTTTTAGCCTTTTTCAGCGTAATAAATATGTATTACTATAACAAACATGCGAAATTACAGCTTTCTAATACAGTAAGTAAGTAAGTAATAAGTAAGTAAATAAGTAAGTAATAAGTAATAAAGTAATAAGTAAGTAAGTAAGTAATAAGTAAGTCTAATACAGTAACGGTCTCTGAGCTATACGGCGGACAGACGGACGGACGGACATCATCAAACTATAGGCAACTGTTATTAACTGTTAACTTATAAACGCATTTATCGCTATTAGAAATAATTGTAAATACAGTAATCGACTTATGACATCGCTTAAAATTTTACAACAGTCATATAAAAATCTGATAATTATTGAGGTCTTAATGGTTTTAATATTGTGTCGTAAGCTACAAGTACAACAACTTTTGATTTTTAAAAGCATTTATTTAATTGCACCTGCATGCAATGAAATCAGGCATACTAAATTTGACTAATTCTTCTGATTTAAGTCGAGCTAAAATTTAGATCTACTAGTCCAATGTATTTGACTGCGTTCTCTAGCAATGTTAACGCCCTCCTAGGGCTTAACCAATGGCGGTACCATTTCGGAATGGTGTTTTGTGAAGAAGGAGAAGAAATGGCGAAAGAAACTTCTCAGCACATCTCGAAAATTAATGACCTATTCATTAATATTAATAAATTCTATACTGAATATCCGGAACTGAATGCGGCAATGATTTCTAGACGTCCTCGTCTTTAATATATTAATTTATACTGCAATATATCTTTGATATTTTGCCTACAAACTGAACTTTCACGTGTTGTTTTAACATTTGAATAGGCGAATCACGGCTTCGGTTATTTATTGTAAAAACGTACACTGAGCCCCATAAAAGATAGAATTTGATTACTTGATTTAAAGCTTTTACTAACTTTCTGTACCTTTGGTAGCGTAAATTTCACCCACTGAGTTTTTCTAGCATATAATATTAAAATTTGTAGTAAAAACTAACCGTACTTGCATGCTTGTTTTTGTTTAGATAATAATTTGCGGATATATTATCAAGGTTAAGCATTGAGGTATTATTACTAGCGTATAGAACCGACACTGCGAACACCATGTATGTCCCAATGCATTGGCGGCACGTGGCTTCAATCTTCAATGGATTCGTTCGATTTTGAAAGGAGAACCGGGGCTCAATTTTGAAAATCGAACCACCCGGGCGGGACACACATTTTGTTTGAGATATCTGTTCTATGACATTATATTTCAATGAGGTTAAGGAATATGTTTACAAAAACAAAACCTTCATATTACTGGCCAGTAATAATTTATTAACGACACTCAATTCACACTATTTAATGAATTAACGTTGCATCTGACATCGTCATTACTCTGTGTCGTTTGAACTCGCCGACCAATCACGTGGTGGTATAATTAATAGCTAGTAATTGGCTTTTTATAATAGTCGATTTATTTTATTAACAAACCCGCTATTAGTGACAATATAATAATGAATTGCGGTGGTTTAATATGAAGATGGTATGGTTTGGTTACACTCTGTTATTTGTAGGAATAAAATCACATAATGGGTAGTAGATAAGTCGTTGGTATAATAGGGAAAAATATATTAAAATAATATAAATATTCTATAACATAGCCTTAACTTGGTACACACATTTATTTAAGTAAGTATATGCAATTGCTATTAGGCACAAATTGTAATAAGTTTGTGGCAATATTTAATACCCGGACATTGAAGTATAATGACATAGAACCGTAACGGCTTGCCAAGTGTGTAAGCCCGCCTCATGATTTTTTCAATTCAATTCAAGTCAATTTATTTGCATTTCATTCAAAAATGACGGGAACATTACACAATAATTGAAATAAATTCGTTTTAGTTGATTTCAGTTAATGTTTTGTTTTCTTACTGATGAAAAGTAATACTATTTTCTTTTTTGTTTTTTTACGTGCAATTGTGACAGGTTCATATCACGCAAGACGGCATTTTTTCAGTTTGTTATTAAACAATTTTGGCATGCGGCCGCAATGAGCGCAGGTGAGTGACATTTGACAAGTGAGTGAGTGAATGAAGTGAGCCACCCTGGCTGCAATGCATTTCCCCGACTCGATGTTCGGAGTGTCTGTTCTATACGAAGTAATAGTATCTACTTCAATGTACCCGGACAATTTTTACTGCCCGGTGTACATTTGACAATACAGGAATCAGTACAATATGCGGTCTTGTTACTTAAATAGTAATATTTTTTTCTTAATTACCTGTTAGTTATATTTTATAACACCCAGTTAAATCATAAATATTGGGAATATTTCCTCCTCCGTTCTAGCCGCATTTCCCTGAGGTACAGCACCAATGAAGAATTTGACGGAAGCCAATATGGGATGATGCATGTGTTTTGGGAGTCTCCGTGAAATTGCATATTATTATATGCATGCATAATAAATCAATTACTTAGTAAGTACAAAATTTGCTTTGCATTGGTACCCGTATCTTAATGCAAGATACTAAAATACTCGAGCAATATTCCCCTTTCTACTCACATTTCCCTGTGGCTGCGTTATGTTATAAAAATTTGACGCGAGCCAATATGTGATGATATGGGGGTGTTACTCTTGTGAGAAGATTGTTTGGCGTCGCTATAAACTCGACGGGATACGAAGCGTTTTATCATAATACTATTTTATCTGTGGTTTTACTAACTTGGATTAGTATACAACCATTTGAATTATGTGTTGCTGTAACTAAAATCCTTTGTTTTGATTACGCCATACACTTCTTTCATATAAACTAGTTAAGTATTTTAATAAATCATTCTTTCATTTTAACACGTTCGCTGCGTAAGGATTTTTAGTGTACTTTTTGCTGGTACGTCATGAGGTTATATTGACTCATAGAGGACCTTTTTACAATGCGTCGTGTGGTCAAATAAGCCCTCATTCAGTTCCGTTTTAATATAGGTTTTTCTCAATAGTGATATTTATTATTAAATATATTTTATTTTGAGCTATGAGCCAATATGACCTCACAACGCAATGGGTACTCACGATTCGCATTTGAATGAGTGTCCGTTATATCGTGAGTATTTACCCGTTCCATTTAAAATTTTCAGTGTCCGCGATGATATAAGTTAAGTAAATAAAATTCTTTCATTCAAACATTCTTTCATTATACACTTAGGAATATTTGTATAGAAATTAGTTTGAGTTTCATGACTTTTTATTATTAGTAGGTAATCTTTGCAAAAAACAGGCCTTGGAACTTAGAATGGCGTTTTTTACGGTAACTTTTTGCCTATCTGGGTAACAATTTATGACAAAGCAGTTGAATGGGTGTTTCCTTACACACTAAAATTACCTTACTATAATTTAGTACCTACATAACTGGGAATTGAACGTTTTAAGGTACCTTACCTACATTTATCGTTAATATGTGATTCAAAATACTGTTCTTAACAACAAAAGTAGACACTTACCCCGCCTGGGTAAAATAAGTAGGCCAAACGTTAATATATTTTATCGTCAATCCATAACGTGAGAGGTTATAAAAGTGGCCATATTTCAAATGTGTAAATATACGAGAGAGCATGAGACACGGACCAACGCACATAAAATATTATATTGCTATTTATATGCTTTAGCAAGATTAGGAGCCCGAGGGCGCAAGGACTCACGCATATGGAGTGTATTTTACATTTTATTTTTGGACTGTTTTAGAATGTACGAAATGTAACTTAAGCTTTTACTTAATAGGAATATAGGATACTAGCTGACCCAGCGAACTTTGTATCGCCTAACAATTGATTAAATTACTAAAATGGCTATTAAAAAATAAGGGTTGATCGTAGAAGGGTGAAAATTGAGGATTGTATGTATTTTTGTATGTTGTATCATAAAAAAATAGAAATTGAAAATTTTGTCTAAAAAATAAAATTTAGGGGTGGACTACCCCTAACATTTAGGGGGATGAAAAATAGATGTTGGCCGATTCTCATAGATACCGGATAAGCACAAAAAAATTCATCAAAATCGGTCAAGCCGTTTCGGAGGAGTAAGGCAACGAAAACTGTGACACGCGAATTTTATATATTAGATATTCATAATACTTAATGTTTTTCTACAGCATAGCATCCCGTTCAATTAATTATTGTTACCGCCTACCACACCTTCTCACCTACACCATGGGTTGACTGGGCGAGAATGCCCCATGGCATTAAGTCCGCCCTTTGTAAGCCTAGCTTGTAGGTTTTGCAATAAAGATTATAAATAAATAAATAAATAGGTATCACCGATGCTAAGCTAATTGATGAAATAAGATTGTCCTAGGCTAAATTATAGCTTAAAATGTGTAGGATAAACTGGGATAAACTAGTTTAAGACCTGAAATCATATTTATCCGCTCCAATATAATACAAGTAAACTGGAGCGAGAGACACCGACGTAACACATTTCCTAAAACACCTATTAAATACCGAGAGTATACGTTTCCCTATATCTAAATTATAGTCGATAGTTATTTTAAAAGCACATCGAACACGAATATTTATGCTTGTCTCGATAAAGCCAAGTGGTCCGGGGTAATTAAACTCAAATGAATCGTATTTCTGTAGCTGTATCTCCTTACTCCCGTCTTAAAGATTCGGGTGAAATATGGTATTAAACTTTATTTTTAAGTAAATTATTTAAATGTTCGATCGCTTATATTGCCTCGTTTGCTTAGATTCGCTTAGCTACAGATTAAAGCAAAGATTTTCCATTTTAAGTAGGTATCTTAGTTTACTTCTAATATCCTAGTTATGTTAATAAATGTGCAAGTTTATTTAGTGGGTTGCCAAATATAATCACTTTCTCTATAGATCAACTTTCGAAATCGCAAACAAAGTCACGGACTAATCAAACTACAAAAATGAATAAAAATTACCAAATCGTCAGTATTTTAAAATTAACTTTCATTTCATTTCTTCAGCTTTACTTTGAAGCGAAGTAAGGGAGGTTAATAAAAAAACCTATCGGTGAAATCTGTAAGGAAGAAACCAATCGCTATTGTTAAAAAGCGAAGGTTGTTAGGCAAACTGCGGTGGCTTAATGGCGGAAGTGGTTTTACTGTTGACTCCGTAAGTCTTGTTGTTAGTGTCTGTCCATAGTGCCCACTGAAACCGGAGGACAGGCGAAAACCGGATGAGATCTGGATCGTTGAAATAGTTCAAAAAAGAGACCACAGGTAATAATAAATACCTAAGTACATATAGGATTTTTTTTGTAACCTTTACTGGTTTTTGAATAAAGAACTGGCCATTCTATATTTGATAGCATAAAGTGTAATTTCAATTTGATTCTGTTAAATGAAGTCCATGAAAATTAAACTACATTTTGTTTTTTGAATTGGCCTGAGGTATAGACGATATAATTGATAAAATAGGGATCATTAGAACTACATCTTAATGTCTTTTTATTGCTGAAGTAGCGAATTCAAGGCTGTTTAATTTCCAGTGTAAATAACATAAACGTGGTCTTAAAACGTGACGAATATATTATTACAACGAAATCACTTTTCCCTTTCGTTCAGCGAATCATTACATATAATGTAGGTTGCCTTGTGATATCGAAGTGATTCAATTTGATTGTTGTTTTTGTCATCAATTTATGTGACGTCAACTGAAACCGGATAATTTCCGATGACTGGCCATTCCGGTGGCAACCCACAGCGTTACTTCTTTTTAGAATGTCGCAATGGACAAGCGCACTTACTACTATTAGCTTATTGATCTCGTGAAAGAGTACTTTTTGTTATCCCCATCATGGGAAGCAATTGGTAAAGTTTTTCTATGTGGATATCGCACCCTCAATGGAAAAAAACATAAGTTGTGTTACTTTGAATTATACTTATTAATATTATTGGAAAGTGGGACAAAAGCTGCATATTATGCTCAATTTTTTTTCAAATTTTTATCATAATCTTAACGGTTTTGCGCAAGAAATTGTAATGTAAATTCCTTTGACAACTTACTGATGTTTTAACAGTATTTTACTCTCCTGTAAAATTGCAATTTTCATCTTATGCTCTTTTTTCCACTGAGGGTACGATCTGGGAATAAATTTGGAAATAGGTAGGTAATTACATACGGGCTGGCCATAATCCATTACGCTAGTCAAAAGCAGGTTGGCGATCTTCAAACATCTTAGAGGCAATTGCGATGAACTCTTATGTAAAGTAAAGCAATGTTGGTGACACATTTTTAAATATGAAACAAAGAACATTGAAGTATAATGTCATAGAACAGACATCTCGAACAAAATGTGTGTCCCGCCCGGGAGGTTCGATTTTCAAAATTGAGCCCCGGTTCTCCTTTCAAAATCGAGCGAATCCATTGAAGATTGAAGCCACGTGGCGCCAATGCATTGGGACATACATGGTGTTCGCGGTGTCGGTTCTATACGCTAGTAATAATACTCAATGACAAAGAATAAACTTTTTGCCTTTATATGTTTTGTGAACACAGTGTAGATGTAAAGTGAGTTCATGGTAATTGTAAAAGGAATATAAAATTTTCTGAATTTCAATCTCATTTCAATTCTACCAATAAAAAAACCAAATCCAAACACAGCCCTATCCTTGCAGCCGGCTGAAAATAGGTAAAAAATGAAGTTTTACTAAATTATCAAAACTAAATTCTGCTATGAAAGCTAAATTCAAAACTAAAAAGTTACATTGCAAAATTAAAACTATTATAACTTCATTTACCCCAAGTATACATATAGGTCTATGCTCCAAAACCAGGGTGACGCATAAAAAGTCACAATTTGTCAATTACCCCAATCGTCGTCGGCGAATGGCGCCAAAAAAATGGCCCGTCAAATTAGTAGCGCTAAAATGACAAAGGTGTTTTTTCATCGCCGGGCTATTTCCGATCGCTACCTATTGTCTCAATTATAGCTTAGGGCGTCCGCACTTCCTCTAGGTCGGTGGTCGTAGAAAAAATGGGACACGCATCGGCTATAAAAAAGTACAAACTGTATGGCAATGATTTTTGCCATGGTTAGGTAATCAATTTTTGTTCGTTATCAGAAAAGATTTGTATATCAAATAATACCTATTAACCGCCTGGCCACGGAACATTCGACAAAGAGAAAAATCGCGCGGTGCGAACGGCGAAGCGTCAAGGGTCAAAAACAAATATAATATAGACTACAATGTACTCTGAGCATGCCACGCGCAGCGACGATTGGCGGACTTGCGACGCGGCAGGCGACTAAAACAAAAGCATGAACCAGTATAATCTCATCAAAAACATACATGTGAAATAAGAGCCATGTTCAAAAAAAGAATTGAGATCTAAATGGGTGCCAAGTTCTGTACAGAAAAGCCTAATATTTTCATCACAAGAACATGTAATTCAAGCTCTACATTTGACTTGGTTAGTTAGATGGAGCAAGCCACGGAGTCGAGCGGCAGACGCGGCGAATAGTGCAGAAACCAATGATATTATGTATTAAAAAGAGGCAGATATGTCATAAGCGCGCGCGTTGTGTGACTCAAAAAGTTCCCAATTGGGAACTCTTATTCAAGTGAAGAAAGAGATAGCGATGTAGTTTTGACGCGAGAGCGATAAAGACGTGCGATAAAGCAAAAGCGTGCCTTGCGGACATCGGAACAGATTTTTCGGTTGATTTGTAAAGGCATAACGTATCTATATTTATTTAAACATCATTGGCAGAAACCAAACGATTTTAGTTATATTTTCACCGCGAAAAAATGTATAGGCGACGCATCATGTTTAAGTAGAAATGGGATAAATTTCTTTCTTTAAAAACAATACAAGATAATATTTTATTATAAAATGTGTATATTTAAAACTTACTGCATAAATTATTTTGTTACTGTAATCTACACTATTATTGTAAAGAGGAAATATTTGTATTTTAGTATGTTTGTAACGAATAAAGCAAAAACTACTGGACCGAAAACTACGCAGTTGTAAAAAAATCTATTTTTTTCGGGAATGTTTTTTTGTGTTGTAACCGTTCAACAGGAAAAAATAATAATAGATGTTTCCTAAAATGAGTGTCTAAATGAAAACAAATAAAAGAAATATGAAATTTAATTTAATTTATTTATAAAAAGTACATATTAGGTTAATTTCCTAAGTCTTTAATTATGCAACAGAATCTCAAGTTTGCAGTGGAACATAATTAAATTCAAAATATTATCTGAAAGCTCCAATAAATGAATAATCAAATAAAAACCTTTTAAAGATTCTTATCAATTTGCTATCACGTGTTATCATGATGGAGCCATAATTAATTCGGTACCCTTTTCAATTGATATAGAGATTACTTAAACCCGAAAGCATTAAGTTCCAATGATCTCAAACATCAGCCGATATTACAAGATTACTTTTTATCTCAAATCGAAACATTCGCTTATCAACAATGTATTCAAATGGTAATAACTTTACTTTTATGCTCAAACCCTTAGATTAAAACTGTATTAAGAAACATTTTAAATGTATTATAGAATGTAGGTACAAAATGTTTCATTACTATGTTGATTTTAAATTTTGGCTAAAACAAAGTTATCCAAATCTGAGAGTGTAGTGATTGAAATAAAAAATCTACAGTGATGATAAAAAAAAAATATAAATCTTGTGTACCAACCAAAAATATTTTAAGGATCAACGTTATGTGATTATGTGTAACATCATTGGTGTACACAGAAAATTCACCACTGTCAAACTGAATGCGTTGAATGTGTAAAGGTTGCAAAGGAAAAACATTTTTCTTTTTTTTTATGTATATTTTTTTTTTCTTTATATAATCCACTTTTGTATAAGGCGCATGAAAACTTAAGTTAATTATTATTTTTAAGATGATATTGTTCTCATAGAAGTGACTTATTGTAGTCTTATTTGAGAAATAAAGATCTATAAACCTAACCTATGCTTATTGATCGTAACTTTCAAATAATCTGACTGATCTATACAAAACTCATGAGAGCTAATAAAATAGGTGAGACTGCATCTGTAAGCATAGCCAAAGCGTATTTGCACCTTCTCATCATGCGAAAACATCCGATTTTGCAAAGTTATCTCCGTACATTACAATCACTTTTTTTTTAAATATCGGCTCGACAAATTACAGACGTCCAAGGCAGACAGTCTCGCCTTCGATAGGAAATAAAAAAAAATATTTGTGTGATGTGTCATCACGCTAAGCTATAATTTCGGGACGTTGTCACGTTTTTCGACCACTTTTTTTGACCAAGATTGCGTAAAAGCGACCCGGGAGATAAGCCAAGTTTTTGTTTTGTGTCCGGTTAAGTAAAGATGCTGTTTAATAAGAGTTTTTACAAGATTTATGAGTTTAAGGTCTTTGTTTGATGTTTAAGATATGTTTGTTTAAATAACTCATTCTTTTACTTATCTTTTTTAAGTTATTTTTATTAATCTTTAGTTATTTTTATGATGTACCTAAATTGTATAATGTTATTGTAATAATTATTACGAGGTGTCTCTTTTTTTATTAATCGAGATGTTAAGTTAAAATAAAATCTATGCTTATTATTGTTTAAGGATTTTGAATAGGTCACTGGCCTTCCTTTTCATTCAATTATACCCTTTCTTAAATTGTTACGAGATTCAAATTTTAATAATTTATAATTAAATTTATCCAAAATCAACTAACTAACTTCATATTATACTTAAATATGTGTAAGTTCACCACTCTAATCAAAACTCACAACAAACGAAGCATTTTGCTGTAAACATTAAGACGTCGAAAGCACTCGTTTCGAAACGAAATTTTTAATTAATTAATTTAGATTTATATGCCCGTGGCTTCGCGCGCATGGATATCGATTTGTTACAAATCCCGTGGGAACCCTGAACTTTTCCGGGATAGAAAGCAGGGTATAGGCTACCTATATCCATTCCTTTCAGCCAAATCCAAACATCTTCACAAATTTTCACATGTAACATTAATAGGCTAATAGGATTAATTAATACAGGTTGTTAGGAAAACATTCTAAGAAACTAGCCAACCTGTATTAGTTCTCTATTAAATTCTCAGAGTTGTAGTTAGGTATAAAGCTAGCTTTTGGATCCTCTTGGCATAGGTACTTCCTGTCATCCTAATAGGATCCTTCGATTACCAGTCATGAGACACAAATGAGAAAATGAATTCGTATGTAATACCCTAGTTACCATATACACCAAAGAAGAAAAAAATACCGCTCTACATTTTAACCATCATTAATCATGTGGCTTCCTGGCTCATTGTAAATTGCCATAAGTCCAAAATTCCTAATTATCTAAGAAATCCTAATTGTGTTTAAAAATCTATTCTCATAAAGAAAAACAGTCTCTCACATGCAGTAAATTTAAAACTATCGTTCGTAACTATTTCACTAAATAACACCCAACAAGCCACTTATAAATAAATCACAAATCATAATTTAAAATCAAAGGTTGGCTTACCGTTTAATCTGTCCTTGACGACCTGATGAGCAAACGCTGCAGCCGCAGCTTGTCTCATGGGGTCTAAAGCCACTCCCCATGCACTCAAAGCACCCAACGCCCTATGAGCTGGTACTCTTACCACTCCAGGATTACTGGGGAACCCGTACCCTGGCCCTAAACTCAATCCCGGCCGTAACAACAGTCCTGAATTTGGATATAGGCCCGCATTGTGAGAAAAGTTCAACGGCAACCCGCTATTGTCCTTAGCATCGTCTCTTGCACTCTCAGATTCAGTGTCCTGATCACTTCGCTCATCACTCTCACCAGAATGTCGACGCTTGTCTATATCCTCAAACTGTTTCCCTAAAAGCCTAGATATACTGAAAGGTAGGTTCACTCTCGGTTGGGTTTCCGTCATCCCGTTCGGGGAATCCCGGAACCTCTCATGGTAACTGTGCTCGGAGTCTCTATCTTCTGATGCGATGCTCCTATCACATTGACCTGATAATCTACTATCAGAATCCACGTTGATTTCCTCCTGATCATCATCAGAATGTATTGACGACATCTTGCAAAGACACCCACCCGCACTGTTTAACGCAATTTAGGAGAATATTTGCACATTTTCCAGCAACACTAGATTTGCCTTTAAAGCTTGTGGCTTTGAAACTTTGCGCGCTAACCGACCGATTGCGTTTGGATCATCGCACAAAATATGGGCTAAAACGAGCCAATCAGCTTCGCCCCCACCGCTCCAAACGTGATAGTTTGACCGCACAAACGCCTCAACTATTGCCCGTTGAGTGGAACAGTTTCCGACAAAAGCTTAATACGATTTCCAAACATAAAAACTCGTTTGGAGTCACTAACTTTAACAGAACGCTTCGCTCTGTCCCTCTTACCGTGCGTCTCGCTTCAACACTTCCCCCCGTGACTTCTGTAGCACTGTAGATTGAGCTTTAAGACCCTGAACCTATGCTCCGATTTTGAAAGTTAAATGCAACTAGTTAGCACATTTTTATCAAACATATAACGACGTAAGCATATCGAGGCTCGTTTGTGAGAGGGAGACCGGTGTACGCTATAGAAACGGCAAGGAAGGTGTAATAGAAAGGGACGCATATAATTTTGTAAGTAGGCGTGGCCTTCCATCTCATTCCGTGTCGTTTAAATCCAGTTATGGTCTGACAAATGGTGTACATATTAGGGGGGGCAATGTTAGGAAACTATTTTTGAATCTTTTAAGACAGTTAAATTATTTACGTTCGGTGGTCGACCGAGCTCCTCTGTAGAAGACAATGCACTTTATAATAAAATAGATCCCAAGTTTCGTGTTATGGTCATAGATAAGTGAGGATAATGTATTGTCGAAGATAGCTACTTTATGGTATTGGGTTAGACAGTTCGAGTGGTAAAGGGTGTTAGATTATGGTATTGTGCGATAGAGCTCGAGTAAGGGCGAATGCTTGTACAATAATTATTGAATGTATCTGGTTTCATACAGTCCGTGCACGAACGTTCACGTTGATAATTAATAAATAATTGAGTTACATCGTTTGCTTCTGCGCTCATAAAAACGCCCTATGGGTAATTTTGATGGGGTTCTTTTGTTCTTTTATTTATTAGGTAGCGGATATGTTTCGCAATATTGATGAAGGTGTTAGTAACATTGATATTACTACCTACTTGGGTACACATGAGGTATTTAATATGTCTATCTACCCGCATATATACTATAAAAGGCAAAAGTGATTGACTGATGTATCAACGCACAGGCCAAGCCCTTAGGGTTAGAATCTTAAAATTTAACACACGTATTCCTCTTATGACGTGCACAGGCATCCACTAAGGAAGGATTTTTCAAAATTAAACACCCAAGGGGGTGAAATAAGGGGTAAATATGATAAGCATAATTTCCGCGTGCGAAGCTACGTGCAACACCTAGTAAAAAAAATACAGTCGAATTGAAAACCTCCTCCTTTTTTTGAAGTCGGTTAAATATACATATGTACCTATATCTAACTTTCCGGTAGTTACCTACCTACTCCGTTTTTTTTGACACGTCTAATTTGGTAAACAATCAAGATTGTTGTTTTTTTGTTGTTGTGTTATTTATTTATTGCGCCAAGGGGCTACTTTTTATTAAAATATTAATTCAAATTATTTTTAAAAATATTAACTAATACTTACATAGTTTTTTTTTGTTTTTTGTGTTCTTTTTTTTCGGTGTAACCTATTATATTTATGTATTAAAATAATTCTCTCCCTTCTATGTATTGTATGTTGCATTTGTAATGTGAAAATAAATGTTTTCTTATTCTTATTTATTGTTAATATAGATACTAAAGAAAAATGCATTTTCATCAGAACTGATGCAAAATGAAAAATTTCAGCTCCTTTGGATAAGTCTTAAGAGGAAGTAGGTTTAATTAGTTTGCAAGCTGATTTGACCCACACAAACAGGGCAAGCTAAATAAAACCCTTTCAAAATAAGTTCATCCTTCAGAAACTTTGCTTGAGAGCCAGTACTTTCTTTTTCTTCTCTCTGTCTTGGCCAGCAACGCATCAGGTGGATCGTCAGCTCGTTTGCCGGCTATTTCCATAAAAAAAAACTTCTGTCGCAGAAAGACACACAGTCGCAATAACATGCTAAACTTATAAAACCCCATTTTAGCAATAGCGGTCAAAAATAATTTCCAGAATACATTAAAATGATATCGACGCTTGAAAGGAAAAACTGACTAAGCGACATTGAGCCAACTTTACAGGAGAGCAGTGTAAAGTTGGAATTTTTAGAAAAAAAAATATATTTTTTTGTAAACCTTCTACCGACATTATTCTTACTGTTTTGGAGTCCTTATTTTATCATCTATATTGAGGCATATACAAGAACTTTTCTAAAAATTCAACTTTAAACTGCTCTCCTGTAAAGTTAGGTCAATGTCGCTTAGTCAATTTTTCCTTTCAAGCGTCGGTTTAATTATAAGCAATACACTCCTTTACACTTTACAATCGCTGAATTATTAAGTGCAGAGACCAAATGCAGAACCACAATAATAAATTAATTCCAAGATAAGTTTATTGTCAAACTCACGGTCGTACGACAATTACTGTCGGTTGGCGAACAATGACATTTTAGATAAAGACATTATGTGGCTAACGCAATTTAAAATATCAACGTTAAATAATAGACAGCGGCTAAGATTTCGTTTTAATGCGATAACAATTTAGGTTACGAAGTACCTACACTAATATTTAATAATGTAATGTAATGAATTGTATGTCGAGTTTAAGTATAAGATAGGTAAATAAGGTAATACGATGGTAGAGATCAGATATTCCTTTCCAATTTCCCTTATAGTTTCATCATGTCCGGCAGAGCGCAGACTTTTAGTGCTAGAAAACTGCAATTTGGCATGGACATGCATTCGTATTTTGTAAAACTAGTCGTAGGATAAAATATTGAAAAAAAGTGTATGCGTGTAATCTTTACGCGCAATTGAAGTAAAACTTTTTTGACGTTGGTGACACGTCTTATTAATCGCAAATTTAACAAAATTACAACAACACAACACATTTAAAATCAACATAGACAGCCATAAACAAAACACCACAGCAATACACTAATTTTAGTCCACACTTCCATGGAGTGGTTAAACATTATTGGCCGTATTGGGGCGGCTTATAATACTAACCCCAATCCCACGCCGGATGGGTGTCGTAAGAGGCGACTAAATCCGGCCCGCTGGTGGTAGGGCCCCTCGAGGGATTATATTGGTAATATTGACTTTAATTGTTAATTAATACTATTATTACTGTTATTATTTCTCCATGGGGTTCGTCTGGATAGAGATTATGGCTCTGCAAAAATCCTTTTTAGATTTAGGGGCCATTTGCCGTATCTATTTTGCTTTAAAGTGCTAATGATTAGAGTCAAGCGTCCCCTCCCCCTGCCAGTTAAATGGTAGGTATTGGACAAGTGAAAAAAATTCGTGGTAGTATTTAGTTTAAACTTAAATTAATTAACTTAAAATTTAGAAGGAAAATTATTACGGCTAAGTTAGCGCAAGTAGTTAATAATAAATAGCCGATTAACTATGGAAATCTACATTGCGGGCTTGACACGCACTTGCCTAGTTTTAATAAAGTAATTCATAAATATTTATTTTTAATTTTGTTTGCTAACACTTCTCCTTACTAATCTAAAATTTTAACAAAAAACCGACTTTAAATGAAGTACATCCTTTCCAATAACAATAATGAAAAAATAATCGAAATCGGTTGGCGTGATATTGAGTTATTCGTCCATTTGTTGCGCATTTGTTTTCTCATGGATGCCATTGTCAGATCTCGCTCAAATTTAAGTGGGGCCACATGACAAGGACCAGCTTTAGATTAAAAAAGAATCATCAAATTCGGTTCACCCAGTCGAAAGTTCTGAGGTACAAACATAAAAAAACTCAGTCGAATTGAGAAACTCCTTTTTTTGAAGTCGGTTAAAAAGAAGAATGTGAGCATAAAAGGGCCACGAATACGTAATTCATCCATCAAATGAACCATTTTTCATCATCATCATCAAATCTTTGTCATCATGTAAAACAAAAGCAGGAAGAAATGACACCCAGCGAGGTCTGAATGAGGTTTAAACTGCTCTACCGGAAGAATGGAGTCGAATTCCACAAGAAGACATTACAAAGATGATAAGGACACTTGATAGGCGATTGAAATTATTTTATTTTGGACTAGGAGAAGTAATACTTCGAACCAAAAAACTTGTTTCTTGACAAATACGAAATAACAGTCAGTACCTTAATATTAAATAAATACGTAATTTTTTTTTGTCACATTTCTCATATTTTGCAGATTCTGTTATGTATATATTTATTAATATAAAATTAAAAATAAATATTTTTGCAGAGTTTATTGAAAAACTGTCTATCTGTCAAGAGTCAAGACCCCTTTTTTCAGGGGGGCTGAAACACTCCCCTTTTTCAGACCCCTCTCGTCTAAAATCCCTTAGAGCTGTTAAAAAATCAAGGTTCTAAGTTAACGCAATCAAAGATGCTGTTTATGCCATGTTTTTTTAGTTATTTGGGCACTCGCAAGGAAATCATAACAATTATTATACTTCCTGTTGACTAGAATCATATTTGTCAACAAGCAATGTCTTACAGCTTACAGCTAATCCGAAAATCAAGTTTGTTAAATCACAAAAGAAATAACTTTTAATATTTGCAGTTAGTGTAATTGTGTGATGAGTGATCTAAGTCGAGCTGTATGTGCTGTCGACCTTTTCGTGATTTTAACATAGAAAATAAGAAAAAATACGATTTTTTTTGTATAACTCACGTTCTTGTATCTGCTATAGTTTTGGAGATAATTTTGTGCAAACTGATATAACTGCACAGGTTTTGGCAAAAAACCGTGAATAATAGATATATCTAATGTTGTAACCCCTATAAATAATAATTGTTCTACAGATAGTTTTTTGTGCTTCGTGCTATAACTGCGTTTTCACATTTTATTTTTCAATATATTTATCGTGAATATTGATTTATTTAGAGTTATATCACTATGAACCAATACTGATTAGGGTAGGTACAGTTCTATATGAGTCTATAGAATTGTACCATAATCAGTTATATATCAGTTTACACAAAGACAATTTATAGGTGCAACATAATTTAACTGTACTTGTATCATTTATCACGTAATATTAGCACACATTTTAAATAAAAAAGGTACAACTCACAGGTTTTTGATGAATTACTTTAATATTATAATATTTACTACAAAAAACTAAATGTACGGTGACACTAAATGTTTTTATCTACAAAAGAAGGTACTCATGTTACACCTAGCTCACTTAGATTATGAACTAGAATTTTTTTGAACTTGTTTTCGTCCTCCTGTAAAGTGTCGATTTTTAACTTGTATCACTTATCACAGGAAGCACAGAATTATGTAAATCCGATCAGCGGATTGAAAGATATGAGGTAATAAAGAATATTACACGCATGATGCATACACGTACAAGATACATGCAAAAAACATTACCCTTCCTGGCAGTCTGGTAAATACCCGCCTGCAATACCAAATTGTTATAAACAAAAAATATTTCGTAAAATGTGTAAATACTATTGAACTATTATTACTAGCGTACTTCAATGGTAAATACCTACTAAAATGAATACCTACCTACCGACACAATTAAAATGTACCTAAGGATTAATAAAATTTATTATAACATAAACCTTAAGCCTTAATTCAATAAGCTAAATTTATTTTGTTTAACTTTATTTCATAAAGTATTGTTTTACTATACTGTAGGTAGGTACTATGAGGTACCTACTTTTTCCATGTTAATCATGTTATCATGCTCCATTACACCAGATTCGAACTCCACCAGCTACACATAATTATAATAATTAATTAATTTCCCCTTGCTGCCATCTAGTATTCAATAGATATAACATGACTTTCCTTGTTCTCCTACTGCCCTAAGGTTGACTGGCAGAGATTGCTTTTAGCATTAACTCCGCCTCTTATTTCCTTTATGTTTTAAGGTGCAATAAAGAATAAAATAAATATCATAATAATTATGTAGCGGATGCATTTAAAAATTTAACCATACTTGCAGAGCACTAGAGACATCTAGTAGCGAGTAGTAAGTACTAAATATTGATAGAAGTACAGCTAGATGGCGCTGATTAAAGTAAAATATTAAAAAATAAGCTTAAAACATTTAACTACACTACACGGCTGTTAATTTTGTTGTTATTACATTCGACTTCTTAGAACTATTCAGACTTAAAACAAAACTTGACCTCATGTAGGACCTACCTAGTTAGGTGCTATAATAAAAACGTATTTCTTTACCAATTTAAGTATGAAATCCAATGATGTTTATTAGAGATACGTTATGCCCTTAGAAATGAAACGAAAAATCTGTTCCGAAAACAGCTACGACACACTGCGACCAATCAGCGCTTGTTAAATTATGTAAAAGGGATAGCATTACTAAAACCATAATAGTGAAAAAGACAGCTAGTGTTTGTCGCTCGCGTCACAAATCGCCTTACATTCGGCTGGCGCCAAGCTGTCGCGCTGTCATGCCGCCATACTTATTTTGTTAGAGAATTATTGAAATGAAATAAAATGCAATAAATCATGATTCCTTACTTGTGGTATGTTATTCCATGAATTTTATTTTTTTTACGTAAGTAATTAGTGCATTTACGCATAATACACGAAGGCATTTTAACGCTGTATGTCAAATCTCCAGCACTTCTGACAAAAATAAAAGCGTGCGTATCCACAGAGTATTGAGAGAGCGACTGCGAGTAATGCGAGCAAGCGTGGTCAATTGACTACTCTTTCGCTCTTCGCCGTCGGCGCGCTAGTAACCCATCTACCTCTTTTATACATATAATATCATTGATGAAATCGATGTTTTATTACTGCCCGAAGGTTGACGGGCAGAGAATGCTTTTAGCATTAAGTCCGCCTTTGTTTCTATATTTTTTGTATGGTACATAAAGAAATAAATAAATAAATTATTTAATTAATTAAAAACTCCGCTTCATTTAAGTACTAAAAGCAAAAACAATTTATTGCAAGAGTTTCATGATTATTGCTATTTTCAATTGAAAACCGAGATCTACAAATGGGGTTCCCACACCACATCCAACAACATTCATACACAATTATAATTCAGTCAAGCGTTAAATTGAATTGACAATGTAGTGCCAGATAATTTATACCTACCTACGTTTTCTTAGCTTCTGAACATGACTTGTATTATTCAGCATGTGCATTTAATTTTTAGTTTATATTTTGTTTTACTATATGTTATCTTTGGTAAGTACCTACCAAGCTTTAATAAAAGTAACTACAGGTATTCATACCAAAAAATATTAAATACTAGCTGATGCGGCGAACTTCGTATCGCCTAAAAATCATTGAATGTACCTACTTTGTTGTTACTTTTAACTTTAATAGTTTTGGTAGGTTTTACAAATCAGATCGAGACCATTAAATTCCCTCTCCATCTGCCTCCTCCTCTGTCTAGATGCAGATGAATCTGCCTGAAATTAATGACAGCGCCCATGATTGTATTATGTTACGTATTGCATTACAAATTGCAGTGTCTTCAACTACCGTCGAACAATTATCAAGTCCTCGTATATTTCCAAACAGAACTAGAAGAATACTGAGAGGAAATGAAGTCTATGACACATTACCCTACATGGTATGAACGTAAATGACTATTCAACTATCCACAAATTCAAATTCAGAATCTTTTAACATTAACAATAGCACTACCACTAATGATAACATTAACATTGCCACTAACGTGACCATTGACATTAAAAATAAAGCATTAAATATCAAACATTAAATATTAAACACTAAACAGTAAACATTAACACTAGTACTAGTACTAACGCTAATTATTAATTAACACTCACAAAGTACCTATAATAAATGATGAAAAGACATCGAGGTTTTGAACCCACAACATTAACGCATTGACTTTAAAATTTTAAACGTTAAGCATAAAAATTAAGCATCAACACTAGCACTAGTTAATGCTAATATACTAACTCTAATTAATTCTCACATTTAGTATAAATGATGAAAACTATCGGGGTTGTGAACCCACAACATTAACATTAAAACTAGCACTACCACCAACGCTAACAATTTTATTTCTTTACGTTACGAAAACTATATTGAAGGATGACTATCTTACAAACAACATAAAGATCATACTATTAACTATTACTAGGCCTTCAGGAAAATCAATTTACCATTTAAGTTTTCAAACTTGATAATATGCTTTACTCTCGTTAGAGGTTTGGTCATCATAACATTAGCAGCTATCTCTTGAGTACACAAATATTGCAAGTTAATTGTTCTAGTCGCACAAAATGCCCTAACACAATAAATAAATAAACGCTTGTACACACTCATACCGTCGCATTAGGTTTTTAACTGTGTCGCGGGTGGCATGGACGACACAATATATAGAGCATATAACACATACACACATCACAATATATCACATATATCACAATAACACCCATGACCCGAGTACAAAAAAAAGAAATGAGAGGTGTCAAGGGACACCCGGATGGAATGAAGTTCCTTTCGATTTAAGTATTGTTTTTTGAAGTGATTCAGAAAGTTGTACAGCGCCATCTCTGTAAAACTCTCTGAATCACTTCAAAAAAAGTGTCGTCATTCGTAAGAATCAAAAAGTGTTGTAAGAACATTTTCCGTCTAGCCCCTTTTCACAACGCGCGATAAGGAACTTCGTTCCAATATTTGTACAATGTCTGCCCCGGCCGGGACTCGAACCTGAGACCCCTCGCTTCGCAGGCAGGATCGCTACTTGGCTACAGGGTCGTCAATATCATTATGTTCCAGGTATACCTTAGAGCTGCTACTTCTGATATGCACTCCAGAGACCCCAACTGGCTGTGTGGCGGTGTCATCATCCATGACCAGTACATCCTCACCTCAGCCGCTTGCATCGAGGATGCCAAACGTTTCTATGTAGTCTCTGGAACACACAGGTTCGTATTGTTATCTCAGACACGGACGTGAAAATAACACCGGACGTCACCTTGTCTTATCGAGAGCAACGCCGCCCGTTTGCCATGTGTGTGTAATTTTTAGTGCGGTCCGACCAACCGACGCGGTAATGGCGGCCGATTAATTACAGCATGGTGTCAATGTGTGCGTGTGATATATGTACTTGTACGAATAGAAGAGTTGATATTACTATGGGTGCTTCACTGAATTTGTTGTGAATTGACATTCCGTCTGTTCTTTTTTTAAGTCTGTAATCTCAGAATTATGGATGACAAATAGGGTCAAAAATTGAGCTGTATTATAACGTCCACTGAAAAGTGGATTGAAACTTTGAAAGGAAGGAAGGATTGAAAGTTTTTGTACATAGTTACTTCGTTCGTACTACCTACTTTATGTCAATAAAGATTGCAATCTGGTAGTCTGTAATAACAAATAACTAATAATAGTTTATTTTGTTAAAGATGGACTCCACCAGGCACCAGCGATGATTGTATTACAAACGGCGCTAAAAGAGCCACATGGAAAATTGTACCGAAAAGTAAGTTTGTATTTTTCCTTTCACATAAAAAAAATGCTGACCACGTTGCTCTGCCATATAAATTATATCTAGATCTAGAGAACACCCTAATCAGAACCAAGCTAACGGTATGAAATATACCTACTTGACAACATATTCATAAAAATCGGTCAAGCCGTTTCAGAGGAGTACGCCCACAAACATCGTGATACGAGATTTTTTTATATTAGAACTAGGAAATCGCCCTCGCTTCGCTTCGGGAAAAATAGTAAAAAAAATATAGCCTATGTCACCCGGGGATAGTGTAGCGTCCCAACAGTGAATGAATTTTTCAAATCGGTTCGGTAGTTTCGGAGCCTATTCAATGCAAACAATCAAATTTTTCCTCTTTATAACATTAGTATACTCATCTACAATGTCCAGATGTAGGGTCGCTACACATTCATTTATAAAAATAGGCTTAAATAAAGCAATCAAGCTAGAAAGAGACAAAAGGAAGTAAGAATCTACTAAAACAATTAAGTCATTTCCAATAGACAATCCATTTGACAGACTATGCTTACGACGGTGATCAGCTGAACAATATTCGCTGGATGCTGAACGACCTCGCAGTCGTGAGGGTAGAAGACAACTTCAACTTTGAGAAGCGCGTGCGCGGATGCGACTTCATACCGCAGAAGATATCCTACAATAATCAGAGCCAGGGTTTAGAAACTGCTGGGACATCTGGAACTATTGCTGGATGGGGTTCCGTTGATCGGTTTGGTGATGTAAGTTACTCGTATTAAACTCACTTTCTGATGTCTATTTGGATCAACATTAGTTTGACATCTAACAATCTTGACCTTATGGGTTTGATGATGAAATCATGAGTTTCATTCAATAAATTCCATATATTTGATAAGGATTTTTTTTAGTGCAGTGACGGATTAAAGCATTTTTTATGTTTTGGTAGTTCTATTGTTTTATTTTAGGTATTTAATAATAAAATTGCTTGCAAGGAATTTTTGGTAGAGGTCTAATTGTCAAATAAATGCCAGTTCTAATTAGTGGCACTCTAACCGATCCTGGAGACTGAATCCCAAGGTATCCCACTGTTTTTCTTTAAATCTTAAAATGTACTTATTCCTTTCATCAGCAATTTGGAAAATCGACAGTAAACTCGCCGAATCTACTTGAAACAGATGTAATACTGATCTCAAAGAAAAATTGCAAGAAATCTTGGCCGGATCGATATCATTATATCATTGATGAGAGTATGATCTGTACGAAGGATGGAGGGAACTCGGAGGCGAGTCAGATTTGTATGGTAAGTAGTTTTAGATGTAGGCATATTCTCACTTGCTAAAAAGCTATGGAAGTAAGAAGATACTGAAGATTACAATTAAGAAAAATGCGCCACGTTAGGTAGATGGGAGTAGACAAAAAATATTGCGGTTTATGATAACTATATGTCAGTAAAAAGCTTAAGGCTAATCTGTATTGATATTTAAAATGTAAAGCGAAGGGTATGGGTATTTATTGTAAGATATTTATTGTAATGATGAAGCCGTTAGAAGTCAATGACTCAATTATTGTACGTATAAGGTATTTACTAAGATTTTTCTTAGCATGTATAACTGAATTTATTTTATAACTTAATACTATTTAATTATTATCATTACAGGAACAAGACGGTAACTGTAAAGAGTTGATATACTCAGATGAAGATGAAACCTTGAGGAGTGCTTCTCGAAGATTTGTTGTAGACCCAGATAAATTAGAAGTCCATACAGCAGCTCATGAGAAAACCTCAAGGAGAGCTGCAAAGAAATCTTCAGGGGGATTTTGTGAGGTAAAAGATAGAAAAGTTACGCCAAACTTAAATGTATTTGCAGCAGCTATTAAATATACTCAATAAAACGCTAACTATTGATAGTTATATCGACTTACAGACAACGTATAACCTAATCCTGTGGACCAAGAAGCATGAATACTTTTACAGGACTACCTTATTATAGTGACCACTAAGGGACCACTAGGAGAATATGTTTGAAAATTCATTCCCTGAAGGAAGAAAACTTTGTATTCAAACTTAAAATTTACTTAACTGCGATAGTAAAAGAAGTATCACTTAACTGAAAACAACATTTATTTATTTAATCTTTCTTGAATCAAGGAAAAAGTGGTACAATGGGCGGACTTAATGCTAAGTATCATTCTCTAACAGTCAACCTTCAGGATGTGCAGAGAATAGTTGAAACATATTTGAAATATTCATTCCTAAACAGGGTAAAATATGATGCGGTAGGAACATTTCGAACAAATTTTTGACCCCAGCAATTTTTGAAGTTATACTTCTTTTGGCGCGATGGTGAAAAATGATGAGAGTGAATTTCTACGATGCGCGCGCACACCGACACCTAAATTCTGCATCGTGAAGTTAGCTCAATTCTGTATTTTTTCTGTATGCAAAAAAGTTTTCACAGTATTTACCTCATTACAAACGATTTTATAATCGATTGAATTGATTCATAATAATCGATTGATGGAATATAATAATATATTTTATGTATTATTTGTTAATTATAATTATAATATTAATTTATTTCTTACATGTTTTCGTATTCCATACATATTAAAACTATGTAATATATTTAGAATTACCATTCAATCGTTACGCTAATTTTATTAAATTACATTTCGAATATTTTGACATCGATTAATCGATTGACAACAAAGATGATGTAATCCCTAATAATGTCATTTTGGTAACCATAGTATTTATAAATAACACCACTGTACTGTCATATTTGTCATCGATCTTTCATGTTTCTACGCGTGGTTTTTTGTATTTTTCTATTAAATATTTTCAGCGTACCTATTTGGAGTCCTATTTACTATTGAAACTCATCGACACGCACACAGTTATTTTAATTTACTGTTGTATTCGATTTCGTACTTGTGTTTTGGTGAATGTGTTTTCGCAGTTTCGCTACAATTTCTGGCAAACCAATACTATATGAATATGGACTACTTAATCGCCTGTTTTGTGACTGACAAAGGTTCAGAATAAGTCCTGAACACTGGATAACGTACCCTATACATCTTTAGAAGATCAGTAGTTTGCTGTGGCCATACTTACAATGAGTATGTTATGGTATCTTGATTGGGCAAGGTACCAACGAAATATAGCGCCTCCTGCACAACTAGACGAACTATTAATATAAATGATAACTAATAAAATCTCTTGAAATATGCAATAGCTTTTATTATACAACCTTTTTATGACATTCGTTTTGGGTAAAAACCATTTAAGTAGTAGATAGTATAATAGACACCCGCCAACTTAGTTTTAACCATTAAACTCGTAGATTCTATTGGCAAGTCACGTATTAATTTTGGGATTTTATTATAGAAATGTACACCAAGCCCTATGAAAGATCGTTGCACTTTACTTTGGCGGAACGAAGGCGTAATTAATTGATACATTATTTTTGTTTGGCGATTATTAATATCAAAATTTTGTTTATACGCGTTTATATTCTTCCTTATAAAAACTACATTATTAATTTATTAAGTTGGTTAACCTTAGCTGTGTGTTGTAATGTTTAGTTTGTACGATTCCCTAACATGAAATATTACATGTTTCTTCTGATGTATATAAATATTATTTACTAGGTTGATCCAAAAGTAACGATAGTAAAAATGATACACGTTCAAATAAAATAATGTATTATTTTACAGTCTCCTAACTAATCAGTTCACATTCTCGGTAGTTATATTAAAATTACAACAAATTGAATTGCTTTAAATTGGGTTGGCATACGAATGATCCAAACGCACGCCTAATGATAAATAATCACTATCGGACGAACATGAATCATCAAAACTGCTCTCAGATTCCGTATCACACTCGTCTTTCAATTCTATAATAAATTTATCAATTTCCGCGTCTAAGCTTCCATCCATTTTACAAAACTTATCCTCAATATGTCGCACATGTTTTATACGCAGTCGGGTTTTTTGTATTTTTTAATTTTTTTGTGTGTAATAGACCTATAATTGATTCAGTTGGAAAAAATATTAGAACACGATTTCGTGAGCCATGACCACGTTTTATGCTATCATTATGTACCTACATTTGCCCAAAATTCTTCTGTATTTTCATTGAGCGACTCAGTTTCTTTTGTTTTTTGTATTTATAACACTATTTTCTATTTTAATTTTCAATATTACATTGGTAGAAAATGCAAAAAATCGGGAGAAACGGTCGCTAAAACGGGATATCGGGAGACGATAACCAAAATCAGTAGATCTCCCGATAAATCGGGAACTTTTACAACACTCGTCACTTGACAGCAAGTAATGCTAATCTAATGGGAAGGTAATGACAGCTTGTCAGAGGTAAAATAACTGTGAACGGACTGTAGTAGTAAATAGTAATCGATAGTCTTGTCTTTGGGACTAGGAGCACATTCTTTTTCTCTCCTTAATCTGTATTAAAGTTTAATGCCTGTCGGAAAATAAATTATTCTTCAACTGAACTGAATAAAATCTTTCATTCCCTCCCCCCCACAAAAACTGGTTTTACAGCATGGTATCGTAATAGTTCTCGTAATAGAACATAGATGGTGTTTTTACAATTGTAAAAACAGAAAAAAAAGATTTACAATTGATTTGTTTTTGCAATTGTAAAAATACCATCTATGTTCTATTACGAGAACTATTACGATACGTAGCAAAGTAATATTAGAATATACTACAAAATTAATCACAGATGGCGCTTAACACATATAGTTTGGCTATAGAGATTCGTAAATTAAATTATTTCAAAATATTATTTCATTTTTATTTTTAGTATTGCTGTTTTTGAATATTGTATTTTGAACAATGTTTTTTTAATATTGTTTTTTGATTTTTTTTTCATGTCAAAGAAGTATAACTTCTCACGCGCGTACAAAAGTACACGCACCCTTTTTTTAAATAACTCACTGTATGAACCTACATTTGCATTCTTATTTCCTTCTAGAACGACCACGGTGGCCCATTGGTCGTGGGGCATGGTCCAACGGCCGTAGTCATTGGCATCATCTCCGCGTGTCTCACCGCGAACGTCACCCAGAAATGCTATGGGCCCTTCCTTTACACTAGCGTCTGGAAGAATCATCATCTCATTAACTGTGCCATAGATAGAACGTTTGTAGCTCTCAGTTCTTCTTGCTTTTTAACTAGTTTTATACAAATAATAAGCAGTGATAGCCTAGTAGTTACAACGTTGATCTTTCGAAAGCAGGGGCCCGAGTTCAAATCCTGGCACCTCTAATTTTCTAATAATATTATGTGCGTATTATAAGTTAATTATTAATTGCTTTGGGGAAGGAAAACATCATGAAGAAGCCTGCACACCGGAAAGTTCTCCGTAATATTCTCAAAGGTGTGTGAAGTCTACCAATCCACACTTGGCCAGCGTGGTAGACTATGGCCTGAACCTATCACATTGTGTTGTGAGAGGAGGCCCCGCTTTAAGGTCGTAGCACACATATCAAATCGGAAAGGGATCGTCACCGGATCGCCTCGCCGTCAACCAAGCATCAACCTAACGTAAGCGCGTTACCAACCGACCAGCAGCTCCAAGTCGACTCGGCTACGGCTAGGCGACGCTGCGCTTACGGCTCGAATGACAGCAGTTCGCCGACGCAGCGGTAGCCGTGGCGCGGGGCGTGCACGAGGAAACGAAAAGTCGAAGGATAGCGTATGGTGAGACGTAAGCGCTAGTACGGCAAGTCGTCCACGCACCGTACCGCGGTTCGTGAGCTTGTCTCGAGGCGAGGCGATACGTTACGATTCCGATAAGTGTGCTTTGCAGTAGGAAGTTTCATACAAAGAATACTGAAATGCAAGAGTTGATACGTTTACGTTCGGTTTACGAGTTGATATGTGTGCTACGACCATTACTTTGCTTAAGTATACAAATAATAACTTGACGCAACAAAAAACTAAACAATTCTTTAACTGACTACAAATGTAACTGTAGTATATTTAGTAAATTATATGGGTAAAGTCTCAGTAATTTTATATGATGTTATATATTTATGAAATTTTATTTTTATCAGAAGTTTTCATTTCAATTTTGGAAATTTTATTGATCATGTTTGTTTATTTAGCTACTTCGTTTGCCTGCCCCAAACGTTAATAACAGATTCTTAATTAGTAATCTATCTAGTTAATCTTATCAAATTATCTACGAGTATTTAGATAGAGTTTGTTCTCTAATTTTACGACTTGCTATTGTGTATAAATAATCTTATATTCATATACCTATTTGCTGAAATTTCCACAACTATTAAAGTTAAGATTAACTGTTTTCAGAGCTACTTGCACAAAATACTTAAGATCCAGAAATAGCCAGATGGACGAAACGCAATTCGACTGGTCAAACCATGGGTAATTTTCGTATTTATGAATATGGACTAAAAGACTGATGAATTATCCTCATTTACTTATCCATGTACCTATTTATTATATTTCTCCACCCTAAACTTAATAGCATTGGTAGGTTTTATTATTAGATTTGGGATTCAATCGGTTATAAATCTAGCTTCGTTCATTAAGATCCACAATCAAATCTAAATGTGGATTTCTACGTACAGTTTCAACAAAATGGCAGGACAACTTCTACCAGTTTAGCTAATATAGTATAGGTAATATATATGTACTATTATTCGTTCTGTGGTATAGGTAAACTATTTTATATAAATATATTTGAATATTAACTAGAACGCACTGAACATAAGATTATACCGTAATTTTATTTTTTACTTCAAGAAAACCATTTTGTTGCAGACCCTCCGAAATCGATATAGATGCAGAGAATTCTCGCTTTGAAGTCCGAAGTACACACGCAAATAAAACTCGGATAGCCCCTAAAAAAATTTATAATGGATAAAGTAACCATTAGACGAAATGAAAAAAATTATAATACACAATTTATTGAAATAAAAAGTGCCTTGTTATTTACAAAAACATTACCAATACAATACATGGTCTTCCCAATTTATATTTAGTGGTGTAGAAAATTGTACTTAAAAATTAAAAAGAAATTGTATCGGGGGAAATTTGTATAGTCCGTTTTTTTTAGATGAGTCTTATTTGGTAAATAATCTTATCACTACATTTTGAAACATTTGTTAAAAAAATAAGTAATCGTAAATAGAAATTAGTTTTAGCATTAAATGATAATTAAGCTTTAAATTCTTTTCATTTTATGCCTCGCTTATTTTCTAATTACAAATTACTAAAATAATATTCTATAGGTTTATACTGTTGACACGGATAATAAAACAAAAATTTTGCATTTTTTTAATGAGAATTATACAGAAACTCCAAAAAAAAGGTTTACACAAAGTACAAACGGATCTGTTAGAAGGGAGATGAGAAACATGATAAGAGTCAAAAGTTAGTATGGAATGGGGGCTCTACTAAATCGAACTTAACATTAAATTAATAATATAATGTTTGAAAAAAAGGGTGCGTGTACTTTTGTACGCGCGTGAGAAGTTATACTTCTTTGACATGAAAAAAAAATCAAAAAACAATATTAAAAAAACATTGTTCAAAATACAATATTCAAAAACAGCAATACTAAA
Source organism: Thymelicus lineola (assembly GCA_963932265.1). NCBI lineage: Eukaryota > Metazoa > Arthropoda > Insecta > Lepidoptera > Hesperiidae > Thymelicus > Thymelicus lineola. Next base: position 6,501,772 of record OZ010703.1, on the reverse strand, counting down.
AATAAAAATGAAATAATATTTTGAAATAATTTAATTTACGAATCTCTATAGCCAAACTATATGTGTTAAGCGCCATCTGTGATTAATTTTGTAGTATATTCTAATATTACTTTGCTACGTATCGTAATAGTTCTCGTAATAGAACATAGATGGTATTTTTACAATTGCAAAAACAAATCAATTGTAAATCTTTTTTTTCTGTTTTTACAATTGTAAAAACACCATCTATGTTCTATTACGAGAACTATTACGATACCATGCTGTAAAACCAGTTTTTGTGGGGGGGAGGGAATGAAAGATTTTATTCAGTTCAGTTGAAGAATAATTTATTTTCCGACAGGCATTAAACTTTAATACAGATTAAGGAGAGAAAAAGAATGTGCTCCTAGTCCCAAAGACAAGACTATCGATTACTATTTACTACTACAGTCCGTTCACAGTTATTTTACCTCTGACAAGCTGTCATTACCTTCCCATTAGATTAGCATTACTTGCTGTCAAGTGACGAGTGTTGTAAAAGTTCCCGATTTATCGGGAGATCTACTGATTTTGGTTATCGTCTCCCGATATCCCGTTTTAGCGACCGTTTCTCCCGATTTTTTGCATTTTCTACCAATGTAATATTGAAAATTAAAATAGAAAATAGTGTTATAAATACAAAAAACAAAAGAAACTGAGTCGCTCAATGAAAATACAGAAGAATTTTGGGCAAATGTAGGTACATAATGATAGCATAAAACGTGGTCATGGCTCACGAAATCGTGTTCTAATATTTTTTCCAACTGAATCAATTATAGGTCTATTACACACAAAAAAATTAAAAAATACAAAAAACCCGACTGCGTATAAAACATGTGCGACATATTGAGGATAAGTTTTGTAAAATGGATGGAAGCTTAGACGCGGAAATTGATAAATTTATTATAGAATTGAAAGACGAGTGTGATACGGAATCTGAGAGCAGTTTTGATGATTCATGTTCGTCCGATAGTGATTATTTATCATTAGGCGTGCGTTTGGATCATTCGTATGCCAACCCAATTTAAAGCAATTCAATTTGTTGTAATTTTAATATAACTACCGAGAATGTGAACTGATTAGTTAGGAGACTGTAAAATAATACATTATTTTATTTGAACGTGTATCATTTTTACTATCGTTACTTTTGGATCAACCTAGTAAATAATATTTATATACATCAGAAGAAACATGTAATATTTCATGTTAGGGAATCGTACAAACTAAACATTACAACACACAGCTAAGGTTAACCAACTTAATAAATTAATAATGTAGTTTTTATAAGGAAGAATATAAACGCGTATAAACAAAATTTTGATATTAATAATCGCCAAACAAAAATAATGTATCAATTAATTACGCCTTCGTTCCGCCAAAGTAAAGTGCAACGATCTTTCATAGGGCTTGGTGTACATTTCTATAATAAAATCCCAAAATTAATACGTGACTTGCCAATAGAATCTACGAGTTTAATGGTTAAAACTAAGTTGGCGGGTGTCTATTATACTATCTACTACTTAAATGGTTTTTACCCAAAACGAATGTCATAAAAAGGTTGTATAATAAAAGCTATTGCATATTTCAAGAGATTTTATTAGTTATCATTTATATTAATAGTTCGTCTAGTTGTGCAGGAGGCGCTATATTTCGTTGGTACCTTGCCCAATCAAGATACCATAACATACTCATTGTAAGTATGGCCACAGCAAACTACTGATCTTCTAAAGATGTATAGGGTACGTTATCCAGTGTTCAGGACTTATTCTGAACCTTTGTCAGTCACAAAACAGGCGATTAAGTAGTCCATATTCATATAGTATTGGTTTGCCAGAAATTGTAGCGAAACTGCGAAAACACATTCACCAAAACACAAGTACGAAATCGAATACAACAGTAAATTAAAATAACTGTGTGCGTGTCGATGAGTTTCAATAGTAAATAGGACTCCAAATAGGTACGCTGAAAATATTTAATAGAAAAATACAAAAAACCACGCGTAGAAACATGAAAGATCGATGACAAATATGACAGTACAGTGGTGTTATTTATAAATACTATGGTTACCAAAATGACATTATTAGGGATTACATCATCTTTGTTGTCAATCGATTAATCGATGTCAAAATATTCGAAATGTAATTTAATAAAATTAGCGTAACGATTGAATGGTAATTCTAAATATATTACATAGTTTTAATATGTATGGAATACGAAAACATGTAAGAAATAAATTAATATTATAATTATAATTAACAAATAATACATAAAATATATTATTATATTCCATCAATCGATTATTATGAATCAATTCAATCGATTATAAAATCGTTTGTAATGAGGTAAATACTGTGAAAACTTTTTTGCATACAGAAAAAATACAGAATTGAGCTAACTTCACGATGCAGAATTTAGGTGTCGGTGTGCGCGCGCATCGTAGAAATTCACTCTCATCATTTTTCACCATCGCGCCAAAAGAAGTATAACTTCAAAAAGTAATAGCTATTGTTTCGGATGCGGGTATTCATAGAATTCAAGAAGCGAAACGTAGACTGGTTATTTATTACTTATTATTAATAGTGCTATCTATATATTCTAATCGTTCCTCTACATCGCAAAAGTATTTCGGTGATTTTTCGCTAATAGGCGACTTAACTTGATTTATTGTAGCCACTGGCCGGACACTTGAAGTTTTATCTCTTTACCAAGGTCTATTGGTAGAATGTACCATGTTTCGTTCGATTTGCCAGCTGTTAACGTTTGTTTTGTGGTTTTACAATCTTGGTTTGAACATTCGGGATTAGGCTTCCTCCTATAAATCAGTAATCTAGTTGACTGGTTAGGTATTAAGTAAAATTATTTGACAAATTATCGTACTTAAAATTCTTCATTAACAGTTACTGTTGTAAAATAGAGGAAGGGCAGATCCCATTCATCTATCTATACGTAAGTTGTGTAATGCAGGTACAAATAAAGCAAGAAAAAAGTTTGTATTTGTATACATGTACTTCAATACCTAAAATTATGCATTAATCACAACCAATACCATGAAATTATTCTTGTCGATAAAATGTTCTTGAATTTTCTTCTTTGTTTTTAAAACAATTATTTTACAATGATGAAGTCATTGCTTTATAAGAATCCTTATTTAATATGCTTTTTGTGTTTATGTTACACTTTTGGTACGTACCATTATTTCAAGATATATTATTTGTTGTCTTTTTTGTACTTTCTCTTACATGGAGAAAGAAAGTTGGATGACTCGTGTCAAAATTTAGGTTAAGAATATGTTAAGGTTGGGAGTTTTTTCATCGTTATATAACAATCGATACGAAACTTTTGTTCGGCTTACGAGCTTTTAACCTTGGGGTTGGTTTATACCCCATTTCATAAATCACTTAAAGCAGTATGTTAAAAAAGATTCATGACCAGCAAAATGGTTTAAAATTCAATCTTTTTGTGGACGATCTTTACTCAACTAATTATAAGTGGTCACTACCGTCCATATAAATTCTAAATGTGGCAGAAGTCAGACTGGAAAATCACTATGCGTGAATTCTGTTTAGAATATTGGATGGTACAAGGCACCTGATCTCCAACAGGAAGGACCTAAGATCATGGAGCGGGTATTTCATTGCTTTCTTCTTGACTAGCAATGTATAGATAATGTGATTTGAAATAGCCCGCATACTTCTATACTAATTAACTACTAACGAAAAATATGATGATCTAGAAATCAACCAAATTGTTAATACTTACGGAATGTTACAGGAACTGAATCAGTTGAAACGTTAACAAAAATACCTCCAAATGTGAAAGATGTTTTAAAAGAAACTAATATATCTGATGTCAGCGAAATTCTGAATGGAACCCGAAGAATTCTCGGTGGAGATAAAGTACTAGAAGGTCGACATTACATGGTAAATAAAATTGATCTAGAGATATGTTCTAGATTCTTAGTTATGTTTAGTGTAAAAAATGGTCGGGGGTTTTTAAATGTCATAATTTTTTGTTATTTCTTCAAAGATTGGGCTTCAGCTATTGTCAATATTGCAGGTATATTTGAAACTACCAACATCGAGTGCGAAATACAGGGACTACCGACAGTGGCTTTGCGGTGGAGTGATCATCCATGAGGAGTATATCCTCACGTCCGCTGCGTGTATAGAGGACGCTAGGCACTTTTATGTTGTTTCTGGGACTTATAAGTAAGTTAATTAAACAACAACAACAATAACAATCCACTCCACATCCATCCAGAGTTGACTGGTGGACAATGCCATTAGGCATTAAGTTTTACCCTTTGTTACTTAATTTAAGAGGTGACATAAATTTAAATAAATAAATAACAACAACGACAACGACAAAAACAACAACAACAACAACAACAACAACAACATCAAAATCCTCTAGATTGTACACCAAAATTATATTTGGACACAATTCATAATACAGAACAACAGACAAAGAAGTTTTAGTTGACATGACATAATTCAAAGATTTTGTTTCTGTAGGTATGATGCCGAGTATAATCATCAGAATAACCCTTGCATCAAGAACGGTGCCAAGAAGGCCATATGGAAATGTATACCACGCAGTAAGTAGGATACATAGAGTTATATCTACAAAACTATGTGCTGTTTTTGTAAGCTAAAAGCACTTCTAGTTTTTTTAATAAATTATTATAATTCCGAAGTTAAAATTTTGAACAATATTCGAAATATAATTTTTTTTTCTTGTTTTTTAATTTGTTGCTCATTCATTCGTTTCATGGCCGCACTCAGTCACTTATGAGCGATTTAATTAACCGTTACCAAAAAATTACACTTTCTTATAAAAACATGTATTTCCTTCTACAGATTATGTATTTGATGGGCATGAGAACGACAACTTAAGGTGGATGAACAATGATATTGCCATTGTAAAGGTACAAGCTGTCAGCTCTATTTAAACATTTAAGGATTTCCCAAAAATTACGCAATTTATTTTACACAATTTTATTATTTTTTATTAATTATCTACACAATTTACTATTTAAGTAAATATTGTTATTAATTTATTGAAATATAACAAATTAAAATATGATTACATTTTAAATATTACATCACGGCGTATGGCATCCGCAAGAGTAACTAACTACTCGACCATCCATCCATCCATCTTTGCTAACCCTGAACAATCAAGTATAAAATATACCAAACTGCAATTTTATATTTCAGCATCACTTTACCACACAAACGGCAGCAAGTTCAAATCTTGAGTCATTTTTGTCACACCCTATATTTCGTGATTAAATTTTCTTAGGCGTCTTTTTAAACAAATCTACGTCTACATGAAAATTTTTTTATTGAATCTCGATTCCATTAGTTACGATCTACTGTCAGGCCTTTTGTAATCAATCCGTTTTTAAACGTCATCGTTTGTATGAAGGTGGAAGAAGAATTCGACTTCACACGCCAGATTCGAGGCTGTGATTTCATCCCCAAACCGATCATGTATAACAATCACAGCAAACAGTTGGAGAGTCCGGGTATGGACGCTACTGTCGTTGGATGGGGAAGCACTTTGAAGTATAGTGACGTATGTATTATTATTACATCAAAAAAATAACGCTACACACCCATAGCTGATATTTGACATTTATCAAGGTTTTCTGAGGCAGCATCAAATTTTAAGTGTCTTGGTTATAAAGCAATTCAGTGTTTTATCCTTAATACTCAAACCTCATGTAATCATACGACTTGGTACGCATGATTTGGTCATCATATCGATATGTGTGCAGTCCTTTATAAAGTTTATCTTTTACAAAGTTTAGCTTTTATAAAGTTTACCCTGTTTGTGTAGGTCAAATCTTTCAAACTTAATTAGACTTCTTCTTATTCTAAGGAGTTAAAATTTTACAAATTGTTCTAGTTCTGATAACAATGCATTTTCAATAAGCTTGACCTTATAAATTCAGGTTTGGCTCACCCAATGAACTAATATATTAACATATTCGTTCACTGGGCTCACCACTCACAAAAAATCGCTAATGATTTTTCTTTAGTATATTGATCGGTAATCGGTATTCCCTCTTAGCTATGACATGGGGTCCTTCAAGAAGCGCGTCTATCGTCATCTTCTTGGCCGGCAACACGTTGGTGACGCCCCTGGTGTTGCTAATATCCATGGGCGGCGGTGATCACTTACCATCAGGTGACCCGTCTGCTCGTTTGCCTGCTCTAAGCATAAAAAAAATTGCATTAAAGAATAATAGCATTAAAGAAAGAATTAAGAATTTTTATTTGTCCAATAAATGTTACATATTTTACATGTTGTTGGGACCCACCTTTTAAGCATCAGCATGTGTTTAGTTTTTGAACCATTAACTTGATTAATTTTAGTGTCACTAGTTCATGCTCCGAAGGTGCAGAGTTAGTGGTTTGTTCTTATTTGCTTTAATTTTAGTTTATAAATCACCGAGCCCAGTCATATTCCCAAGATCTTCTAGAAGCCCATGTCAAAATCATGAACAAGAATAATTGCAAAAGGCGATGGGGCCGTCGATATCACAATATTATTGACAATTACATGATTTGCTCCAAAGATAATACTCCAGAACTAAGCACATTATGTCAGGTAAGGATATATACACAAATATTCATGTTAATAAAATCAGTTTTCCTAAAATTATTGAACCTAACACAGCCTTTGATATAAAATCTATTGTCCAATAGGAAAAATACACAGATTGTACTGACATTATGTACTCTGATGAATTTGGTGACGAACCACAGAAAAGACGTGTTCTTGATCCAAATAACTTGGTCCTACATTCCGCTTACCACAATACTACAAGACGAAGAGAAGACAGTGGTGGATTTTGCGAGGTATGAAGATATTCTTCCAATTATTATTCGGTAATTATGCTTAATAGAAAATGAGGAGTTGCATCTAATGATCAGGTGAATGTTATAAATTGTCATTAGTCATGTCTCTAAAAATACACAGATTTAGATAAACTTTTGATTCTCCTGCTCTTACATGACAAATCAGCTTTTCAAAACGATCGTTTCAAAACGTTGCTAGCCATGATTAAATTATTTTGAATTTGAATGAGTCTAAACAGCCAAATAAAGAATCAATATTTCCAGAATGATCATGGCGGTCCGCTGGTGCATGGCGAAGGTGTGAATGCAATCGTTATCGGGATTATCTCAGCATGTCTGGTGAAAGAAAAAACTAACGTTTGTTACGGGCCCTTCCTGTACACTAGCGTCTTCAAGAATAGAATGCTGATCACCTGTGCTATATACAAGGATGTTGGGTGAGACATAACTTTAATAACCCTTATTTTTTACATTTGCTTAAAATCAAATACTCTTTCTGATGAGATGCCAACCATTGAAAATAATAGACTTTTTTTTCTTGTCCAGGTATGGTATTTGTATTTGAAAAATATTTATTCTATTACAATAGCACTTTTCATTCACCAATTATACACCAAAACCTATTTCCCAATGCCAAGCCATCACGAAAGGTTATATTACAACGTTGACTTAAATCAGAAGAAGAATCACGAATGGAACCCAGAACAAACTAAAGAAATAAGTAAATGTTTATGCAGTTGTTTTTCATTTATTTTCAGGCAAGACTGTAATAAATTGTTTAGGACGAGTGAAACACACGACGAAACGACTATAAGTTGGATTGGTCATCCTGATGGGTAAGTTCAGTAGCACTCATTTAATTACTATCTTCAACTCTAATGAATAAAAATATAACTATACATGTTAAAGCAGAGCCTGGTATTGGATAGTCACAATTGTCTAATTTGAATGAAGATCTCCCGAATATCTTATAATTATTCCTTATTGTGAATACCATTTAATAAGTTATAATCGTTATAATTTTCAGTCCTGCTAAGAACGAGTTAAAAGAAACGAGGCGAGATAAAGAAGAGAAGAAAACAAAAAAGTTTAATGCAACTGAGCTGAAAGTTTCAGATAAAATTATTCAACATGAAGGAATAGTTTTACGATCATCCAATAACACAAAATAGAAGATACAAATGTGATAATAATTTCTTTAAATAAAAGTTATACTGAGTTTGATGCGTATTTTTAATGTTAATATGGACCTATAATTTTAACGGACTGTGTGGCGAAATGGTTACTTATGTAGACGCATTGAAGTATATTGTCATTTTGCGTGTTGTGTTCATTTTGCGTTTTGTACATTATGCTCCGAAGGGGAACAGACATCTCCTCAGATCTCGAACAAAATATGTATCCCGCCCGGGAGGTTCGATTTTCAAAATTGAGCCCCCGTTCTCCTTTCAAATGTATTGAAGATTGAGGCCACGTGGCGCCAATGCATTGGGACACACATGGTGTTCGTGGTGTCGGTTCTATACGCTAGTAATAATACTTTAATGGCTAGACGTAAGTTTTTGTCTTTGTGTGTTCTACATGACACTCACGGCCCACGAAACAGAGAACCTTAATCTGGAGTTGTGAATGTGTAGCGAAATCAAATGCATCAAAAATTAATATTATCAGACATGCTTTATTTAAACTAGGAAAATATCGTGCAACGTTTGCGTGAGCTTTAGCTCAAGATACAGCAGGAAATCAAGCTACCATTTAAATTAAGTAATAACGATAATAAATCAATCGGTATAATGATCCTTTACCATAGAAGGCATAATAGTACATAATTGTACTTTTATTGAATATTTTCTTTGAGCTCAGACATCTTATTCAATACATATGTTTACATCATCTTTCATCGTTTACTTCATTAGAATACAAAACACATCCAGTGCCTGTTTTTATTCATAAGTAAATTATACTCATATAGTATTCAGATTCTTTAAATTCTTGTAATTAGTTGAAACGGAAATAAACAATTTATATTCATTTACTTGTTGTAGTTTGAAGATATAATTTTATAGTTAGGATTTAAGTGTCAATAATGATTAAATCATTAATTTTTGGTAACAGCGATGGCGAAATATTTTTGTAGGACTGCAATTAATAGAAACGCAATCATTCTGGAATATCGTTTTCATAATAATATAAATAAGTTGAATCCTAAAAAAATTTTTTTTTTAAACGCTTTTATTTCAATAATGTTTAGTTTATAAAATTAGCTACAAGTTGTGAAAATTTCAAGTCTCTACGTAAAATAGAACATAGAGAATTATGCGTCTAAAGTCTGAAAATCGTTTTTTTTAATTTAACAACAAATAAACAATGAAAATTAGTTTAAAATATGATTTTCGTGTATTGTCATCGGAAATACACATGTCTGCCAAATTTCATCAATTTTCATTAAAGGGAAGTCATTCAAATTAACGTTACAAGATTTGATGCTTTGATGCTTTGATGCTCCGAAGTGAAGCTAAATAAAAGCGTTTAAAAAGATTAATGAATGGAATTCCAATTTGATGTTTTTATTGCGAAAGGAAATGATTGGAAATTATTAAATAATAAAATATCCTTGAATTTACAAAGTAATAATTAAAGTCATGCAAAGCGTGTAATTGGAAAATTGAATAAAAATTTATGTCATATTCGTTTTGCTTTTTGTTTTTAAAACATCAAAATGAAGAATATTTTGTTTATATTGGGGTTAATTTTTCTTTTTTCAGGTATTTTAAAGTTTCTTTTACTTTGATACATACATAATTAACATTGGTGGTGTAGTGTCATATAATTAAGAGTATAAAAGTAAAAAATAATCATTAAGTATTTATTAGTTTTAGATATTGAAGCTATAGAGGTTGCAACTAAATTACCAGAGGAAGTGGGTAAAATTCTAAATAACACTCGACGCATAATAAATGGAGAAGAAGTCACGGAAGGCAGACCTTATATGGTATCTTATATTTTTAAAATATTACCAGACCATACAGACCTTTAGCAGCTGTTAATAAAAATGTAGAATAACCTACTACCTATATTATTGAATCAAATACTGAAGGATAAAGCAGCCTGTGTTATTAAAACAGTTACTGTAGTGAATCCACTACTTGTAGTATCAATCATACTCGTAATAGTTTATGATCGTCCAAATGACTCTAACGCTAAGAATCAAAACCCCTAGTTCCCAAAGTGGTCCAAGTGGGGGAGATTCGACAGGGATCTACGTTGTCGTGACAAAAACCAATTAATGAATTAACCAATCACTTCTCACTTTTTTCGAAAACTATTAATCTCTACATAATCTAAACTCAGCCACAACGCAAACTTCCATAGTTAAATGTAGCTGCACCCCACTGGAATCAGCTAAATTTTGAAAGTGATCTATGAGAAAAAAGTCTGGGAACCTCTGGTCTAAACAAATCTTTTATTCTAAGTTAGGGAGAATGAGTGAAATTTTCTTTTTTTCAATTTAAAAGACCGCTGAACGTTTCTTAAGACAAAAAATGAAATATGCAACTGTAACGGTTCCGTCGCTTTTTTAATTGCATTTACAATAACGTTCTTACACGTTACATTCAGGTATATCTGAAGCTACCCCGGGACAGTAAGAAGAAACAAAACTACCGAACATGGCTTTGTGGAGGAGTTATCATCCATGAAGAGTACATTTTGACATCTGCTGCTTGCATAGAGGACGCTGAACATTTCTATGTGGTTTCTGGGACTTACAAGTATAAAGAATATTTTGTTTTTTTATTGAGATTTTTTTAAGTATTCTCGGTATCACACAGTATGTCTTTTTCTGAATCAGAAATCACAAAAGTCAATGTGGAGAGAATCTCTTCAGAAAAATTTATATAATTTTTATTTTTTTTTAGATATTCCGATGAGGACGATAGATATAATAACCCGTGCATTAAAAACGGTGCTAAGAAAGCTATTTGGAAATGCGTACCCAAGAGTAAGAAAATTCCATTTCCGTTTGATTACTTAATTTTTATCTCTTTTTTATCTATATAGAATGTCGTTTTTGTATAAGTAATATTATTATGTTATGAACTTGTTGTAACAAGTTTTAATTTAATTCAAGCCCCATTCTGAAATTCTTCTTGCCTTATGACAATGCCTTATGACACCAACAATGTCTTATATGATATGTATTTAAAAAAATTGTTTAGTATCGTTTTCTCACTCTAAGATTACATTCACCTTCACCTGCATTCAAATTCACCCTTTCTATAGATTACGTCTTTGACGGTCATGAGAATGATAACATCAGATGGATGAATAACGACATTGCTGTCGTAAAGATTGAGGATGGATTTGATTTCAATCGAAGGATTAGAGGCTGCGACTTCATCCCCAAGCCGGTCTGCTACAACAATCAGAGTCAGACTCTGGAGAATGCTGGTAACGTTGTCACCATTGCTGGGTGGGGCACTACTTCAAAATACCATGATGTAAGCTCAAACATCATTATCAAACTTGATTTTAAACTTATATCATCACAAACATTAGTTATTTTTATTACCGGATGATTTATTACTAAGTCAAATAAGAAAGTACATCGAAGTAAAAAAATTAGGTCCAGTATTTAATAATTCATACTCTTACGTAAATCTTTCTGAAGTAACGTAAACATTTTTGAAAAGTTTTTACAGTAATTTTAATTACCTCAAGTTTTAATGATAGGCTTATCAAACGACCCTGTAGCCTAGTTGGTAGCGACCCTGTCTGCAAAGTGAGGGGTATCGGGTTCGATTCCCGGCTGGGGCAGATAAATATTTGTACTCGGGTCATGTGTGTGTGCTATTGTATGTGTCGTCCATGCCACTCGCGACACTCTTGAACTCATTTCCTACTGTTTCAATCATAAGTGTGTACAGAATAAAAGAAAAAAGCAAAGCAACAACCCATAATTGTCCCACTCGGGGTCTCTTCTCACAATGTGACTACCCGCCACGCTGGCCAAGTGCGGATTGGTAAACTTCAGACAACTTTGAGAACTTTATGGAGAACTCTCCGGTGTGCAGGTTTCCTCACAATGTTTTCCTTCACCGAAGCAAGTGATAATTAACTTATAATACGCACATAATATTTGAAAATTAGAGATGCGTTCCAGGATTTGAACTCGTGCCCCTGTGTTCGAGAGACCAATGTTCTAACCGCTAGGCTATCTCTGCTAATGCAGAATAGAATAGAATTTACAGAATAATTTACTAAAATACTTAAGGCTTAAGAATATTTGAGTGTTTGTTAATATCCTATTCTGTCCTTAGTGGGTAAATAGAAGGAGAGAAAATCAGCAAAATTTGTTGGAAGCTCACGTAGAAATTATACCGAAAAATAGATGCAAGCGTCGTTGGGGCCTTCGTTACCACAACATTATTGACAACTACATGATTTGCACGAAAGATATCGGGCAGACCATGTCGGAGATATGTAATGTACGTTTTTGGGTGTTCTCTTTGTAGCAAAAAGCTAGTAAAAGACAATAATTTGATGGAACTTAATCTAAAATTTTAACAAAAAAAAACTGACTTCAAATGAAGTACATTCTTTCCAATAACAATAAAAAAGAATCATCGAAATCGTTTAATGTTAAGATATTCGTCCATTTGTTACGCACATACTTAATACAAATTTAAGACGTATATGGTTTTCTCATGGATGCCATTGTCAGATCTCGCTCAAAAAGTGGGAATACATCTTTCGACTAAAAAAATCATCAAAATCGAAAGTTCTGACGTAAGAAACATAAAAAAATGAAAAAGATACAGTCGAATTGAGAACCTGCTCCATTTTATGAAGTCGGTTAAAAAAGATAGGAAGAACGAACAATTGAACAAACTCTTAAAAGCAAAATCCTATCGAATATAATTATGGTACTTTTAGGAGAAATATGTAGATTGCACGGACATTCATTACTCAGATGAGGAAGAATCGAGGAGAGATATACCTGTTCATAGGTCTGAGAAAGTTCCTACGAATCTCGTGATGCATTCCGCTTATCACAATGAGACAAGCGGTAACGCGAGCTCGACAAACCCAAGGCGATATGTCTCAAATGCTGACGGTGGCTTTTGTGAGGTAAATAACAATATTTCATTTGTTATAATATACTTCTTAGCAAGGTAGGGGTCTTAACTACTTCTTAAACAACAATAGTGTACGAAAAGTTGCGATTTTTTCATACTGACCGGCAACTCGTTGGCAACGCTTCTGATGATTTTTATATGTAAGGGGTAAAAAAAACTTGGTATAAACAGCAGTATGTCCAAAATTATATTGTGGGTAATTTTGAAAAAATATTTTGAAATTCTTGCGTAAAAAGGGACTATGGATGGTCATTAACTACCTCGCAGGACATATTTCTGACGTTATAACGAACGCCTTTTGATTCTATGGGATATTTCACAAATATGTACAAAATAAAAATAAAAAAATTATAAAGAATAAACTCATGCAGACGAATGCAGACGATGTTACAAAATATTAGAATTTCCAAAAAATTAAGACTTACAAAAAATATTTTACTAATCCATTACTTCCTTATCCAGAATGACCATGGAGGTCCATTGGTATACGGAGAAGGAGTCAGTTCTATAGTGATTGGCATCATCTCCGCGTGTCTTGTGAAGGAGAGGAGCAACAAATGTTATGGACCATTCTTGTACACAAGCGTCTTTAAAAACAGACAGTTCATTTCTTGCGCTATTTATAAGGATGTCGAGTAAGAGTTTATTTTATTCAAATTAATCTGTTAAAATTATGCTGTTAGGTGTGAATGTAACACTGATGTTAAAATATCCTCCAATTTTTAATTTTTGAGAATGATCAATCAAAAATTTATGCGGAAGCTTGTCGAATTTAAGTATTTTCGTAACGTCATGTCATTAATATATCTACTAAAATATTATTAGAAAACCTGTAGAAAATAAATAAGTAATTGCCATTGAAGTATACTGCCATAGAACAGACATCTCGAACAAAATGTGTCCCGCCCGGGAGGTTCTATTTTCAAAATTGAGCCCCGGTTCTCCTTTCAAAATCGAACGAATCCATTGAAGATTGAAGCCACGTGGCGCCAATGCATTGGGACATACATGGTGTTTGCGGTGTCGGTTCTATACGCTAGTAATAATACTTCAATAGTAATTGCTTATAATTTTATTTACAGGCCAAGGTGCAGAAGACAGTTTAGATCAGGCATAACGCATGAAGAGAAAGTGATATCTTGGAAAGGCCATCCGGATGGGTAAAAAATTCATATAAGTTAGAGAACAAAGGTTATGGTAGGTAACTAAGAGAAAAAAGTAAAAAAAAAACTTTAGAACAAAGGGTCAGAAGCATGCATCTCCATGGTACAAAAAATTGTTCCAGTTTATCACACACACGTCGTTTATGACACTTGTCTTGTTATTTCTTTGCTTATAACTACCCTTTTGGAAAGGTGCCTACATCGGGAAGAAGAAAACGAGCCGTTTCTTCTTGACTGCTATTTTATTTTACTAACATCATATAAATCTTATTGTTTACAGTCCGGCAAAGAATGAGCAAGAAGGTTATCAACCAAATCAAAAAATTGTGCAAAGAGCAATGCAGCAAGTAGACGCTTCGGGAGACAAAGTATTCTCTGAAAGTGGATTCATCATGAGATCAGTTAATGATTCTAAGCTTTTAAATGCCACAGCTAAATAGACTGCTATGTAAAATGTAAAATGTGACGAATAAACTCAATTTTCTCCTCACTTTGTATTTTAAATCAAACGACAGTTTTCATTTTATGTAAATTACTACTTTCGAGGGGCTTCGCGGAAGTCTGGTTTATTAAAACAAAATCACAAATAATATCTAAATCATCCTCAAGTAGTAGCAAATGTTCCTTGCTTGTGGTCCTGTTGAACAAATGGATGAGGCTACGAAGAACTCCTCCTCCTGTCTCCTTTCGATTGTCACTGAGCTCTGTTTCCCTGCTAATTTCCTGTATATGGTAATTTTTGCCCTAGCACTCACTCCCTCTACATCTCCTTCACTACATCTTCACATCTACTACAACTTACTATTAACTAACATGTTATGGCGCCTCCAGATTCACGGCGAACATTGTCTGCAAGAAAGCTCGCCGAGACTTTTTAAATTTTTACTCTTAAATAATGCTACAAAGAACTCACCTTATGATATGTGTAAATAGGTAAATATAATGATATTATCGTCCTTTTTTAAATCTTGATGGCACTCATGAGATATTAATTGTATCATCCAAGAACATAGATGTAAGATAGATAATGGATTATGTTAAATTTCAATGAAGTTTATCGGAATATCATCTTATATGTTACTAGCTGAGCGAGGAAACGTTGTTCTGCCATTTACATTGTATGTAGAATGGTAGATATAGGGACACCCCAGCGGAATGAAACATAATTTACTTACTATGCTACTTCTACAAAAAAAAATCTACTAAAAAAATCATAAAAATCGGTCGAGCGGTTGCGGAGGAGTACGACCACAAACCCCGAGACATGAGATTTTTATATATCTGTTAGATTTATTTAAATTTATACATTATTCATCGAAATTTATTGACGTTATGAGGTAAATAAATATTTTTTTCTACAAATATTCAAATAGTTGGTTTACTAGATAAAGTAATCAATTTACTTCAATTATCCAAGTGTAGGTATTAACCCGACCCGACCTTAGTAACTTAATACTTACTAGAAACAAGAAAATCAACGGAGAAAAAATTGAAAAGCCATTTATTGTAGAAATTCATTTAAAATTTTATGTCTGTCATCAATTGGTAAATTATTTCCGAGTTAATGTATAAGATTTTACCGGAAATCAATAACAAGATTTAATGAAGTGAAACGACGGATCTGATTGACCAAAGAATTAAAACTTTTAATTTTGTTGTAGGCAGGGGAGCGATTGAAACTTGAAATGAAGACTTCTGTCGTGAATTTTATAGTTTTAATTCTTTATTTATTAGGTAAGATATTTTTTTCTCATGCAACACTTTTAAAATTGGACGCTAGAAATGTTTTTCTATAACACAAACCATTAAGGAATAATTGTGCTATTTAAAATGATTTATTTTACTTATCATTGCTAAAATTATGTTTACCTACTTAAAAATACTGTGGATCATAATATGTGATGACACAATCATTGGGATTCAACTATGCTTATTCAATAAAATGTTTTAAACGATAACACGGTTTAAATTCCCGGTATTTCCGGAGCGCTATGACATGGGGTTCTTCAAAAAAGGTGTAAAAAGAGTTCTCCTTCAGGGCCGGCGTTGCATAGGCGATTCCTCTGGTATTGCCCATGTCCATAGGCGACGGTAACCACTTACCATATGGTGGCCCGTCTGCTTTTTCGTCTGCCCTACAGGCTATAAAAAAAATTAGTTACTTCGTATACCTGCACCGTAACCTATGAATTTTCAATGAGATGTCGTTTCATACTTATTAGGACTAAATATTTAAGGCAATTTTTAGGTACTGCTCTTTCAAGTCCAGCAAATAATGAAAAAAAGGCTTCTGATGGCAAAAAAGAAATTAAAACTAATGGAACTGATAAAGTAAATGAAATAGAAGACGAAGGGTGGGAATATGAGAACCAGACGATTGTAGACACCAGAAGAATTCTTTACAGTAAGACTGTAATGAAAGGCAAAAGACCATACATGGTAAGTAAAGATTAATCTATACTAATAATAAAGAGGAAAGATTTGATTGTTTGCATTGAATAGGCTCCGAAACTACTGAACCGATTTGAAAAATTCTTACACTGTTGGAAAGCTACACTATCCCCGAGTAACATAGGCTTTATTATATTTTCAAAAAAATTAGGGATCCTTAATAAAACTTCAATAATGTAACCCAAGGTGTAAAAAATAAAGAAAACCGAAGTAAAGCGAGGGCGGTTACTCGTTATTAATAATGTTGATAAATTCTGTTTTTTCTGTTAATACTTCAAGCTGATGCAAGCTGCTTCAAGATGCTTCAACACTTTCAAGGAAGGTGCTACGCATATCTATAGTTATTAGTTATATTTATGTATACCATCGAACACTTTTTGTTGCGAAGTAGGTATATTAATTTTGTAATGTAAAGTAATGACTAAATTAAATGAAGTTTAGGCACAAAACAATTGGAAAACATTTCTCTAACAGATCTTTCTCTCTTAGGTTTACCTCCAATTAACAAAGGAATCGGCAAAGGCTCACAAATACCGAGGTTGGTTGTGTGGCGGAGTCATAGTTGACGCGTATTATGTACTGACTTCAGCAGCTTGTGTTGAAGACGCTGATCATTTCTACGTCGTCTCCGGCACGACCAAGTTTACAGACAGCTTCGACTATAAAAACGATGATTGCGTATGCAAACACCGACGAAAAGTTGTATGGAAGTGTATTCCTAAGAGTAAGTGCCTGATTATTATTCTCAGAAAAATTTTGCTCGTGTTTTCTTTCATGCATATTAAGACCGATAAAAACAAATTACTAAAAAGTAAAAGAAGCAAACACTCTTATCTAAATCTTTAAGATCAAAAGATTTTCACTTTCCTAAGAATCTGTAAAATGTATGGACATAATTAAAAGGTGGAGACAGAGCTGGCGACGGAGGGGTGTAAGTGTAAAAATGTAAATCTACTTATATAGAATTGTAAATCTAAGAAATGTAAATCTAAAACACAAAAATGTTTGTACTGACGTCCTATAAAGGCTCTGGAACCGATGTGCCCCAAACTAGTCTCATTTGAAAGGAATAATGCGAAGAAGGTTTGAGCACTAAAACAATGTATTGGACAGATTTTCTATTTACGACTTTTCCCATACAGTTTTTTGCGTAGTAGCATACGCAAGCTATCCAATAGTAGAACATAGGTGGTGCGTGGATAGTGCAAGCCAACCTAACATTAACGATGACTGTAAATACTATTTCCATTGTTATATTTATAGATTACAAGTTCGACTTCCAAGACAGCATCAAGTGGTCTTCAAATGACATCGCTATAGTGAAAGTCAATAAACCATTTAAGTTTGGTGTACTCGAGACTGGATGCGAATTCCCCACAGCTCTTATTTGCTATAACAACATTAGCAGGGAGCTTGAGAAAGCTGGAACCAAAGGCTATATTGCTGGTTGGGGAAGTGGAAGCAACTTTAGAGAGGTAAGACGCTAATGAAGATTCAACTACTTACTTTTACATCAGGCAAAATTTCACTTAAGCTGATAAACCTAAAAGTATATGTAAACGAATTAAAGTATTAATATTATTCTCAAATTAAAACAGTGAATTTTTGGAATTAAAAGAGTTGATACGCCCTATAACAGTTGACATAAACAAAGAAAAATCAATAATAAATAGAAACATTTATCATAAGAACACTGTTTATCCGATATTTGAAAATGTTATCTTTCCGTCAGGGTGTGTATCGTACTTCAGGGCATATACCAGAAAATGCCAAATGTCTACAAGAAGCCAAAGTATGTGTTATGGACAATGAACAGTGCGCCAAGAAATGGGCTCCAAGGTTCAGGAGTATCATCACGCAGTATATGATATGCACTAAGGATGTCATGAAGAAACTTAGTGAAATATGTGACGTAAGAGCTATTATTATATGTATGTAGTTATTATATGTATGTATTCCCATGAGAAAATATCAGGGATGATAATAAATTAGAGAAAAGAACTATTACGTGAAAGAACCTTTTTTATGCTTTGAGCAGGCAAACGAACAGATGGGTCACCGATGGTAAATGATCACCGCATACCTATCATCTGTTAAGACACAAGTTCAGTATCACATAAGTTCCTCTCTTATTGTAAAATGACCATTTTGGTATAGCATTATTTCATTTGATTTTATTAGAGTTTATGAGAATCAGTTTAATAAAAACGAACAATTTCCAGAACTCCGTCTATACTTTTCTAGACCTATTGAGAATTTCCTTCTATAATAAGTTGTTTGTACTGCGAGTCCAATGGAGCATTAAAAATACACATCCAAATTTTTTGTTCAGAAAAAATATGCGAACTGCACAGATGTAGAGTCGAGACGAGTTATTGAGGGACCCGTGCTCGGGGAAGACCATAGCGTTGACTTGGGAAGACATCTGCGAGATCCTGATGACTACACTGCTAGACGTTCGACACAGGGAGGTTTTTGCGAGGTAGGTATTAGTACGGCCGTCATAACTCGGCGCGTCTGAACATAGGCTTTGTGAACTTTAGCGCATGTAAGACAGAGATAGCGATACGAACATGCTAACGTGTGACTGAGACATAATACGCCGCGTCCTGAGCATTGCCGAATTGTGTTACTGCGCAGCCTTCTGCGCGAAGTTCAGACGCGCCAAGATACAGCGTCCGTACCTGTGGTCCGTACTACGAGTATAGCATAGGAGATACGTAGGTTAGAGAGTAGGTTACAATGAAAAAAGAAACGTAATGTAGGTACCATATATTAGCCTGAATGAATTATTTAGGTTCAATAATATAGCTAAATATATGATCAAAGTATGATGAGCAAAGTATCACTTTACACGATGTGGATGTCATCGTAGAAAATTTTTGAGGCATATACTTTTTTCTTGAAATAAAGTCATTTCTTTCACTGAAATTGGGAGTTTTCAGTAATTTAAAATAATTATGCTCTACCAATGTAATGAACGTTGGTCTCCCAAACGCGGGGGCCCGGGTTCAAATCCTGGCACGCACCTCTAATTTTCAAACATTATGTGCGTATTACAAGTTAATTATCACTTGCTTCGGTGAAGGAAAACATCGTGAGGAAACCTGCACACCTGAGAGTTCTGCATAATGTTCTCAAAGGTGTGTGAAGTCTACCAATCCGCACTTGGCCAGCGTGGTAGACTATGGCCTGTACCCCTCACGTTGTGAGAGGAGACCCCGAGCCCAGCAGTGGGACAATTATGGGTTGTTGCTTTGCTTTTGCTTTGCTTTGCTACCAATGTAACAACGTAATTATTTTTCAGAACGATCATGGAGGTCCTTTGATCGTAAAGTATCAGGGCAAAGAACGAGTGATTGGTGTCATATCGGCTTGCAAGATCGATCCCAAATCTCACAGCTGCCACGGACCCTTCCTCTACACCAGCGTGTTTAAGAATCGCCAGTTCATTTCATGTTCTATCAATAAGGATGTCGAGTTAGTAACTAATTTATTAAATGTTTAGAAACAAATAAAACGAAGGATCTTTAGGATATTGGAAAATCCTAAATTCAAACTTAGAATACGGGATTGAGAACATGCAAGGAACTACTTTTAATTAAAAGATTTTATCTATCTGTAGTGTTAGTTGTTACCTATACAAGAGATTCTTATTTTCACGAGTAAATCGTATCATCGTATAACTGCCATTCTTTTATCAGACACCGACGCAGACGGATGTGCGCTATATCTTGTTCTCGTATACCTAATGTTGAGCCAATGAGTATAGTTCTAATACAGGAATAATAATGATGCGAACCTTAAAGGCTTCAACAATACACTAATTTTTTTATGGAAATAGCCGACAAACAAGCTGACGATCCACCTGATGGTAAGTTGCTATCGTCGCCCATGAACATCAGCAACATCAAAAGCATCACTGATGCGTTGTCGGCCAAGAAAGAAAGAACTGGCTCTCAAGCCCCAGCCGGAACACGACGAGTCGTTTGGCGGCTCAAGGATGATAGCTATCCAGGCGAACCTCATGGAGAAATAATACATAATAATGATAATGGTATTAATTAACAATTATAATCAATCTAAACAGAATATCTATTTGACATGCATTTATTTTATTATATATTTATTTGTCTGGTTTCAGAGAAAGCTGCCGACGCGTGTTCCGTACTGGAATCACTCACGAGGAATGGAATGTCAACTGGGACGGCGTAGAGGAGTATAATTAATTAATGTTTTTAAAATAGTTTTACTATACATATATTGTACATTGCTAGTAACAAATAGTACAGTCGATTTGATAAGTACTTACTCTATACATATACTACCAACCTAGGGTTTCATCTTGACTTTTGCATGACATCATCCTTAACTCGTATAAGTTTGGGTTCGGTGCGACTTTTTTTATATAGGTACGGCAAATTTTTATGAAATCTTTATAATTTTCAGGGATGACAAACAGGAGAAGGACAGGTTAGTGACTGGCATTCTTACGGTGAAGTTTCTTAAACTTAAATTTTGATAGGTACCTATAATTGTAATAATATCCTACATCATTTCAGTGATGAAAAAGACGAAGATAGCCCACTGAGGCAAAAGATGTATGTACCAATTGTTTAACTTTATGTGCTATATTTTTTATTGACACAATTCAAACATTAATTGATAGTTAAGTAGCTATTATTTAATTATCAGTAAAGTAGCTTTTATCACCTACACATTTATAACTTTCAATGTTTTTTTATTTGGGATATACAGCGAGAACAAGAAAGAAAAATTTAAAAATGTGGGTGAGACTTCATCAGATAGTACCGACACAAGTTCTGAAGAAATATCGAAAAAAAGGGATACGAAAGAAAAGAAAAAACAAGAAAAGAGTGGTGACAAACACAAAACCAAACATTCAAAACATAAATCACATAAGTATGCAGTTACAAAGACAGAAGCCGCGAAAAGGGAGAGAGGAACAAAAGAAAAAGGGGGAAAAGATTTACGACACAATGATAAAGAAGTTTTCTATCAATCCAGCCGAGATGAGAATGTCAATGAGCCGAACGAAGACGAAAAATAGTGAATTTTCAATAAACTTCGCTCTTTACTAATACTTCTTTTGTTTAAACTGTTTTGCTAACTAAATACATGTTACTAATTGTTACCGGTTGAACGTTGATCATTACAATAATTTTAAGCACAGTCCATCTTTTTACTTACGAACACACAATCTCAACCAATTTATTTTTGTCAAATTGAAGTTTCCTACCTGATATCTCATGGAAACATGAAAAATTAATTGAAACTATAAACGCTACATAGGCTCAATAACAAGGTCCACTTTGAGGCAACCCAGAAAGATCTTGTCGTCTTTACACGAACCAGAAGGATCATCGTAAACGTTGATCGTAGCTTGATATCTCCCGACAGTCGCACTGTTGATGGGCAGTTGGCTTGTGTCTGCTACGAAGTTATCCACGTTGTAGACTTTCTGTAATTAATTGATTTATTCTTGGGCTACTGTTATTGTTAACAATCATACTAAGATTATATTTTATTTATTATAATTTTTTCATGATTATTTTTTATTCTACCTAGGGGCAATGTTGCCGTACCATTTTTATTTTCAACCCATCAATGGCCCACTATAGAGTAATAATTGAGAATACTTCATTATGCTACTCTCCCTAGAGTAGTTTTATTTCAATTAGGTATAAAGAGAAAACCGTACTCTATGTATAGTTGGCCATTGATTGCTAGAAAAATTAATAGGCAAACCGAGAGTCAAAAGTTTTTATCCCATCTTAAGGCCTCCAAAATCGCTAAACAAATGGTACTGTCGATGCTGATTGCTGATATACCAGGACCAACGGCTAAACGTGCCTAGAAGCAAGGAAGTGCCAAAGAATTTTCGCCATTGACATCCACCCATCATTCAACAATTAACATAAGACTAACACTCAAGATTCGAGGTACATTTACCTACTATTAGGTACATTTGTACTGCCCCGGGCATATCCGGGTAATTAGTAAAATAAAAATTTAACACACCGCTTCAACAGGGCATTGTTCAGGAAAGCCGAAATGTTTCATAGAGCTACCATAAATGCTCTCAGGATCTTTTAATTCTTCACAAAAGTCGCAGGTTTCCACCGAAGTAACAAGATCATGACGTCCTGAAGTTTCTTTCGCTATGAGTATTTCAACCTGAAATCAATTTAAAACATTACATTCACAGTAACATTATCTACTCATAGGGCTAACATAATCTCTCCGAAAGACTCAAAGCATGGGTCGACTCTGAATTCAAACTCCTTGTGACATGTTATGTTTGTTCTACATGAGCGACGAAAGCGAATCATTTTACACATAAAAATAAAACAATATAATTATGTTTAGAATTTATGTACTAGATATGTATGTAGGTATGTACCTACACGTACCATTATATAACACTCAGGATGAGGCCAAATGTTAATAGTTCTTCAGAACATTCCCCGTTATACAGACGCAGGGGGAGCCTACATCTCTCCCCATTTCATTTCAAACGACTCTAATCCGTCTGTAAGCTTGGGATCGTCGACAAGAGGAACCGCTCGCCGTTGAATTCGTTCTAACGGATCTACTTGGCCAGCTGGGGCCCCGGCCCAACGGTAGGAGCAACACTTACTACATACCTACCTACTGTGCTTAGTTGTGAAATACTGCTTAGCTCAATGGAGCACTCCCAAAGTCCCAATTTCCTTGCAGCTAGTTTAGCCTTACCAACCAAGTGGTCCCAAAACTGAGCATCATTCGAAATTGCGACAGCAAGGGTCCCAATGCTTTTGGAGTTGTTAAGAGGAATGTTCTTTAACTGTGGTGCTATTACGAATGGGGTTCTTTTTAGCGGTTAACCCGCAAAATTCCTCGTATCTGCCTGGCTACAATTAGGGCGAGATCTATACAGCGTAGGTACTTAGTCTTTGTTCAGATTTAAAATTATCCGACCAAAAATAAAATGGTCTTAAACCTGCGCCACACGTAGGATTATGCAGTTACCTTTGACTTTTTAATTTTTCGTACCTACCTAATAACAAAGCGTCAGATTTCCATTACCTATATTTCACTCTTGTCTGAGCAAAACCAAGTCAAGTGCGCTTTAAAGATGTCACTCTTAAAACAGCAGGATACCTAATACCAACCACAATTTTCCCATCCAGAGTTTTTAACAACTTGAGAACTCCAGTCATGTAGGTAGTGCTTTCGTTGTGTCTGTGCACTTCGATCTCTGTCGCGTCGACAAATGACTGGCTCTCCTCATCAGGGCACACGTAGACTGGAGAGTCTATGTTCATGACGTATGCTTCATCCTTCAAAAATATTAAGTTATTTAAACGTATGAATATGTCCTCAAATTATAGGTCTTGCTTGAGTCAGCTGCAAAACGACCCATCGTGTTCCGGCTGGGGGCTTGAGAGCCAGTACTTTAATTTAATTTCAGAGTTCATAAACTTTGAAATACAGGAAAGACCTTTACTAACCCTGTAATTTTAGTCTACTAAAATCTAATCGGGAAGATTTTTCATAGCAATCGGTAAAATAATTATTTATGACTTACCACCTGACATGCACTATCTCTAACCAAGTGGAAACTCAACAGCAACAAATATAACTTCATGGTTCTCTCCAAATAGGAAACACATAGAAATATATCATTTATATTAACAAGGCTTGCGTGTCTAACTTGATATCTATCAGTATCATTATAGAAAATAACATGGTATGTTGATTGTTGCATGACTTATTTACACAATCGCGCTTAAAATGATGTGTGATAAATATTATTACTAATTAATAGGATGTATAAGCTCCGCGATGGTGTCAGTTTTTACAAAAAATTATGGTGCATCCACACTGCACTGGATTTACTTAATTGGCATATTGAATTATTAGGAAAGTGCACAATTTATATCTTTTACACAATTCTTTAAATATCACAAATGTTCCTAATTATCAAAAAGAAACTACAAAATATTGATACATAACAAGGTAGTTGTCAAAGATGGAATTGGAATAAAACATGTTATAGAAAAATAGAATTTATTTTATTTCACTTTCAAATCCTAGGGACAATAGATCACAACATTCAGTATTTTATTCAGTAATTTCACGTAAATAAAACAAAAAGGTGTAGGAAAGGAAGCAAAAAGAAAATAAAAGTAAGTGTTAAATAAATTTATTAAAAAAAATACAAAACAAAAACTCATCCGCGCTCTTTACCCAACTTTACAAGATTACAAAAAATACACAGCAACAGTTAACAAGTTAGTTTATATACATAAATATAATATGCAGTGCTTAAAATCGCGTAAACTCAACAGAAGGCGCTAGTGTTCGAAACCTAACCAAAACTAGTTTTAATAAAATCCTTATATTAATTGAACCAGAAGGCATTGTATGTTTAATGACGATAACTACTCTTTTATTATAATTTTCTACTAAAATGAATGAAATACTCTGAATTTCATTCATTGAATGAATGAAATACTTTCTGTCTTTTTTCTTTTCTTCCTATCCTCTCATCAACATCTCTTTTAATGCGCTAAAGAAGATGTGATTTATAAGATTAACTTGTGTTGCATTTTTAACACAGTTTTAAGAGAAAAAAAAAGATGAATTAGAATATTATTTTGTTACATCTCATTGCGCTATATGCACATTGGTTTATGTTTTTAACAAATAAAATTGTATTTTACAAAAAGTAGGTAGATAAATGATTTGAATAGAATTTAAAGTTATTTTATGGATAAAATTCATCATTATCGACCTAAACGCCATACAACGCTTGCCTGAGAACAAAAAATTTCGAAAAATACATCAATACAAATAGTTTCTGTTATACAAAATACATCTATATTGACTCTAAGACACCCAGAGACTGCGAATGTCAGTCCACACATACATAGTAAATAATTTACATATATCTTATGCCAACAATATAATTACTTTTCGAGTCTCAAATAACACCATAACCTAATACTGAAAAAGTAACTTTGACATACAAATTATACTCTCCAAATATTTATACCAACTTACACCCCACCGATATGTTAAAATTAGCTCTAAAATTCCGAGATATCAATAAATAACTACTAATATGAGAATAACCAGTAATCATAATCAGAATCAGTAATCTACTTAAAAATATATATATCGTATGTACTCAAGTTGGCACAAATATACTACTATAGGAAGGAAAGTGGGCCACAAATCTTACAAAATTTAAAATAAATAACTCTTACGCTAATCAAATCCGCTCAACTAATCTATAAAAGAAAACAATTTGGGACCCAGTTTCAGATAAGCACCTTAAAAGTTTCAAACCGTTGTTTAGTGATACCACTACACTACTAAATACTAAAAATATAGCTTCTCCATTACAGATACGGAAGTTTAAAAAACGCGACAACAAACGCTCTTCAAAACGCTCGATCGCGACTAACATTAGACTAGAGAAACAACTAAACCTTCATAGACAATATATTAACTCTTTACGCTCATAGACAATATATTAACTTTTTACGCTCATAGACAATATATTAACTTTTAAATATAATATAAACAGATCTCACTCGTGCTCCCAAACCAGTGCCGGAACCGTAAAAACTAAAAAACCGCCGAGCGACGCACGTCCGAATCGACAAACTAAAATCGCTACCACTACGGTTGAAAAGCAACATTTTGTGCATATAAGCGTTGGGATTTGACACGGAATATGCACTTATCAAAATATGCACCTTACGCAAAATATGCACAATTTTCTCCATGAGCACTTAGCAAAGTCTGCATTTGAATAACAGTATAAATAAAAAGTAAATTTTTCAAAGTGCAAACTAAAAAATGCACACTTTGCGAAGTCATTCTGAGAAACGCACATTTTGCATCAGCTACAAAAAGCTGCAAATTCTGCGTCAAACCCAATCGTCGTTTAGAAACTCGACAAGAACACAAGTGGATAAGTAAAATAATGCAAATGCACGGTCCGGCACGAAGGAAAATCAGGTCTGTCCAACTAGTCACGTTGAGTTGTTCCGTGACGGGACAACTGGGACTGTTTAGCACATCTGAGTCTCACATGTTCCGATGAACCGCTGAAACTCAGATTTTAGTGCCAGAAGTCTCGTTGTCAAGTTCTTAGAAAATATTATTTTTAAGTCAACACTACGGGGATGGAACAAATTATTTTCTATGAATTTCTGCCCAACGGAACAAATGGTACGCAGATGTGCTAAATAGTGCCAGTTGTCCCGTCACGGAACAACTCAACGGGACTAGTGTGACAGACCTGGAAAATCGACCTTAAACCTAAATAATTAGCGTCGGAATGCGACTGACCCGACTGAGTGCGTAAAGCGGGTATACATTATGCGTGTTTAATAAAAAGGTGTTCGTTAATAAAATGTTGAAATCGCGGCGTTGATAGTATCGGTCGGCCGGAGTCAGTGTACCTGTAATAAAGAAATTGGTCTATCTACATATATTCAGTCACACCTTTTGTTTCTTTTTGAAGCACTCATAACCCGGCGGCTTGCGTCGATTATAAGCGATCGACAAAGTTAAGTAACAGCGGGCATAGTCAGTAACTGGATGGGTGACCGCTAGGGGCAAAAAGTTCTTGAGCGTTTCCGTGCTTCGGAGGGCACGTAAATTCCGTCTCGGTTGTTATCGTAGCATAACAGTCATTAAGCCATGTCGGAGTTGCACACTCGGGTTAGCCACTATCCCCCTCCATCAATCCGCACTGGAGCAGCTTGGTGAAATATGTTGAGGTGAAATATCTTGTCAAGGGATGAGACCCGTAGACCGTAGTGCTCGGTAACGGGCCCTTTTTTTTGTTGAAGCCTGTCAGTCACCAATATCCTCTACAGCCCTGGCGCGACATAAACTTCGGCGGTCACAACGAGCGGTTACCGCGATAGCGCTGGCTTCACACACAGGGCCGGCTTGTTGTTTTAAGCCTCGTCGCTGGCAGTCCCACCGCTGCCACCGATCGACATCTGGGACACCGCTAAGATGACGTTCTTCATGGATGGCGTCGGTTGGGAGTCAAACATTACAATCACATACCTCCTCCACAGGCACAGGCGTGACCGGTGCAATCGGTGCGACATCAACCTCGGCGGCCGGCACGCGCGGCTGCCGCGGCGGCGCCGGCTCCACACAAAGGATGCGTGGCTTGTCGTCCTTAGCCTCCTCCGTGCCATTCCCACCGCTGCCACCGACCGACATCTGGGATAGCGCTGAGATCACGCTCTCCATGTTGAGGGTCGGTTGGGAGTCGCCTTCGCCCTGGGAAAGATTAAGTTAGCTATACAATAAGTTATTTATTGCCAGAACATAGTACAAATAAACAATACGATCGAATAACTATTGTAGAAGATAAATAAATAGCGCTTCACACTCATAGCCCGACACTAGGATTTCCTGTGTCTTGGATGCTACTGACAACATACACACGCCTAGACAGAGAAGAGAAATTTAAAGTCAGATATTTGAGAGAACTATTTCTGGAGGTATTTACAAAACAATTATGGATCTCATAACAATTATATATAGATTTTTTTGTATTTGCTACTGCTTATCTCACAAACGGTTAAGCTTTAACTAAGTGAAGGCGGATTAGTAGTTTCAATTGAATCTCAAGATGTTCTAAGTATAAAGTACTTACCTTTTGTGGTCCAGGCTTGAAGAAATGCAGGTAACAGAAACCACGGAAGCCCTGAAGGTAAGAAAATAATGTCATAAGGAAAAGTACCTTTCACATGGTTTTTTCAATACAAGCAGAATATATAATTAAGAATTACCTTCCAGACCATGATCTGTGGTTTAACACCACGCTCGAATAGAGCTTGCTTCAAATCTCGCACCCTCATGTTCGGGCCTATGTTGGAAATCTGCAAAAAATACATACATCACAAACTAATACCAACAAAATTAGTTAAGTGATTGGTAATTATTGTAGTAACATAACTACTATTACGCTATGGGAACCACAGCCAAGGGTTATCGTCCAATGGTTATCTAGGGAATACCCGCTTCAGTAGGTTATAATATAATGTTCAAAATGGTATAATAAACGCTTGGATGTAAATCACTAAGTATTACTACTAAGGATAACCAACAATAATTCGCACGTTGCGTTCCGCTCAGCTCGAAGGCTGTCTACAGAGTGCAAAATTAAAACAAACTCGAGTTATTCTAATAATAATTTAACTTTTAAAACCCGATTGATAGATAGATACATACTATATTTCTTTCTTTCTTTATTTATTTTCTTCTCTTTTACTTGGCCTCTGGAGTCGCTGATAGTCATGGGCGACGATAGCCAATTACGATCAGGTGGATGTCAGTTCGTTTGCCGGCTAGTTCCATAAAAGAAAAAAATAGAAAATAGGCAGACATATAACCTTAACAGAGAAGTCAATAACGGGTCTCGGTCGTCTAGGCCGGCGTGGCTTCTCGTCGCGCGGCTCGCGGCCTTCCTTGCCCTCCTTGTCTTTGCTCGCCTTGGCACTGTTGCGGCGACGCGTCGACCGACGAGGCTTACCCGGTTTACCCTCCTCGCCCTCTGTTGTGTTGCCGCCCTGGAATAGACAAAGCTTGACTTGATGCATAAACGGTAATAATTGTAAATTTCAAGATTTAAAAATCCCCCAACATTTCACACCAAGAGCTGATGAATTTGAAACGACTGAATAGATCATCAGAACCATCTCGGTCAAGTTAGCTTTCAAATAAAAAAAATACATCATAATCGGTTCATTCGTTTAGCAGCTACGATACCACAGACACAGACTCGTCAAACTTTATAACACCTTTAATTTTTCGTCGGGGGTTAATCTAATGTCTAAATGTATATGACAATAAAGCGCGTCACATACGGCGAAGATACGATAATATTTTATGTTAAGATGCCTTGCTATAAAATATTATAGTATCTTAAGGTATCGCACACGGCTAAGATACGATAATATTTATATCCGCTCGAATCTTTCTCTGGGTCACACGTCGTATTTCCCCGCAATCTATATACAGGATAGTCTAATATTAATAATACGGCCTTACTATTAGATTTATTGGATAGCTCATCGGATGATGATTCTGACTTCGAATATGACTTAAAAATTTCTGCCGCACGTTGCCATTACCGAACAATTTGGGTAGAAATTAATCATATAAAGTTTAGGAAAGACCGCGGTGAGTTTAATCTTTACGAAGACCTTTCATCGAAAATGTTTCAAATATATTTTAAAAAGTCAAAGGAAAGTTTATAGTTTCCAATAGTTTCCAATATTTTGCTTACTAATAATAAAAACAACAACAAAAACAGAGAGAAAAGGTTTTTTTTATGGAAATATCCGGCAAACGAGTTGACGATCCACCTGATGGTAAGTGGCTATCGTCGCCCATGAATATCAGCAACACCAAAGGCATCACTGATGCGTTGCCGGCCAAGAAAGAAAGAAGAAAAAGAAAGAAAGAACTGGCTCTCAAGCCCCCAGCCGGAACACGACGAGTCGTTTGGCGGCTGACTCATGCTGGTGGTAGCTATCCAGGCGAACCCCTGGAGAAATTATAATAGTAATAATGGTATTAATTAACAATTAAAATCAATACTACCAATATAATCCCTCCGAGGGCCCTACCACCAGCGGGCCGGATTAAGTCGCCTCTTACGACACCCATCGATTGGGGTCAGTATTCTAAGCCGCCAACACCAACACGGCTAAGAAGAAGTAAAATTAATATATTTCATTCCATTTTGCATCGAATATTGTGCACACTGTGTAAGGAGCTTACGATATATTTTGGATCTTAAGATGGCATGTTACGATATATTAAGCATCTTAATATAAAATGTTCATATCGCTCGATATCTTAACATGCGTAATATGAAAATATTATCGTATCTTAGCCGTGTGTGATGGTTCATACAAAATGTATAGTGAGCGATATTTTATCTTAAGCTAAAATGTTATAGTATCTTCGCCATGTGTGACGCGCTTAAGGGAACATATCAAAACCACGTGACCCATTTAGGGGGGGACGGGGGTCTTCATAACACCACGACTGGTCACAGAGGCGAGGGGGGGGGGTTAGGTTTTTGTCACGTAGTCAATATTTTAGCAACTATTGCGCCACACAAATCGTTAAATATAAGCAAAATTATTATTTTTTAACTCTGTTTTCGGAAAAAAATATTTTCCTAAAAGCTCTTCTCATATACTACGGATGGTCACGAAGGGGGGGAGGGGGGGTAAAAAGTTGGAAAAAATGGGTCACGTGGTTTTGGTATGTTCCCTAACTTCATAATCTTAAATTAAAATGTAAAAAACCCCGGACAGTCTTATTTACGTTAAACATAGCTAAGAACACTTCCGATTATGTTACCTTTCAAAAAAAACTAGATCAAAATCGGTTCATCCGTTTGGGAGCTATGATGCCACAGACCGACAGACAGACAGACAGACATACAGATACACAGACACGTCAAACTTATAACATCCCTCTTTTTGTCGGGGTCAAAAAGTCTTTTGATGAATCAAATCAAACATAATCATTGTCACCATAATCATTGTCATCTTGTTACTGTGTGTGTGTCAGTGTGTATGTGTGTGTGTGTCAGTGTGTATGTGTGTGTGTGTCAGTGTGTATGTGTGTGTGTGTCAGTGTGTATGTGTGTGTGTGAGAGATCTCACCTCTCCCTCGCTCTGGCTCTTGTGCGAGCGAGTCCGACGCCGCACGCGCCGGCCGCGCATCACAGAGCGCTCCTCAACGTCCGTGTCCACTTCCTTCAACGTGCAGTCCCGACCCGCGCTGTTGACAACGTCGTATGCAATGATATTAAACTATAGATACGTTATGCGCTTACAAATCACCCAAAAATCTGTTCCGACCGAGCTACAACACACACACGTTTATCTTTTGTTTCACTACACCAATCACTCTTACATTGGTAAATTATGTAAAAGGGATGGCACTACTAAAACCATAATAGTGAAAAAGACAACTAGACGGCCTCACTCAGAGGCAGCTATCAACTGTCTGAATTAAAATCGCTATACTTGACTAAATTCGACTGGCTTAATTTCAGCGCCATCTTGGTATATCTACCTCTTTTTATACATATAATATCACTAGCTGTTACCCGCGACTTCGTACGCCGAAAATAAAGATCCCTTCATTATAAAACATGTTTTTCATAAATTGACAGCAAACTTGTCCATACTATGAAGAGAGGAGACCCGTGCCTTGTAATAGTCCATTGTGAGTTAAAGCTTAAAACACCTACACTTAGTACTTATATCATATTATGTAAATGAGTAAAATATTAAACAAATCTTTAGTGTTGATAATGAAATGATAACTACGATATGATATTGTAGCGTGATTGGTAGTCAGCAAGATACTAAACTATTCACCAAAATTACAGCAAAAGTGACATGTTCTTAGAACCCATTAATTACCCATCGGGAGAAGCATTCATAGCCCGGGCGCAGCAGCTTGTGTCAGTTCTAATAGTAATCGATGAAGTTAAACAATAGCGAGCGTGGTCGGTAGTTGGATAGGTGACCGCTAGTGGCAAAAAATTCTTGAGCTCTCCGAGCTTCTGAGGGCACGTAAAGCTGTCGGTTCCGGTTGTTGTCGTAAGATAACAGTCGTTATGACATATTGAAGGTCCTCGCCCGGCGTAATGACTTCCGACACTTGGGTTGATTTCTAATCCCTCCATCAATCCACACTGGAGCAAAGTGGTGGATGCTCTAGGCGTCCTCAAGAGTAAGTGCTCAGTATTGAGCTATTAATGACCCACCCACCCATAGGAAAGGTCCCAAAATAATTGAACTTTTTAGAATTTAGAGGTTTATCTAAGTCAGGGCCTGAGAGTTTTTGAATTTTAAATTTACATTGTAATTTTACAGAATACACAAAAAACATATCTTTTTTTTCTTTTTGGGCAGCAGCAAATCAGTGATTCCTTTAGCGTTGCTAATGTTCATTGGCGAAAGTAACCACTTACCATGAGGTGACTCATCTGTTCGTTTTACAACTTCTTACTCCAAACTTACTCTAAACTTACAACCTCTAGTTTTAGCCCTTAGGGAATGTATTACCAAACAATCATGTTACAGTTATTTTTGTTTTATGTAAGATTACATACTAACTACCAACTTTCACAGTTTTAACTTAAAAACCGGGCAAGTGCGTGTCAGGCCACGTGGAATATAGGGTTCCAAAGTAGTAAGTTTATTGACTATTACTCATTAACTGCTTATGCTAACATAGCCTTGATAGTTTTCCTTATAAATTCATCGTATAACCTATTTTTGAGAATTTTTTCACTTGTCCAACTCCAACCGTTTAGCCGTTGGGGGGACACTTGACTTGACTTGGGTACCCAAAATTAGCACTTTCAAGCCAAATATACGTATTTCGCAAACGGAGCCCTACATCCAAAAATGGTCTCAAAAGACCCATAATATTTTTGAAAAAACTTTTCAACGATACCGCACACTATAGGGATACCAAAATAAAAAATTAATCCTCACGTTACCTGTAGTGGAGGTACCCCGAAAAAAATTATTTTCAGTAGTTTATTCTACAATTTTGGAATTTTAATAAATATGTATATCCATGCCAAACTATAGCTTTCTAGCACTAAGGGTCTCGGCGCTTTGCTTTGGACAGACGGACAGACTGACGGACGGATATGACAGACTGACGGTATATCTGTACCAAACATCAAAATCGGTTCAGTTGTTTAGGCGAGAAAGAGTTATCACTCAGGAACTGGTCTATTTTCCGGGATAAAAAGTATCCTATGTCCTTTCCCGAGCTCAATTCTATATCTTTACTAAATTTCATCAAAATTGGTTTAGTGGCTTGAAAGAGTTATCCCTCAGGAACCGGTCTATTTTCCGGGATAAAAAGTATCCTATGTCCTTTCCCGAGCTCAATTCTATATCTGTACCAAATTTCATCAAAATCGGCTTAGTGGCTTGAAAGAGTTATCCCTCAGGAACCGGTCTATTTTCCGGGATAAAAAGTATCCTATGTCCTTTCCCGAGCTTAATTCTATATCTGTACCAAATTTCATCAAAATCGGCTTAGTGGCTTGAAAGAGTTATCCCTCAGGAACCGGTCTATTTTCCGGGATAAAAAGTATCCTATGTCCTTTCCCGAGCTCAATTCTATATCTTTACCAAATTTCATCAAAATCGGTTTATTGGCTTGAAAGAGTTATCCCTCAGGAACAGGTCTATTTTCCGGGATAAAAAGTATCCTATGTCCTTTCCCGAGCTCAATTCTATATCTGTACTGAATTTCATCAAAATCGGCTTAGCGGCTTGAAAAAGTTATCCCTCGGGAACAGGTCTATTTTCCGGGATAAAAAGTATCCTATGTCCTTTCCCGAGCTCAATTCTATATCTGTACTGAATTTCATCAAAATCGGCTTAGCGGCTTGAAAAAGTTATCCCTCGGGAACAGGTCTATTTTCCGGGATAAAAAGTATCCTATGTCCTTTCCCGAGCTCAATTCTATATCTGTACTGAATTTCATCAAAATCGGCTTAGCGGCTTGAAAAAGTTATCCCTCGGGAACAGGTCTATTTTCCGGGATAAAAAGTATCCTATGTCCTTTCCCGAGCTCAATTCTATATCTGTACTAAATTTCATCAAAATCGATTTAGTGGCTTGAAAGAGTTATCCCACAGGAACAGGTCCATTTTTCGGGATAAAAAGTATCCTTTGTCCATTCCCGAGCTCAATTCTATATCTTTACTAAATTTCATCAAAATCGGTTTAGTGGCTTGAAAGAGTTATCCCTCAGGAACAGGTCTATTTTCCGGGATAAAAAGTATCCTATGTCCTTTCCCGAGCTCAATTCTATATCTGTATTGAATTTCATCAAAATTGATTTAGTGGCTTGAAAAAGTTATCCCTCCGGAACAGGTCTATTTTCCGGGATAAAAAGTATCCTTTGTCCATTCCCGAGCTCAATTCTATATCTGTACTAAATTTCATCAAAATCGGTTTAGTGGCTTGAAAGAGTTATCCCACAGGAACAGGTCCATTTTCCGGGATAAAAAGTATCCTTTGTCCATTCCCGAGCCCAATTCTATATCTGTACCAAATTTTATCAAAATCGGTTTAGTGGCTTGAAAGAGTTATCCCTCAGAAACAGGTCTATTTTCCGGGATAAAAAGTATCCTATGTCCATTCCCGAGCTCAATTCTATATCTGTACCAAATTTTATCAAAATCGGTTTAGTGGCTTGAAAGAGTTATCCCTCAGGAACAGGTCTATTTTCCGGGATAAAAAGTATCCTATGTCCTTTCGCAAGCTCAATTCTATATCTGTACCAAATTTCATCAAAATCGGTTCAGTGGTTTTGGGGTGGAAGAGTTATCCCTCAGGAACAGGTCTATTTTCCGGGATAAAAAGTATTCTATGTTCATTCCCGAGCTCAATTATTTGTCTGTACCAAATTTCATCAAAATCGGTTCAGTGGTTTAGGCGTTATTGAGTAGCAGACAGAGTTACTTTCGCATTTATAATATTAGTATAGATTGGTCGTATGTTATTGATGATAACGCCACACACAATCCCACACTACAATTCCCCGTGTGGCCATGGACAATACACAAAGACAAGGACACACACGGCACACCCAGACTGTGTGATCGAACCGAGGACCCTTAGCACAGCGGTCCGGTATGGTATCCATTTCGCTATAAAAGTCGTCAAATTATCACATCAAACTATTCATAACTGTAAATTTTAATGTACAAAAATCAGCAGTCAATAATTTTCACCAAGTGCTGATGACCTTGAAATGTCTGAATTGATCTTCATTTTAGCTAAGAACCATCTCGATAACTTCAGTTTTAAGACAAAAAACCGCATTACAAAATCCATTCATTTAGGAGCTACCATGCCACAGACAGTCAAACTTATAACACACTTTGCGTCGGGGGTTAATAAAATTGCTGGTATTCACAACTACAAAAGCACTGTGAGTTCCCAGTGCTTGCGAGTGCATAGTCTCATTACAACCGTTAGCTATCCCCACTAACCAAGTGTAGTTTCCACAGACATATATCAAGAATAGACGACGCATGTACCTCGAATTGTATGAAAACCAAGCGTGTCACTTTTTTTTGACACATTGTGCTGTCACAAGAATATTTAGTGCTGAAATTCCCCATCCTAGCGATATCAATTTGAAACTGATTCGTTACCGATTCTCGACAACGATTAATGATTCTCAAAATCGATTACCGATTATAATTAGGTATATAGAAAATCATATGATCGTTTGTAGGCGTAGAATATGTAAAACATAAAAAATGCCTTTGGTTGGTTGTACATAATAATATAGTATAGTGCTTGAATATGACCGAATAAATAGTTTTGTGTTTTATTTAACTTGATTATTTGTTAATTATAAACACAAGCTTCAAAAATGTAAAGATAAATAAAGAGATCATAAATATTATGATTGTTTATTATTTGCTTTCAAGAAATTAAATAAATGAAAATTAAAAAAATATTTATAAACATTTCTTTTATGAAAATCAAAACATCATAATTATGGACACATTTAAACTTACCTAAAGTTAAACGAATATTTTTTTTCTAATTAAAAATTAATTAAACAAAATAAAAAAACAGTACACCAATATTCGGTATTGCGCTTGAAATCAGCCTTCGTTTCTTTTTCGAATCCGTAAAACAGTCATCATTGAAATGAATAGAACATATACAGCTATGTTTTGTTGGAAACCAATCTCTATGCCCCGTCGCTATAATTCATTTTGCGTTAATATAGGGGTCACTTGAAAACCTTTAATTATAATGTTATCATGAATAAAATCACTATACAGAAACATTAATATTGTAATGAAAAATAATTTGCCTGTTAAAAACTGTCTCTATGTAAATATTATTATTCATTGGTTTTCAAAATCGATTAACATCGAGACCACACCGAGTAAATGAACAACACTATATGCTATATTTTACAGAAACACGACAATATTCACCGTACTACGAAGCTATGCGACGATTTATAGTAACGATTGTTTTACTTTCATTGCGTGTTCTAGTAAACAAGCCGTATAAATTTTGCTACCAAAATCAGCAATGTATTGAGTAGTATGCAGTACACAGTAAGTTAGTGCTTTTCGTTGTAAAACGTGGTAGAAATGCAATAAATATGAAAATAATTATTTTAAAATAAATTACTACACAATTTTATAAATAAATTACTTAACGATGAAAAGAAATATTTCCTTTACCTCTGCTAACTGTATTTGTAGAATTCCTACAGTTTAAAACGTTACAATTAGGCATTTTTCGTTATTTCAGTTGACATCTATTGCCAATAGCAATGAAACGCCAACTAAATGACACGGCGCTCAAATAGGATTTCAAATCCTTTCTGTTACACGTGAAATGTATGAACATGCGGCATCTACTCTAGGTATACATGTCTGTGGTAGTTTCTGAATACGGCGGTATAACATGCACGATAATAAACAATAATGATTTGTGTTTCAAACTGTCAACCGTCAAACTAAGGTACAATAACGTGACTCAAAGGAAAGGAACAACCCATAACTGTCCCACTGCTGGGCTCGAGGTCTCCTATCACAATGTGAGGGGTACAACCCATAGTCTACCAATCTGGCTAAGTGTGGATTGATAGACTTCACACACCTTTGAGAACTTTATGAGGAACTCTCCGGTGCGCAGGTTTTCTCAAGATGTTTTCCTTCACCGAAGCAAGTGATAATTAACTTATAATACGCACATAACATTTGAAAATTAGAGATGCGTGCCAGGATTTGAACTCGGCCCCCGAGTTCGGGAAACCAACGCTCTAACCGCTAGGCTATCACTGCTCATAACAACGTAACAACGTATAATAATATGTGTAGTTTATAAGTGTATATGTATATTGTACGTAAGTAGTATTTGTTTTTCTCCTTTTTTATCATTTTTTTTTTCTTTCTTAAGTAGTTTTAACACCTGCCATCAGTTCTTTCCACATCCACCCAGGGTTGACTGGTGGCAAGGCATAAGTTTGCCCTTTGTTCATCCTTTTTTATAAGGTGACATAAATTTTAAATAAATAATGTGACTCACAGCATCTCAATCTCTCGCAACTGCCCCAGTACTGGCATGAGTTGTACGCGGCGGTTAGACAGCAGATGCCACAGGATCCCCGCCGGGCGCTGGCTCATGCGCTGGGTCTCTATTACCTGGGGACATTCATTTATATGAGTCAATCGTGTTAACTAGGAATCTGAATAAAAATCTTTTTTCCAGGGGGTCTTAATTTTTGTTTCCAGGGTGGTTAAACTCTTCAGAGTGCCTGTTAATGCCATAATGATTAGCAATTTTTATTTACAAAAGTGGGTGCATATAAAATTTAGGTTGGGGGCCCCTTTGTGATCATTACAATAAAGAAAGAAAGAAAAAAAGACTTACTTCTGGCTTTATATAACACACAACTAATTGATATTAATTAACATGCTTAGGGCACCTTTTAAGTTTTAAGCACACCACAGAATAAACAATCATACAAGTTCTGTGAATCAAGATCAAAAACAAATCGTAAAATAGATCGAAAATGCATACCTGTGTCGGTGTGACGATGATATCAATGGGAACATCATGGGGTCCAAACAACTCCGCCGGTAGTGTATCGAACACCTGTAAAATTGTGTCTGTATTAGTACACACGCCTACAAAGCGAAATTTAACCCCCACAAAGTTTTTTGTTCTATTTATTTTGCTTGTACTTTTGCTGTCATGGCTATAAAAGGTTATAAGAAAACACGTGTTTGTATATGTCTATACCAACCACGACAAAGGGAATTCTACTGCGGGGGTAAGAATGTATGAGCGCTTATATTTATTTATGAGGAATTATATTTTTAGTCAACGCATATAACATTTGCGTTTAACAACACTTTGTCATTTAAAAGTGTATTATTACTAGCTGTTGCCCGCAGCTTTGCATGCGGAAATTATGTATAATATCATTGAGACTATAAATCGAGATGTAAGCTCCTATCTTTCAAGTTGCATCAAACTGCACACGGTGTGCAAATTTGATTAAATTCGGTTAAGTAGTTTAGGAGTCCATCGCGGACAAATAACGTGACACGTAATTTATATATATTAAAATTTTATTTCCCATTGTCTAAAGGACATAAAAAGATATCTATAAATCAGGGTGTAAGCTTCGTGTCCTGAAATACAGTCCAAAACACCTTGTTATTTTATGGTGTGAAATTAAATATCATTTTCGCTATAGCCTATAGTTCTTACCGTTTAATATTAAGCCGCAAGATAACTACCACTCACCTGACAATCGTGAACGGTGGTCACTACCAGCGTGGATGGCTTGACCGCCTTCATGTGCATCATCAGACCGAACTCTAGGTCACCGTAGCCTGGAAACAACAGTTTAAGTAAGACTTCATTTAGATACTCGTACAAGTAACAGCATACGTAGCCGCAGAGTTTAGTCGCTAGTTGTAATGAGAGCTGCAATGCAGTTTAGGATTCAAGGTCTCTCGCTGATTTCCATATTTAATGGTTTATTATTTAATTTAACAGTTTTGTATACTTTTTCTCATTTGGTAACACACACTAGACTATATAGTTGTTCAGTACTTTTCGTAATGCACACATGAAATGTTTTCAATGTGCAAAAATTTTGTTTACATTATTCAAAATCCAAATATTTTTATTCAAAATTGCGAACAGGGGTAATAGATAAACAGAATTACCTTTTCCTTTGCCAATCCGATAACCTTCCTTGGAGACCGCGACTGATCCCATCACAACTAGGTCCAAGGATACGGGCTCTTCGATGCCTGAAACAACAACAGGTTACTTATTGGAGTTATTGGTTATAGGGTATCCAACGGCCACATTTTATAACATCATAATTTCCTTCAAGCACTGTCAACAATTATGCCTTTTTATGATTAAGAGATAAGAGCAAAAGAAAGCAAGAGCGGGCTCCCAAGCCAAGGAGAAGATAACAGCAACTAAATCCAATACTTCACCTATGGGTTTTCCATAAGTCTCCATGCCATTCCGAGAGACCGCCTTAGCAATAGCAGCATTCCCAGTTTCGCCCTCTGGGAGGACCAAATGATTCAGGAAGCCGGTCAGCAGACGAGGCACTGGGACGTATAGGGTCTTCTCTTGTTCCAAGCATAGTACCCTGTAAACAAAGAATCTTATAATACGAAATCACAGACAGACACTTCAATTTTATTTATTTTTATAGATGTTTAGATAATCTTAATGTTTTATGTTAATTTCATGTTTTTAATTAAAAAAATTGCGAAGTTGCGTGCTAAGTTCCATCCCCTAAATTAACCCTCGAAGGGATGATTTTCCAAAAAAATGTGTCAAAAGTAATTTTTGTTAATAACTATAAACTTATATAAAAATTTCATGTTTATAACTATAAAACTGACGAAGTTGGTTTGTCTGAAAGTGACTTCAAACCCCTATTTTAACCCCTTAGGGGATGAATTTCCAAAACTCCGATAGCTTTGAACCAGTAGTTCCTGAGATTAGCGCGTTCACTTGACTCTGAGCAAAATCGGCAATTTAAAGCTGAATATTTTTCAAAAGGGCCACTGAATTTAACGGTTTTAGCAGACCCATGATATTTTTGAAAGACCTTTTCAATGATACCCCACACTATGGGGTACACGACGAAAAAAAATTCATCCCCATTTTACTTGTACCCTTGTAGGTACCCTAAAAATTGTTTTTTGCAATATTTTATTTTACAATTTTGGAGTTTTAATAAGTATATTCATGCCAAATTATAGCTTTCTAGCACTAAGGGTCTGTATAAAAGTGCATTGGTCTATGAACTTACAAGTATTGCTAAATAAATTACTTCTTAGTCTACGCTACTTTATATTCTATAAGCAATTGATTGCGTCATCTAAACTGGAAACTATATAAGATTGCAGTGTATGCTGTGATTATGACGTCATGTTGCAATAACTGTTACAAAGAGGTCCAAGTTTATCTAAGGCTATAAACAGTATAAACTAACTGGTAGTATAAAGAAAGAGAAATAATCTTTAAATTTCCCTTAGAAAATATATTGATAAGCAACTGTTATGATAATAAAGCTATTTAGGAAAATTAAACCCCCTTTCTTCTTTCATCCTTCTTTAATTCTAAATGAGCAACCCATTGTCCAAACATATTTGAATAGTTTATAATATAGGCTACGTTGTGATAAATCAGTAGTATCCAAGAAAAACAGAGACGTAAAATATCGCTAGTCTTAATACTGCTCTAACATAAACATAAGTCTCCATCTCTATTCCGCATAATAAACGACTCTTATCTACATAAATAAATAAGCTTGTTTGAATGCGATATTGTATGCTTAAATTAATATTAATGAATAAATAATATGTCCTTTCTTTATGTGAGTAAAGCAAAAATTTATTGTAAATAACTTTCAATTAAATTACCACTATACATGATAAAAACAGCGTTTGTCAGTCTGTCTTTTTGTCGGTGCCAATCACAATAAACTGAATGTAGTGCGGAATTTAAAGTGGTTTTTAACCGAATTCCTTTTTATGTTTGTTACCTCAGAACTTTCGACTGGGTGAACCGATTTTGATGATTCTTTTTTTAATCGAAAGCTGGTGCTTGTCGTGTGGTCCCACATAAATTTGAACGAGATCTGACAATGGAATTTAAGTGGGACCTTAAATTTGAGCGAGGTCTGACGAGTAGTTTTTGAGTTATCCCTATTTTTCAAGTCGGTTATTTTTTGTCAAGAATTATTACACAAGTACGTATAAATCAGTAGTATCCAAGAAAAACAGAGACGTAAAATATCGCTAGTCTTAATACTGCTCTAACATAAACATAAGTCTCCATCTCTATTCCACATAATAAACGACTCTTATCTACATAAATAAATAAGCTTGTTTGAATGCGATAATGTATGCTTAAATTAATATTAATGAATAAATAATATGTCCTTTCTTTATGTGAGTAAAGCAAAAATTTATTGTAAATAACTTTCAATTAAATTAACATTATACATGATAAAAACAGCGTTTGTCAGTCTGTCTTTTTGTCGGTGCCAATCACAATAAACTGAATGTAGTGCGGAATTTAAAGTGGTTTTTAACCGAATTCTTTTTTATGTTTGTTACCTCAGAACTTTCGACTGGGTGAACCGATTTTGATGATTCTTTTTTTAATCGAAAGCTGGTGCTCGTTATATGGTCCCACTTAAATTTGAGCGAGGTCTGACGAGTAGTTTTTGAGTTATCCCTATTTTTCAAGTCGGTTATTTTTTGTCAAGAATTATTACACAAGTACGTACTTCGTATACAAAATTATATATTCCGAAGAAATTCCGAAGAGGTTTCCGGTAAAGCAACTATTTGTTTTTTAAGTACTAAAACAGTAGACAAACGAAGA
This sequence comes from Thymelicus lineola, assembly GCA_963932265.1. Lineage (NCBI taxonomy): Eukaryota > Metazoa > Arthropoda > Insecta > Lepidoptera > Hesperiidae > Thymelicus > Thymelicus lineola. The sequence goes on along the minus strand of OZ010703.1, from coordinate 6,459,596 downwards.
GATGAGCTTGGAACCCGCATTATTATAACCAAAGTTTATATTATGTCTTAAAACCAGCGAGAATGTGCTAGTAGTGTTATAGTTGTACTATAAAGTTTCGCTGTTACAATTAAGTTGATATAATACTCAGCTATAATAGTGGGTAGCATATTTGTATAATTCGTTAATTCACAAACACAATAGCGAGCGGACCTTGTGAAACAGGTGGGCGTGCTTGAACAAATATGGCACCAACCTCTACGATTTCAAAAGCAACTACTTTACTTCATCATACTAAACTTCAATTTTGTTTTTTGATATTAGATCTTGTCAACAGCGATGCTCGTATGGAAAGAATTTCGAAAGAATGTTCACTAGTTAGTCTAGTTACCTATCTTTCCCGAAAATAAATAGAAAGTGGAAAAAGCGGGATTTCTATTGCGAGACATCTATTTTTAGCGCTTATTCGTGTTAAAGTTAATTTTATTTATGATCTGATCTCACATGAGAATGTAGGTACAGTAAGGTCAACAACGACACCAACGCCTTTTCAGTAGCGAAGGAAGAAATTATAATATTGATAAAAGCCCATTGCAACACTTGGAACGAGGGCTAAATAAATTTCTGAGCTGACGCAAAAAATCCTACAAAAAGCGTAGGCAGCACACTACTATCAAAATAACAAAGATTTCTCAGAAGCGACATACAACTCCAAATAACTTGAGCATATCAAAACAAACAGCAGGCGCTATCGATGCAAATTAAACAGCATCATTAGTTTGTCCTGAGCGGCCGAGGTTATCGTTCTGATTACCGACGAAACACATGCAATGCATTCAGTGATAAACTTGTATCAATTTGTAAATAGACAATTTATTGGATGGCCCGCATTATGTCGCTCAATTGAAAGGCTCTGACGACTTGAGGTGTGATTGAGACAGACAAATAACGTTGCGTCGCAGCAAAAAGTCGCCAGGTTTTTTCTTATAGACACGTGTAGAAACATCAACGATGACAAATTGCAGAATTTATTTCGCAAACTTCCGCTATCTGTTCCGTTATATGCGCAAAAAGCGTAATTGCTAAGTTTTGTGATGCTCTGAAGTTGTACGCACAAGTTTCCCTGATCTGACCCATAAGGGAACATACCAAAACCACGTGCCTCATTTAGGGGGGGGAGGGGGGCCTTCAAAACACCACGATTGGTCACAGAGGGGAGGGGGGGGGGGGTTTAGGTTTTTGTCATGTAGTCAATATTTTAGCAACCATTGCGCCACAAAGTCGTCAAATAAAAGCAAAATTATTATTTTTTAACTCTGTTTTTGCAAAAAAGTATTGAAAACCGTATTTATCAATTACCACGTGAAAACTAGGGGGGAGGGGGGGGGTCTTCTCATATACTACGGATGGTCACGAAGGGGGGGGGAAAAATGGGTTACGTGGTTTTGGTATGTTCCCTAACTTTCTAATTTAGCTTCCAAACGCCCCAACTCAGAGTTACTAACGGTTACTTAAATCGCTCCTTAGTACAGAATTAATATTATGGTGTTCTTTACTAAGGAACGATTTAAGTAACCGTTAATGACTCTGAGTTGGGGCGTAACAGAAGTTTCTAAGAGAGCTTTTATAGGGAATTTGATACCATCAACTAGTCGGCGTAAGTCTTCACTTTGCGGATGCGGATTAGAGAGTGATTTCTGTACTTCCCATCAAATTAGATTTCATTCTTAAGTCATAAGTCTTATGTGTAGGTCCTCCAAACAGCGCTAAAATTCCTTAAGGTAGGCTTCCTAATATACCCTCCTAAGAACTTCTGTACAACTTAAAAGCAAAACTAACCTGACAGGTTCCTGTGGTTTGTCCGGGTTAACTTTGATGTTCTTCGCATTCTTGAACACATCCAGCTTAGCCAAATTGGCGGCTGCCTCCTGAGCTCCTTTGAAGTTGGGGATCCGGTTGTACACCGGCCGAGGGAACATGGCCAGCCCATTGGTCTCCAAGTGACGCCATACTTTCACCCGGAACGACTGCTTCGTTACTTCTTCCGGGATCGGCTTCTTTGCTGGAATTCAGAGGTCATCTGTTATTTGATGAATGGTTGGTGAAGAGTTTAAAGACATCAGTGATGCATCATTTGATCATCGTAATTTAAAAATCTTCTCTTTGAAAATGCCCGTTGGACCACAAAACATGTATCAATTGGACATATCGACTGAGACCTATCCAGTAGATAAAAATATCATAAGCAGATCGATAAGACAAAGACATTGTGATAAGATAACATTTTTTATATCAGACTTCAATCATGTTATTAAGTCTTAAGGGCGTATGAATTTCGCGGAAATACATAGCTTTTGATGCCTATCATGATCGTCTATGGACATGGACATTGTTTCATAGGTGTGATGATTATTTCATGTAAAATATGGCAAGAATTTACCATAACTCAAAGGATCATATCCAATCGATGTGGGTAAATAGAACTACATAATATCAAATGTTTGGCTGAAAAAGCGAGAACCAGAATAAATTGATTAAAGTTTTAGCGTGAAACAATAACAGCGAAACGCGTGTTAATGTTGCTGTAAAACACTTTTCTAATGGCACGTATTTATGGCACGACAAGGTAATTTAAGGAAGAAACAGAAAGAAGGAAACCAGCGCCGATCTAGCACTTACCAGCACTTATCGGTACTGGTAGTCGGCTCAAGTGGTCAGCACTGTTTCTACACTTTATATGCTGAACCAGCTGAAAGTCACCAGCGCCAATCTACTACTTACTAGCACTTATCGGTACTGGTAGTTTGCTTAAGTGAGCAGCACTGTTTCTACACTTTATATGCTGAACCAGCTGAAAGTCGCTGACAAATCGATCTACGCCGATCAGAGCCGAGCAAAGGGCCAGACCATTTGTCATGTTGCTTAGGTGGGCACTAGGCCTTACGGGTACCTAAGTGTGGAGTCGTGACATAAATACGTGTGGACAGTGGACCTACGCCGAAATCTTAGATCAGTTTTGGTAGCCTGTTCTCTAAGTGTTTTCGTCCCAATATGATAACATCACACTGGTATCACATAACTAAGCCAGAATATTCTTCAACCACCACTAATTACATGAAACCAACACTTTCCAGTACTGCTGTCATAACGTAACATTGGCTAATGAGCCGAAATAAGTCTGATGAGCCAGTTTTCACCCGTTACCGTGTTCATAACGCCGTGACAGAATTACGCTCGTATACTATTCATACATATATCTAGTCTTTATGAAGTAATAACAATTTATACAATACTTATTACCATGCAAGTTAATTATCTTTATTGTAAACGTTCTGCATTGGAACTAGCCAATATTTTAACATGTAAAATAAGCAGTACACATTGTAAGAGAGTATGAAATGTTCACCTTATCTATACTAATATTATAAAGAGGAAATATTTGATTGTTTGTTTGTACCTATTGAATAGGCTCTGGAACTACCGAACCGATTTGAAAAATTCTTTCACTGTTGGGAAGCTACACTATCCCCGGGTGACATAGGCTATATTTTTTTTTTTTTTACTATTTTTCCCGAAGCGAAGCGAGGGCTATTTCCTAGTTATACATAAATATCTTTTCAATTACACATGGGTTAACAAATTTTAATAAAACTTAACACATAGTAGGTAGGTAAGTCAACCAATTAATTCTGCAAGATAAAAATACAATAAAAATAATATTGGTTCGTAAAGTCAGATATAATTGTCAGTGTTTCTTTCTGGTTTAAAATGTAATTTCATTAAAATTGTGTTTACTTTGTCTGTACCTGTAAGTTATCAGTACGGTTATCGGGTAAAAAATTATTATGTTTATCAGTTATTTATTACTAATATCATCTCATTGGCTCCGAATCTTAAAATGACGCGGACGGATCATTAGCATTACACTTATTTTCGTGATCCCATACAATAGATCCTCAATGATTTGGCTATAAAATAAGTTATACTCTGATTGATTAAAAAAAGTAACGAATACCTATAAATATTCAAAATTACATTCGTAATTTTTATTAAGTATACATAATGTGAAATTGTTTATTTAAGTTTTAATAATAATTTGTAATACCTTGACGGACCTTTGAGGGTTGTAAGGTCCATCAGGACCGCTGACCTACCGACATATTTTAACATTAATAAAACAAAACCTTTAAATCAAGGTCTTCCATGACAGTTATTTGATAAATGATTCAAGCGAAACAAAATAAACTATGGCTATCTACGTATATTGCTTTGTCCAACGCCAATTGTGCAAATAAGACTAGCACTACAGGTGGTACAATAATTTATGAAATATTTACACATAGTGTACTCGTAACGAGCAATTCGTAATTCGTAAATCGAATTATGTTAAGGTTGTTATGTCACGCTTGCATAGGTACTTTGCTGAACTATACAAATAACTTAAAAAAATGAAAATTAAAAAATCCCAGTCAGGTTTGCTTACACTAAACATATGTAACTAAGAACCATCTCGATCATGTCAGCTTTGAGGCAACAAAATCGCATCATAAATAAGTAGGTCCATTCGTTTATAGGTCGATACATAGCATACGTAACGTGTTTTTACCCCGTACGGGACGGGACGTGAAATTTTGGAAACATCGTTTCATAGTGCATACGCCACGGAGGCACCTACCTACGGGACGGGAAAGGGGCACGCACGTATATTTATGCCCCATCCACGTCCCGTCCCACACAAACGCAAAAATCCGGGAAATTCCTGGATTTCACGAACATCTGGCAACCCTACTTGTCTATATAACATTTTCCTGTTTTTTTCGTGTCATGGCAAAGGTCTTGTCACGGTATTAAAATAAGACGAAGGATCTACTCTGTATCTAAGAATCTATACACTGTATGGTAACGACGTTTAGATTACTAGCTATAAAGTTTATAATACTGTTATGTATTTAATAATGTTATGTACCCAGTTTCTCCGTTCGTGAAAAAGAAACTGATTTCTTCTGATAAAATAATATTTCACATTAAATTCCTTTGTACGACGAATTGTGCACGCGATTACCTGTTGCAATTCTGACCGCTTAGTTAATTGAATATCAGTGGTAGGATGAAAAAAAATGTTGATAACAAGCAACAAAGGAAATACCTATTATACATTTTTAACAGCAACAACACAAAGATTGCTTAAAATTAAAACGTTTAAATTAGTACATACGGGATGTCAATACTAGAAACGAACAATGAAGGAACGAAAAAGTGACTCCGAAGCCCTCAGCTAGAACACAATAAGTTGACGTCTGACTCAAGTGAGGGTAGCAAGGTCAGCTTGACGAAAAGATAATACCAGTAAGGGAACATACCAAAACCACGTGCCTCATTTAGGGGGGGGAGGGGGGTCTTCAAAACACCACGATTGGTCACAGAGGGGAGGGGGGGGGTTTAGGTTTTTGTCACGTAGTCAATATTTTAGCAACCATTGCGCCACAAAGTCGTCAAATATAAGCAAAATTATTATTTTTAACTCTGTTTTTGCAAAAAAGTATTGAAAACCGTATTTATCAATTACCACGTGAAAACTAGGGGGGAGGGGGGGGGGTCTTCTCATATACTACGGATGGTCACGAAGGGGGGGGAGGGGGGTAAAAAGTTGGAAAAAATGGGTTACGTGGGTTTGGTATGTTCCCTAATAATATTTATCCTGATTAAGTGAAAACTTCTTTAGTATCGTTGTGATTTGAAAGTCGATGACACGAAAAAGCGACAGTAAAAAGAGACAGATACATACATTCATAAGATATAACGTGGGAGAAAATGAGATAGGAAGCATTATACAGTATTTCTTATGTTCGTGGTTTTCTTTGAATTACATTAAAAAGTGCTAAGTTGTATTCATAGATGGCGCGAGGAACAAGATAGTTCGTCTCATTATCTTGAAACCAAAGGTTTCACTTCTACCACGTGTGAATTGCACACATTTTAATTTTTAAAGTCATAAACTTCATATACAATACTTGCACACCTCATTTGGATTTCATGTATTTTAATGCCATTGACATACAAATGTCTAGAAACATTACTACCACCAATGACCCGAAAACACATTTTATATAGACCCAACAGGTACAGAAGATAGAAGGGATAAACCCTCTACCTCCAAACCTACGCGGGCTTACATTGCAATCTAGGGGTAGGACACACAAGACTACGTGGAGTCCAATGATGTTTAAATAAATATATGTTTAAATATAACGTTATGCCCTTACAAATCAACCGAAAAATCTGTTCCGATGTCCGCAAGCCACGCTTTATTGCTTTATCGCACGTCTTTATCGCTCTCGCGTCAAAACTACATCGCTATCTCTTTCTTCACCTGAATAAGAGTTCCCAATTGGGAACTTTTTGAGTCATACAACGCGCGCGCTTATGACATATCTGCCGCTTTTTAATATATAATATCATTGGTGGAGTCGGTTTTCCCTAACTATTGTAGTATAACATAATGACTTTTTAAGAATTTAATTTAATTTACTTTAAATGCTATTGTAATTGTATATAAATGGTAATAAGCCTAAAAATATTCCAAATAAATATCTGCCATCTTGATAGTATGTATATCAAGTGAAATAGTACCAAGAAATTATGCAAAACGAAATTCGCATTTTTCTCCCAAACTGGCTCTACAAGAAAAATGTATTGGACATAAAATGTCAGTCTCCATAAGGGCTACTTTTATTGGAAACATTTTTCTGTAAAATCAATATTTTGCCACATAAATGTGAAAAATTAAAATTAATGTTTTCCAAGCTGACCTTGAAAATGAAATATGCGGGTATTTTGCCTATGATATTCGTATTTTTTTTTAATATTATTTATTATTCGTTGTCAGCGTGTGGAAATACACAAGTATACCAAAATTCCGATCAATTGGAAGTATGGGTTAAAAGGAAGTACACCCAAAAGAACTACCATAAGAAGGATATTAACTTTGTTTTCACCAACATCAAATGTTTGTTCAAATATACTAATGTTACCGACAAACGAAGTATTTCGTATTTGTATTGTAATGCTACGACAATAAATCTTTGAAATTAGCAACTAGATATGGATGGACAAAAAATGTAATTCAAGATTTACTTTCGAATCCTAACTAGGTACTTCAACTATTTCCAATTATATAATTTAATCAGTGTTCAAATTTTTGATTGGATTCAAATAGTATTTTTATTTGAATCCAATTAGAAATTTGATTTAAATAAAAAATGATATAGGTATGTCATATTCTTTGTAATCAGTAATACTTATAATTATCTATTTGTTGATTTGATAACAAAATCAATAGTGATTACAAGTATTATAGCAAAACAAAATACCAATATCCATTTTAGATACATGGTTACTTATATTTTGTTACAACATAATTTATATTGTAAATACATTAGGATTTTTATGAGCGTTCAAAATAATTAGGAACGCATAAAGCAAAGACAGATTCATTAAGGTATATCACAGAATCTTGCTAACTGACTGACGGACAACACACAGCCTGGTGCAATGCATTAAAAGGCATGGTTTAGTGGATACAAATAAATAGAAAGGTAAATAATTCAATACCTTACATCAAATTATGGTATACTTATATTGATTCTGACCAGTGACCAGTTTCATCCTGATGAACCTTGAACCCAGATGTAGATATTATACTTATAAAGAGATTTTTTGAGCCAATTTCACTTAATCACTTAATCATCAACCAAAATACACTTAGATAATACAATTAGATTAGGTATATTAGATTGAAGATGGATATAATTTAAAAATAACGTCAAAACGCACAGTAGGTACAGCTGGGAATTTATTTCCATAAAAAAACCAGAAGACAGCAAACTTATGTGTTTAAATACATAAAAACAATTAAGTTGACTGAAAATTTATTAATTTTTACGTGTTTTAATCACACATGTGATTTTTTGATATAATAAGAGGGTAGTATTAAATTTTATGTTCACAAAACGCGTGTAACTGTAATGCATCGCTAGTATAACAAGCATAACCTGGAACGACTTAAGTAAAATGTTCGTAATCATACTGATTAAGTACTAATAAATCAAATGCATTTTTACTTTAGGTGGGCAGTGTTAGAGTCGTACGGTATGCGAGTCACGTTTCACACTCCAATTAAGCTACCTACAGAAGCAACAATTATAATCGAGGAAACCACCCAAATCGCTCGCACAATGCACGAAACAACTAAATGCAAGCGAAAATACTTCGTGCGTCTAAATTTTGAGCATTAATCAGTAAATCATCGACAGTATAATCACCGACCATTTTTTATTTGGAGAAATATTGCGGGTATCTGCATATCATTTTACCACGTTTTTGCGTCTTTAGGGGTCCTTTGCCGCTCTAATTACACGATATAACAAGTAAAAATAGAAAAAAAACAGCGATCGGATTGTTATTTTCATTATTTTTCAACAACAAATACTAAACTTACCTGCATCGGTCGCCGCTGGCTCTACGTCTCCGTTCTGCATCTTGGTACTTAGCGCAATCGGGAGGAAAATGACAAAACAAACGGTGATTTAAACGAAAATCATCCAATTTGGAAAATAAAATCTCTCGCCGGACAGAACCGTCACACACAAAAATAGAACAAGAATAAAAAACAAATGCAACCAACTTCGCGACGCAGTGCGTAGTGCAGTGATGCAAACATGAAAAAAGAAAGATTTCTTTCCTAATCTCTATGGTATAGTTTTATCTATGTACTGACTACTCATGGTGGTAAACAAGAATTTTATATTATTGAACTGGACCCCAACACCCAAGCATTGAGGATATTGCTTGAAGACGTTGCATTCGCTGTTCTTAAAGTTTACTATTGATATTATTTTTTGTACTGGCAAACAATCAATTAAAATATTGAAATAACTCATTTATTTAGAAGTTCTTCAATAAGAATAATTATTATCTTCCTTTAATAATTATTATCTTCATAAATGTATGAGGTGCATTGAAATGAAAAAAATAATTATATTTTATTATGATACATTTATTTTATTTTATTTGGACTACACCGCCTTAATAGAAAAATTTGAACACAATCGAATTATATATCCTGGGACTGTAGATTACATGGACACCATAATAAATACCATAAAAGTATCTCTTCGAAGCTTGCCATCCAATTCAATATATAAAATTCTTGGCCCACATCTATGGTCTGGCTGTACAGTGTCTGTCATCCATCTGTCATCTATATCTATGGTTACCTATCAGAATGTCAATGTCAACATTGACTTAGGAATTATAAGGACTTGTTATAATGTCATATAGATAGTTATGGAATAGTTTAAAAGACGAAATAATAAACATAGTGGCGTCCTTGTCTAATGTATTAAATAAAAACAAGCCAGCTCTATACACAACAGTTTTGCTATACTGTCAAATTTTTCGTGATGTCAGACGTGTGCCGTGTTCGCCATTTTGTTTTATCTCTTTAAATAAAAAATAAAATAAAATAGCCTTTTATTTCTTGCATATTCACATTATACAATAGATTAATTTACAGTTTTTAGAATTAAACTTTAAAATTTACTCTATTTTTGAAGTTAGTTACACAATAATACACAATTTCTTAACACAACCAAAAGAATTTATCTCTTTACTACAGTGTAAATTCACAGTGTAATTTCATTGTCATTTGTAATTTTATGTGTACAATAAAGATAATTTGTATTGTATTGACTTATTACCGAGGTACTAAGGTACTAACTACTAAAACCCACTTTGACAAAGAAATGTCAAAGTCACGTCAAATGGGACATTATAGTCCCCACGAACTAAGAATGCATATTTGTCGTTTGTCATCGCAGTGACACTAGAGATGTACAAAAAAAATCGATTCACGAAAGAACCAATTTTTGCAAGAAATCGATTCAAAATTGTAAGACTTTCTAATCGATTCAATAATTAAATTGTAAATTCTAAAAACCGAAACATTTAGATATCCACAAATAACTGGAATGATACTGCCTCCATTGAGCTACTTAAGTTACTTTACCATACCTATACGCTCAGTAATTATGTATTTGCGACTATAATAAAATATTTTTTCCTAAAAAACTCACTGTTAATTCGTCCGCGCCGCATCTAGCGTATGAAATTTGGGTTTCGGTTGAATAATGAATATTCTAACCGTATTTTAATCAGTTCAAATGGCTGCGGTTAGAGATTATCGTAATAAACACTTTTGGTCATGTTCTTATAGAAGAGAAGAAATTAAATTGTTTAATTGTTAAACACAAAGAAAGAAATAAAATAAATTCATTTTTATTTTAAGTTTCGATTATAGTAATGTATCGATTATTATGGTTTTATAAGTGGCTTCATGCCGTCACATCACTTAACGTCAGTGTAGATTTTGTCATCTTCATATAACATTGATTCAACGCCTTATTTTTTTATTCAATTTTGCATAAATTATGATGTGATGGGATTTTTACTAGATTATAACGTTTAATATGATTTATAAATAACGTCAATACGAATACGATACAATACGAATAGGGATTTTTAACAAATTTTGGCAAAATCTTTTGTTCGTAAGTAACCAACTATTCATGTCAATTAAATAATTATTCCATTTTGCTCAAAGACGTACGTACAAGGTTGGTTCATATTAATAAATGGCAGCTGTCATTAATGCGTTCTTAGATAATTTTGAGTATAGTAGGAACAAAACCGCCATGTTTTGTTGCGTAGGTATGCACGTTTTTTTCGTAGGTAGGGCAGCTCCTATATCTCAATGAATGTCAAGACAAGACCATAGAGTGTCAATTATCATTCAAAATTTGTCAGATGTCATGTCATGTCATGTCAGTCACTCAGATGTCGTTTTACATTAGAATAGAAATTTAGATTAAAAAATTATAAATTCCTTGGAGTGGAGGAGAAATGAAATAAAATCTGTTATTCCTCCGAGATTTAATTTCATTCATACCTATTTATATAGTATTTAAAGTCAAATTGATAGTCAAAGATCAGAACTACAGTACGGCCTTTGTGATCATACTCCTAACATTCCAATTTCCAAACAAATAATAACATTACAATAGTATTAGTACTAACTACAGAACACAGCCAGAGATAGTCCATCCAATTTTATAAGATATTTATTTATTCAAAGCATTGCAGCAAAACCTTAGCTTGGATTTATTTATAAAGTAGCTTAACAAGAATATAATATGAAACGTGTATATGTATATAAAGACAAATCAGAAGAAGATGGAAAACTTATGGTGTTGGAAGATTCAACTGAAAGATTCAAAGCGAAAATCGCTTCAAGTTTCCTCTTAGATGTAAGCAGTATCGTACTGTACACATCGAACGGCTGTGAAATAGATGACGTTAGGGTTATTAGGGATGATGAAAATGTGTATCTATCACCTGTATGTGAACATGATGTTTGTCACGATTATGACAGTGTACGTAATTCGAGTTTGGGTACGGAGGACGAACGGTCAGCTAAGGGTGTGTCAGACTGGATAACACTAAACGTTGGCGGGAAACACTTCACTACATCTCGTTCGACGCTGCTCGTCAAAGAACCACTGTCAATGCTCGCCCGGATGTTCGCTGATGACAATAATGTCTATTTAATGAATCCTAGTGCTATAGATTCTACTGGTGCCTATCTGATAGACAGGAGTCCAGAGTACTTTGAGCCGATTCTCAACTATTTAAGGCATGGCGTTGTCATTTTGGATAAGCATGTCAATCCCAAAGGAGTGTTGGAAGAAGCTGTGTTTTATGGTGAGTTTTAGTACTACAGTAAACCTCTTGCATAGTGTGTATATTGTTTGAAAATCATGTGAAAAACCTTAGCTATATATGTATAATATATAAAACACAAAAAATGTTTGTATGGATGTCCTTTATAGACTCTGTAACAATGTCTTATGCAATTCACAACCATGTATATGAAATAACAAGTTAATTTGTCTGATCTACAATTTATGAAGAAGACTAGCTTCCGCCTTCAGATTTGCTCACATGGATTTCGGTGAATTTAAATAAAACCATAATGAATTATACACCAAAACCTTCCTCAGGAATCACACTATCCATTGGTGAAAACCATACAAAAATCCGTTTGGTGGTTTTTGAGTTTATCACATTCATACAGACAGACAGACATGCCTGGGGGACTTTATTTATAGATATACCTGTATATGTATAGATATACCTTAAACCAACCTTATTTCTCCTTTTTAATTATTACAGGTCTGGATTCGATGATTCCTCAGCTAAATGTTTTGATAGAAGAAGCTGAGAGCAACAATAGAAACAGTAAATCATTATCTCGGATTGATGTAGTCAGGTCAATTATAATGACACCAACTAACTCTGAACTCCGGTTTCAAGGGGTGAATCTAGCTGGTGCGGACTTGAATAGGTTGGATCTTAGGCACATTAATTTCAAGGTAATTTAAGGCAATTTTTTGTATATCCTAATATCTAGATGTAGGTATATCATAAGTCAATTGGATGATGACATCTTGCAGTGAGTAGTGACCAAAAAAATTATTTATAGAGGGCAGGCTTTGAAGAGGTACCTGAAGACAAATCGCCTGACATTGGATGAATATCTGTTATGTTCAACGAACCACAAGTATTTCGATTTATTACCTCAATATTATAAAACATAATATTCACTGTAAGTACACAATAGGAACACAACTGTCTGCTCCAAGCTCAGATTAAAGATTGACCTGTTACTGAGCAACTAGCGAATGAATTGGACTAAGATCGAATAATAGAATAATCGATTAGAAGATCAAGCAAGGCGCCATGTAGCGACACTAACGCACAACTCCATTAGGACATAACATAAATCTGTGCGCTATCATTTTGAATGCCTACAAGTTATGAAGTCAACATAATGAGGCCTATTATTGGTCAAAATTGTTCAACCAATGTCACATGATCTGTCTTGATATGATTGTGTTTTGCTTCTAATATTTTATATTGACAATTTCAGTATGCCAGCCTAGCTCGGTGTAATCTAAGCGGTGCTAATCTCTCTCACTGCTGCTTGGAACGAGCGGACTTGTCGCACGCTAACTTGGAAGGCGCTCAGCTTCTCGGTGTAAAAGCATTGTGTGCCAATATGGAAGGTAATACTTGTAACACAAACACAACAGACAAACTTTATTATTAAAGTCCAAATTTTAAAATGGCTGTATAGATTCAGTCCGCAAAATAGACTATGAATTGCACGCATAAGTGTTTCATTTAATGATGTGTATCATCATTTATCAATATTCATAACTTGAAAATATAATTCTTCACAAAATATAACCGACTTCAAAAATAGGGATAACTTAAAAACTACTCGTCAGATCTCACTCAAATTTAAATGGGACCACATGACAAGCACCAGCTATCGGTTAAAAAAAGAATCATCAAAATCGATTCACCCAGTCAAAAGTTCTGAGCCAACAAACATAAAAAAATACAATTAAATTGAATACCTCCTCCTTTTGGAGTCAGTTAAAAAATATACCAAAATAGAGGTTGTAAGTTTGTATCATGAAATCTGTTATACATGTTCCTGCATAATTATGTACTTTATATTGTATTTTATATTTACTTTTTATATTTAAGGTGCTAACCTGAAAGGATGTAATATGGAAGATCCAGTAGGTTCGAGAGCTGTGATGGAAGGAGTTAATTTGAAAGGTAAATGGTTTATTTATTTTGAGAAATATGTATTTATTTATTTTATTGTTTGTGTAAATTACTATAGAAAGATGAAAACAAGGATATTATTTTATTTTTCCTTGTCCCCATCTTCGTTACTCACGCGTGAGTACTTACCGTCAGGATTAACTCTCAACTTGACTCATGGTCAAGATGGATGGAGACTCTTACACATGGAGTATAGAAGGTAGAAGGAGGGCCATCTCTGTGTATAAAAGTGTCTGTAAAATCCGATTTACACGAATTAAGTAGTTAAGTAGATAACTAAATTTTAAGTAAATTAATACGTGTAAACGGACAATTTAGTAAATTTTTAGTTAAAATTTAGTTATCTACTTAACTACTTAATACGTGTAAACCGGACTTAAGAAGGCGTCCAATTACGGGTGGCGCTGCGGTGCGGTTTACAACAGCTATGTTCGAATATCGCTCAGTGTTGCCAACTCGGTATCAGGTTTTCGGGCTAAACACAGTTTAAAAAAGGGCTAGATTCGTCCAATACATTGAAAATAGGGGCTATTGCTTATATTAACAGAGGTGACGGCGAAAAAAAAAGGCCGTTAGACGCTCTACAAGTATGATAGTGGTAATTTTTTCGACACCTTTCACTACGTTTTATCATTTTTTCGACGTGGAAAACCTGAATTTATCCCTTTTTTTCAAGATGGCGGAAAATGATTTTGGGGCTAGAAATTGGGCTAGGTGCTAAAAAAAATTTTGAGGGGCTGAAAACCCGTAAAAAGGGCTAGATCTAGCCCCGAAAGGGCTAAATTGGCAACACTGATATCGCTATTTCTCAGACACTAGCGCCATTCATTACGGGTGGTGCTGCAGTCAAACTTCTGGAATGGCCATTATTGGAACCTCTATTTTCAGTAAACAGCTGGACACTTTTTCAACTTTCCCCTCATAAGAGATGGCCCTCCTTCTACTCTATCCTCCGTGCTCTTACACCCCCAGTTATCATAGACTATATAGGTCTAATAGCGATACTTCAGTTATCATAACTGCAACTCAAACAACATCATTTATTGTGCGTACAGCGAAGGATTGGAATAAATTTCCCGCGTCGGTATTTCCGCTCGATTAAAATGTAAGTGTCTTCAAGGCAAGAGTGAATAGGCTATTACTAAGTTAATGCGTTTTACCACCAATGACTTCATCGCCACTTACCAACAGGTGGGATTGTAGTCAAGTATTAACTTAAAGTTATAAAAAAAACATACATAGGATTTTAAACTTCATTGTGGACTAAAAATTCATTACTTTTGTTTCGACCCAGTTACATGAATCGTGGTCTTGTCGGTGGTAGGATTACAAAAAAGAGTTTTTTTTTTCTAAAAATTCCAACTTTAAACTGCTCTTCTGTAAAGTTAACTCAATGTCGCTTAGTCAATGTTTCTTTTTAAGAGTCGATATATTATAATATGGTGAGTACCTGTGTGGTAGTAAAATTGACTCAAACATAAATACAATGTATGTCAATAATGTTGTTACAGGTGCTAATTTAGAAGGTAGCAACATGGCGGGTGTTAATTTGCGAGTGGCGACACTGAAGAATGCAAACTTGCAGAACTGTGATCTCAGGGCGGCCGTATTAGCTGGTGCGGATTTAGAGGTAATTTTTTTTTTGATAAGTCTGTAAGTATACGTTTCCTCACTAAGTTTTCCTTCTCCCAAGCAAGTGATTAATTCATTTCTAATAGTCATAAGGGGCCATCCATAAATTACGTCACATATTAGGAACGGGGGGGGGGGGGGATCGATGTAATGTGACATTGTGTGACAAGGGGTGGGAGGGGTTCTAAATTTTGTGACGTCACATTTCAAAATCGAATAATTGATATGTATACGTAAAGATTAAAAAACAATTAATGAGAATAAAATTTGTTTCTGAACTGCTGTTTTAATTTCATAATTTCTCGGTGTAAAATTTCATAATATGTGACGTCACACTTGGGGGGGAGGTCTCACAAATGTGACCAGCTGTGACAAGGACGGGGGAGGGATCAAAAAGCCATGAAATTATTGTGACGTAATTTATGGATGGCCCCTAAGTACAATTAGTGGTCAGTTAGTATTGAAAATTAAAAATGATTGCTATTTGTTTTACAAGAATTGATTCTTATTTTCAGTGTTGTGATCTATCGGGAAGTGATTTACACGAAGCTAACTTGAGGGGTGCCAACTTAAAGGATGCGGCTTTCGAACTTATGTTGACACCACTGCATATGTCACAGACTATTAGATAAATTGTCTTTAAGGCAAACTTATTATTTATTTATCTTTATGATATAAAATATATAGAACGTTTATGTAAGCATGGTTTGTGTATGTGACTGAAAATTGATCTCGAAGTCTTTTTGAAAGTTGGTGAAAGGAAATGGCTTGAGAATTGTGATTAAATAGAATATTGAAAATGAGGACGGCCGTAGCGTACTGCGTAGATAATGAAAAGTTGAAGTCAATAATAAATTAACAGTCCATTTTTTTCGTTATTTATAATTTAAAAATTAGGCGGATATAAAATAAAAAGAATTAAGGATACATTATAATTTAATTCCAAAACATATTTCTATAGCTGTTAGTCTTGTTAGTTCGAGCGCATGAAATAAATGATGCTCGGTTTTAGATTATACTACTAACGTCCCAAATAAAGTCACTGACGGTTACTTAAATCGCTCCTTAGTACATAATTTGTATGTTGATTATTTACTACGGAGCGATTAAAGTAACCGTTAGTGACTGAATTAGGGCGTTAGTGGCTATTTTCAATAATTTATTCCATCCCATTAACTTAAGCTTAATTTTTAGTTAAAATAATAACAAATACGAACGTTTTGACAGGTCTGGTGTTAGTTATAGTGCGTCGGATGAATTAGAATACATGTCAAATTTTAATCAACATTAACTAATTAGATAGAGCAACAGTTACTGAAGTAGGGCAAGCCCATGGAGTATAGAGATAAGGAGAGCCATTTCATATGAGGGAAAGTAAAAAAAATATCCAGCTGTATCGGTATACCTGTATTTTCGGTAAAAAAGAGGTTCCAATATCTAATAAAAAAATTACATGACTTCACTATCTGACAAACTAGAGTGCGTTTCAACGCGATGGTAGCATTGGTTGGTTGGTAGCATTGAAATAGGAGTATAAAAATTATAATGTTATATTAATTGTAATGTTTTATATTATCTCGTAAAATACTTTTCGTTATTACCTGAATGATACCTGAACTTGATAATAACGCTATTATTATGTCCAAAAAATGGTTTTTGAAATTTAAAACACTTATTTCAATGCTACGAACATTACAGCCAACTGCAGATTTATTTATTTTTATTTATTTAACAATTTTTGTGCACGAATACAGTATATGAGACATAGTAACAGAAATTTTGTACAAAGGTACTGCTTATTTCTATCAGAAATCTCTTCCAGCAGACCTAGGAATGCAAAGGTGAAACGCACTATATAACCTGGTGATTAAGGATAGATGTAATATTGAGAATATAATGACTTTAGTGAGCAAGCTTCTAACTATCCTTGTGTCTATGAGCGTAATTAAATGAAATATATGGTATAATTATTATAATCGATTCACCTCCATTTTGTTGTATTTTAGATCGATTGTTCGGTATTACCTAAGTATATTTTTATTTATTTTATGGAAAATAAAGTATTGACAAATTATTATTATACTTAAGTTATAAAATAGTGATGAAAATAAATACGTATGAAATGTTAATGTTTTATTTTATTTTATTTATATTACATTTAAATAAACACAGTGAGCTAGTAACATATACATCGAAATATACACCTTATACATAGAAATTACAACTTTTACTTTGTTTCACGAGAGCATTAACCCTTTAAGGTTTTTTGTATCTAAATATGCACAACACATTTAAACGCACCTTACACAAAATTTAAAAGTCACACGAACGTATGACTCTTGCTGTTTGAATTATCAACCTACAATAAAACGAGAAATCAATAAGTCATGCCGCAGATCTATCTCTTTCTCTTCAAAAACAGCAATAAATTAGACGGTTTGCGCCGAAATTGAGGAATAGTGGACGGTTAATTAAAATTTTGTTAAAAGTTGTAGTAAAAATGGGTAAATTGTGAATATTTTAGTGTCATATTATTTGAAAGGCATCTAATAATAACAGGTAAGTATTATTTCATTACATAATTAAGTTATTTTATGTATAATGAAGCAATAAAGTATTTGTATCTAAAAAGATACTTTGCGACTTACCTTTATAAATCGAGTTTATTACTTGTGTATCTAAATAGATACTGGGCGTCTTTCTCGGTGATTAGCAAATTATTTAGTTGTGTCCAAAATTATGTCCAAAGTGTATTTGAGAAGTGAGTTTAACATCCTGTCGTTGGGGGTTATCCATAAAGATCGTTTGAGAGAATGTGACATGATATCGGACAGACTTGCTAAAGAAAGGAAGAGGTAGCTATAAGGTTATGGTCGATAACCTTATAGCTATAGCGCTATATAGCGATGAGAAGATTGCTGTTACTAAATGGGCGCATAATAAATGTGTTTCTTTAGCGAGTTCATATGCAGAAGACAACAGGAAAAGTTTTGTAAAAAGATATTCCAAGACCTCTAAGCGTAAAGTAGATGTCAAATGTCCAACCGTCATATCAGAATATAATCAGCACATGGGCAGTGTGGACTTGGCGGGAATGTTCGTTTTTCTTTATCGAACAGGCGGTAAGAGTAGCAAGTGGTATAAAAGAATATATTACCATTTGGTAGATATTTGTGTCAACAATAGTTGGCTAGTATATAGGCGTCATTGCAAAATGTTAAGTGAAAAGAAAGTGTTATCTCTTAAAGATTTCAAATTATGCATTTTGAACTTGCTTTTACAAAAAGGAAAAACGGTCAGTAGAATGGCCACAAGTTCAGTGAAAATTAAACAACCCGTTGTGTCAAGGCCCGATAGAGATATACGCACTGATGTCTTATACCATATACCTACCGTTGTAAGGAAGGGTCGGTGCAGGAACTGCACAACAGGTCAGATAGTCATTAGTTGTCTGAAATGTGATACGAGGCTATGTCTCATGGAAAAACGTAACTGTTTTCGTGAGTTTCATACGATATAGTTTTTCAAGGCTCAATTTATATTATTTGTCTTATTTACTTTGAATAATTATAGTAACTAATAAACACTCATTTTATTTTATTTACTTTTAACCTTAATAACCTTTGATTTAATTTGAATTATTGTTTCTAGTTTACGAGTATAAGCCCTAGAGTCATTTTGTGTCTTTTTAGATACGAAGTTCGCCTTATAACCTATAACCTATTTTGTATATTGTGTTTTTGTATCTAAAAAGATACAACCTGAAAACTCAGTGTCTTATTCCTGAAAAAAATTTTTTTGTCATAAAATTTATTTAATATATTAAAAAAAACAATTTGATTTAGTTCTTGTTTTATTTACCAATTCCAATACCTCTTTGCTACACAAAGGGTTAAACGCAAAAATGGATGAACCTTCTAACACCCCAAAACTAATCCGCCAGATCAAAATATATCTAGAAAGACATAATACCATTTGGTATATCTAATACACTAGCGGATTCAGGGGGGTTTATCCTCCTCCCACAAACAAAAATTTTGGATCTGCCACTGATCTATTGGATTGATGTTTAATTGCAGTGTAAACATCGTATTGAGTGCTGTAAATACTAAATACATTAGTGTTGATGGCTCGATTTAACACATGGCTGTCATAAAATCGGCCTCTCTGTGATGTATTTTCCTATAGTAGGCTAGGTATGGTATTCACTGCAGATTTCTATGTATGGGTGAAAAGGCAAAATTTATTTAATTATTGCTGCTGCTGAGAAAAAGACGGTTGACAGACAGATAGATGGACAGCGAAGTTATCATGGATTACGTTATTTTCTTTTCAGGCACGGAACTTTGAAATATGTTGAGAAAAGGTAGGTTGATCTTCGAAGTCTCTTACATATCCAGAAAGATAACTTTGCCATTAACCAAAACCAATACTTAATCCACCGTGATTAAGAAGGTGCTGAACTTTGTAAGTAAAAACGTTGCAAGAAAACTAGTTAAGATAAAAGTGATTAGCAGAGGTAAGTAAGTAAATTACTGTTTCTCCTTTAGGTATCTATTACTACTCTTCCGGTTAGGTTAGAGGTTTGTTTGATGTTTTCGGTAAGGTGATTCACCAACACATAACTCATTAAAGTGGAGAAGAAGAAGAAGAGGAAGCCTCTTTGTCGTAACCAATGCGGTACTGCACCGACAGGACACAATCATCTCCTGCGTCCCGCCGTTCCAGTGACCTACATTTACGTCTCCCGTCTCCATTACACCACGAAGGTCTCCGATGTCGTGGAGTATTTGGAGAAGAAGACAAAGTGCCGGGCGCTGGTTGAGAAGTTGGAATCGCGCAACGCAGTCAACTTTAACTCGTTTGTTGTGCGTGTTCCAACCGAGCTCCTGTCGGATTTCCTGAAGGAGGAGCTGTGGCCAAAGGGGGTCGTCTTCCGAAAGTTCCGTGGACGACGACGACCACCGGGAATCACCGGAAGCGCGTCTCACTTCGCGAATAAGTGAATTAGTTTTTAAGTCTATATTTTTGTAGGTATGTATGTTAGTCTGTAAGGTATTTATGTTATGGGCCTCGATGCCTGAAATAAAGATTTATTATTATTATTTCGGAAAGAATTTCTTTTTCTCAGCTTTTGAGCTGGTTCTACTACTACATTTACGGGCCGTAGCCAAGTAAATGCAGCGTGTTGTATTGATTATTGTGAATAATTGTGTATATATTGATTATTGTGTGTTATGGGGTTATTACTATTATTATTATTATAACTTACGCCCGAACTCAGTCACTAACGATTACTTTAATCGCTCCTTATTAAGGAATCTCATACAAATTCTGTACTAAGGAGAATATATTAAATCATTAGCTTGCTTAGCAAGCTACCACTCTCAAGTATGAATCAGCCGCCAAACGACTCGTCATTTTCCAGCTGGGGGCTTGAGAGCCAGTTCTTTCTTTCTTGTTTTCTCCTTCTTGGCCGGCAACGCATCAGTGCCTTTAGTGTGGTTGATATCCATGGGCGACGACAGACACATTACATAGGTAGGTAGGTACATATCGTCAACTAAATTCAATAAATTGAACATGAATTTCGGAATATGAATTTTGTTCAAATCTTATAAATCCTCTTGTGTGATGCAATTCAGAATACCGTACCTATTTATATTTAGACTAACCTATTTTCAAGTTAATCCGACTAGTTTGTTTATTTTCTCTCAATCACGATCGAAGTCACGATTAGAATATTCTTTTAGGTATATTTTGTTCTTCGTCACTTCATCAGTAGGCCTACTAAACTTAACAAAGAATCACCATACAAATTCTGTTGTAATTTTCATTATGGGAGTTAATAAATTAGCGAAACTGTTAATCTTTCTATGGTGTAGTTATTCAGTATTAGGTACTTTTAACAACATTCTGTACTACTGGGCTTGTTTTTTTCTTTTTAGTTTTTTTAAGCAGTCAGGGTTTTGTTTTTTTAATTATTTTTTTTATCGACTAAGTAATATTCAATAACGGGTGTGCAACGTTTCATACAATAACAGAAGTTCTAACGAATGTTAATATGTTAACGTTAGTCACAGAAACGAATCGCTGTAAAACCGACTCCACGTAGTCTTGTCTGCTCTACCCTCTAGTGGTAGCCTCTTACGACTTACGAGTCCCTATTTACGTGTTAGTAACGTAAATTATCGTATCGTATTACGTAGTTTATCTTATTTATTATATTGTATGTGCACCCTACCCTTTTCACACTTATGTCTTTGTCCTCTGCCCAAAGGTTGTCTGGAAGAGATCGCTCTATAGCGATAAGACCGCCTTTTGTACTACATGCTATTTATATTATGTTCTAATGTAGATTACTACTATTTGGTGTGTACAATAAAGAGTATTCTATTCTATTATCAAAATGCCCAACCACCACGTATAGTTGCTTTTAAAATTAAAAACGCTGGCAGTTTTATCAAAAACAGAAAAGGTATGATAAATTCATGCATTATACAGGGTGAATTTTTCAAGTGTGCGTAGAGGGCCAAATCCGAAACTACGAGGAATATCGAAAAATGCTCAAAGGAGTCTCTTTGCCGATTTTGATGAAAACTAAAACTGCATCATTACATTTTTGAAAAATCAATATTTCTAGCCAGAAATCGAACCCGTTGATTTTGAAGAAAAAAGACACCCTTTATTTTTAGTACCTACCAAGTACCTAGTATTCAATAGTGTCGCTAACAAGGATCAAATGACATAAGAAATAATATCAATAATTGGGATGTTGACACTAATTATAAATGAATATAAATTTATGTCTAAAATATTAGTGGTAACATTTAAAGGCCTAAAATATGATTCTTTTATTGAAATCAATCACAATAAATTAAATAGCGTTAATTTAAAATGTTAAAAATTGTACTCACTGTCACGTGACCTCAAACGCCATTTTGAGAATATGACGTCATTGGAACAATTTTATATGGAAATTCAACAAACTTAGTAGACAGATAGTATTGAATATAGTTTAGTGACGTCACGTGACGTTTTTGGTGGGAAATTTGATAATGATTTTTATTTATCAGTTTTTGTTTTTAAATTGAAGATTATTATTTTTATAATATTTTTTTCCTGAATATTGAGGTTCTATATATAAAATAAAATTGAATCCTAAAATTAGTCAACATCCCTATTCAGGCCAGTAATCGAACCCGTTGATTTTGAAGAAAAAAACAAGTCATCTGTATTATTACACCATTCGATAGTTTTGATAACAAGGATCAAATTCTGGGAAGTAATGACATACGGCAAACTTAAGGAAAGAGCAAATTATTTACAAAAAAAAATAATAAAAACGTTTAAAATGCAGCAGTTTCTTAAAATTCAACATTTTCCTTAAGTTTGCCGTATCTTATTAGTTTTCAGAATTTGATCCTTGTTAGAAACACTTACGAATGGTGTAATAACATAGTGTAATATCGAATGGTGTAATGGATGTGTCTTTTTTTCAAAATCGACGGATTCGATTCCTGGCCATGAATTTAATTTTTTGTAAAATCTAATGATGCAGTTTAAGTTTTCATCAAAATCGGCCCCGAAACTCCGTTGACCATTTTTCGATATTCCTCGTAGTTTAGAATTTAGCCATCCCCGCACATTTGAAAAATTCACCCAATTTGTTCAGGATGTAATCTGTTGCTAATTTTGGGTATCCATGTGTTCATCCAATACCGGTTTGGATCAGACGAGATTCCTCTCTCTCTAATAATCTAACAATACCTAGTTTGTTTTATAATGTCAAAGAATAAAGTGTGTGATTCGGTTGTGTGGTCGCGCATTTATTATTATTCTTAAACTGGTTAAGTTTTATCAAGAATAAATATTGTGAATATCAAAACTATGGTGCAGCTCAATGAATTCGATGTTCCGCCGTCCAAAAATGGTCATAATAACAAGGAAAATGCATTAAAACTAGATTTTGGAGATGATTCTCCAATTTATATATTGGAAGCATCAGATCCATTTATGAACCCTGCGCTTTATAAAAAATACTCAATATGCGCGGATATTGAAGATACATTTCCTGAGCGTTTAGCCAAAAAAATTGAGAATATAAAAGATGTAACTAGAGATAGGGCAGTCACTAGTATAACTGCCGGGGAAAATGCCGTGTATTGGCTAGTTAATACATTCAAATATCTGACCAGTGGATGGCTCGGTTTAGTTATTATTTTGCTCACGGTTATCATCTATGGTTCCCTGGGTGCTCTCATCTTCATGGTATTAGAAAGTAAGTATTTAGAATACAATAGAATAGAATAAAATTTTATTTCATCAAGTTAACACTGCAGTACAAATAGGCAATATTCTTACATTATACTTATAATAAATGGTTTTGTAGCAGTAAGAACTTGACGAAATGGGGCCACACTCAGCACTGGCCGCAGCAAGTCACGACCGCTGATTTTCAGGGCGACCCTAATTCGTATACTCCATTCGTATTTACTCACCATTCTATCTAAACAAGCGGTAATTTATTTTTTATATCCGTACCATCCTCTCTTGGAGGTCTGTTGGACATAGGCCTCCCCTAACTTGCTCCTAACTCTAACTATCGGTGTGTTGGATTTGTGCTAATAATATTTTGTTTGTGCGCAGGCCCCTCTGATGAAATATATAGTAAACAAATAATTGACATCAGACGAGAACTAACGAATAAAATAGAGAATGTCGTAAGGAATGAAACAATTATGACGGTTGGTAAGATTTACGATTAGTATCCTCTTAAATATTTTTAATACCTACCTGAAGCTAAATAATTATGAAAAGAAAATCTGTCAAACCCGTATTGTGGTGGTGCAGCGTGGTGGAAGATGGTGGTAGACACCTATGTTAATTCAGTACCTAATTATTTTTAATCTAATATTAACGTCACTGGTAAGGCGGCACGAATCTCGAGCGATGCGAGATTGCATGTTAACTTGTAAATTCGGGTGTTATCATTTAATCTGAACCCTTAGCCGAACTAAGAGATTGTCTAAACGCCACAGAATCTAATGTTGACCGCTAGTGGCAAAAAATCTTGAGCGCTTTCGTGCTTCAGAGGGCACGTAAAGTCGTCGGTCCCGGTTGTTATCGTAAGAAGTCGTTACTCATTAAGCCATGTTGGAGGCCCTCAGTCGGCTTGACAACTTCTGACACTTGGGTTGGTCGCTAACCTCTCCACCAATCCGCACTGGAGCAGCGTGGTGGAGTATGCTCTAGGCCTCCTCAAGAGGAGAAACCCGTGCCCAGTAGTGGACCATTAATGGGTTGAAGCCAGCCAGTACCTGATGTGGCTGATATAGTATTTTGTCGTTTGTTTTGTAAAACTTTGACTTTCCTAGAGTGAGCCGTGTTACTACTATACTAAAGAAACATGATTAAGTATTATTTACATGACTGTACATTAAGAGTTTCACCGAAATCACACACCAACCAACAGACATCTGTGATTACCCTGCTCTTTAGATTCTAGAATAACTTCAAAAAATAACTTATATTTCAGACAAATCCGGATTTCCTTAAGCTGCTTGAGGATGATCTTGTAGAATACGAAAAACAGTACACAGAGTTCAGCAAACACGTCCAAAACAATGATGTTACGGAGAACACTTGGAATTTTGCGAACTCATTCATCTTTGCTGGTACCATCTTTACCACAATAGGTAAGAATTGTACTATATTGACATTTGTATATACTTAGTATGTAATTATGTAGGGTAAATAGCTTAATGATTGGCCCTTTGTGGTGATCATCGAATTTGACAATTTCTTGTTACAAAATAAGGTTCCTAATTATGAAACATTTTATGTTAAGTTGTTCCTTGGGAAGCTGGCAATTTAAATTGATTATAACTATAATCATATTTGATTTAATAACCATCTTTAACGCAATGAACATAAAAAAGTGGTCAAGAGTACAATGATTGGCCCTTGTTGTCAATTAATTGTAGGGGGGGCCAAGATTACCCTATATCGACTTTTTTGTTTTTAACCCCCGACACAAAAAGAGGGTTGTTATAAGTTTGACATGTCTGTGTGTCTGTCTGTGGCATTGTAGCTCCTGAATGGTCCGATTTAGATTTTTTTAGTTACAAAGCTTTCTATTCTTTTGCCATTTCTTACGACCCCATCTGTAGATAACCTCTGATTCCTGAAAATGCAACAATGTGAATATAACTCGTAATCCTACCCTTAACTACTGCAATTTACTATGTGTTTGTGCACCGTTCCTACTTCCTACCTCTCTGATTGATTGTACGGAGCAGACAGATGACCGAACTATTGTCACATAGGCCAGACTGAAAATCGGTGTCGTCTCGAACGACTTAAGCCGAGTCTGGACCATTTGGAAGGCCTTGTGCAGCACAGACATCATTTTTTATTGTTTTTTCCTTCTTTTTTTAAGATTAACGGTCTTATGGCCTTACTCATAAAAGTTTATTAACCTATTTTATGGATGATGGATTTTCATACGTTTTCTCGTTTTTCATAAGTCAAAGACTAAACACTTCATTATCTTTGATTGTTTTTATGAATAAGGGAGTAAGACTCTTAGATTTTGTTTGTGCTTTGTTCCTTCGGGCTTCGAATAAATGCTTTTTCTTTCTTTCTTTCTTTCTAATCGACTATGATGACATAAATGACTATGAATGACACTATTTCATAATTTATGGTCCTTCGAGGCATATCAACGCAAATGTACAGTTGGATATGTTTGGTAATAAATATTATAATTCTATGGTGGTCTCTAAACAAAATATTGTGCTATCAAAACTATAAAAAATGTAAAACAACATTTTAAATGTGTACATAAATGCGGTGTTGTGAATAGAAATAGTACCTAGATTGCGTTGTAAGTGATAATAAAAAGAATTTCGCTCGAGGAACTAGGTAAGTCGGCTCTCGAGAGCAGAAAATGTTAAGTAAAGTGAGAAATATAAGAGCAGAGAGATTTTATTATTATAATGAAGGTAGGGTATTTTTACACACTTTCTAGAGAAACAACTCGGGTCTCGTCTTGCATTGTGAGGGGTAGGTACAGGCCAATTGCAGATTGGCAGACTTCACACACGCATTTGAAAACATTTTGGAGAACTGTTAGGTGTGCAGGTTTTCTCACGTTTTTCGTCAATAGTCGTGAAGTGACAAATAACTTCTAATTAATGGCAATGCTTCGGAGATGCCTTTTATAGAGTTCCGAAAAAAAATCGGAACCCTTATAGTCCGTCTGTCCGACTGTCTGAAGTATAGCGCCAAGACCCTTAGTGCTAGAAAGCTGTAATTTAACATGAATATACATATTTATTAAAACTTTTAAAAAACTAGAAAAATACTTTTTTTTCACGGTACCTCCCATACAGGTAACATGGGGAATTTTTTTCGGCGCGCACACCATAGTGTGGGTTATCTTTGAAAAGGTATTTCAAAAATACTATGGGCCTGCTAAAACCCTTTTTCAATTTGGGGGCCCGTTTGCGAAATATTCGGTTTTAAAGTGCCAATATTGCTTAGAGTAAAATGCCGCCCCCCTGCCAGCTAAACGGTTGAAGATGGACAAGTGAAAAAATTCACACAAATAGGTTATTTAATAAATAAACAATAAATAAATAATGAGTAATAATCGGTAAACTTACACCTTCGGAACCCTACATTGCGCGTGGCCTGACTGCACTTGGCCGGTTTTTTGTATATTGATATCCAAGATCCCTTGCATCAGTTGGTTCGTCTGTTCGTTTGGCTGTTGGTATCATTTGATTGATTTCTTGATTTTGATTATTTTTTAAGGTTACGGTCACATCTGCCCAAAAACAACAGCTGGTCGTGCTGCAACAGTAGTGTACGCTATAATAGGAATACCACTTTTCCTAATAGCCTTGACATCTTTCGGAAAGTTCTTGACCAGGATTATTAAATTCTTCTGGAAGAACATATGCTGCTCTAAACGATCTTTAGTACAGGTACGATTTTAATAACGAACTATTTATTTGTTTTTAATTACGAGTATGATTGTTAATAATATTATTGTCATTTATTTACTTATGGTCTTATTCATAAAAAGATATAGTAGGATTATAGCCCCGTTATAAGGAAGTGATTGAAAAACAGTATTCATACATGTTCAGTAATGTCAAAACTTTATTGTAGATTTATAGACGGGGTCTCCGTACACAATTTTGAGACAAACTAAAATTTATAGAACCATAAACTAAGAAACAAAATAATGCAACATAATTAAATGACTTAATTAATTCACAGAAGGAAAGCAATGATCCGGGGACAGATTTGTATCGACCAGCGTCAGTTGAAGATAACTTTGAATCATCGCAAATTGAAGGGAAAAATTATATAAAGCCAGAAACTGCTCCATCTGCAATAGAAATAGACGAAGAATTCAATCTACCTATATCTTTAGCTCTATCAATTTTGATATTATACATGTTGCTTGGCGCTGTTATAGCTCATTATTCTGAATCCTGGTCTTTTTTTGAGGCATTTTACTGTGTTTTCATTTCTATGTCAACGATCGGGTTGGGAGATTTTGTTGTAAGTAATTCAATGCACATGATTTACTCTATTGTGTACATCATATTCGGTTTGTCATTGACCGCTATGTGTATTGACGTTGTCCAAAAGAATCTGACTGTTATGTTCAAACATGCTTGTGAGAAGATTATGATGCTTGTAGAAGAAAATAGAAAGCCTTTGGAAGTATCAAGTTAATAGATTAAAAACTAAATACACGGTTTGATAGTGACAATGTAGGAAGTAAAGACAAGAAATTGTGACTGCCGTTAACCGTTAAGGAGTTCCCTCTCCAGGAGTCAAACAGATGAATATTATTAGGTTATGTTATTATAAAAATGCATTGTAATCAGAACTAAAGAAATAATATGTAAATTCAACTCCTTAGGATTAGAGGAAGTAGTTTTAATAAGGATTGCAAAACTTGACCCACACAAAAAGGGTACTTAAGCTAAATAAAACCGTTTAAAAATAACAAAACTTTTATTTCTTTTAATGTATTTTTGTTCATCAAGATTTTGTACCGAAGAATCGTGATATATTTCCGTTTTTGGTTTGCGTTATTTCTTTATTTAAAGGGAAATAAGAACGTACCAAATATTTTCTAATCCTGCTAACCTGATATAATTTAGCATATTGATACGGATGGCATAAGCATTCTCAATAATTATTCTGTCTATCCACAATCTTAAAAACATCATCCTAGCATGTGTCAACAAGGCATAGTGTTTGATATTGCACCTATTCTAGACGTGTCAATGGCAATCAGTTTTCTCAACTTGAATTGCTTTTATCACTTAAATGTTGCACTTTCAGGGTAATATGAGTTCCTGTATATCAAGAACTCTTTGTTTATAACATTAGATACTCCTCATAAAAAACTAAGTTTAATATAGGTACTATAAAAAAAACTAATTAAAAATGTTATTTTACCTACTATCGCATAGATAAACTATTACAATGGTCGTAAGAGTAATCCAATGCGCCTCTGTTACTGCTTGGTTTGTCAATCAAATTTCTTTAATTTTTTTGTAGCCTTTTCTTGGTAATTTTTTTGTAGCTACATTGGTCGCAAACAATATCTAGCGATATAAATATTATAGAGCTTTAGTGTGTAAAATATTTTGTTACTATATTGAAACGGTTCTAAACTGTAGTGATTAGATCCAAAAGTAAATGCTCTTAGATATACATTATATTTACGAACGAAACAGTGTAGTTATAGTTTTTTTAAACATGCAAATTCATGTTTTCCTCAAAATACCAAATGGTTGCGGTCGAAATGTTAACGAGGACTTTTCATTCATAATGATTGAAGTGTTATAATGAATGCGAGCAGCGAGACTCGATTGGATTCAGCGTATCAATAAAGATAGCAAACGAGCTTGCATTGCCTTTGTCCTCCGCCGCCTATGGCCAGTAGGTACGGCTAGCATAATAATTATATGCACTGCATAATTATATCAGTGATATCTACATGAATAAATGATTTTGAATTTTTGAATAATATTTGATTAATTAATAATTATTTTTAGTAGTTTATCATGACAATCATAATCTCACGAGTGAAATATTGTCGAGCATTTTATTACCTACCTAAAATAAGAAATAACGATAATTTGTATGAAATTATTCACGATTAGGTCAGCATGTTGAGCTGAGACATCATCTACCTACGTTGGTGACACTTTTTAGAATACCGTAATATTTTCAGGCGATGACACCAAAATGTAGGTAAGCTATTAAGAATTCCAGAGAAACGCCCTAACATTGAAGGTATAAATATAATTTTACCTAAGAAAGGTTTCATCAACTATCGATATAAAAGCGTGATGCAGATATGAGAACGAGTCCAGGAAATGGGAATTAATTGGCTCCAAATCTCGCTTATCTAAGTCGGTAGTGAAGATGACACAGAGGGAAGCTTACACTAACTCCCAATTTATTTATAATCAGTGTTCAGACAGATCGGGAACTCGCGGACGTCTCAAAATTCACTTTTATACCGTGTCGTGTCTCACGTGGAAACTCATCTTTTTGTTATTGTGTAACAGAACTGTGCACTGGAATTTCGACGCCGGCGCCACAATTTCAGTGCGCGCTAAAGTGGTTTAAATCTCGTGCGGAAAATTGTGGACAGTTAATTAGTAAAAAAAGGACAGACACAATGGATCCAGACACCCCTCCTAGCCGGCCACCTCCACCCCCGCCGCCCTTAACAAAAAAACAACAAAGACCAAAAATTACCCTGCAAATACCAAATGCAACTACTCCAACAATACTCAAACCTCCTACTTCTTCCGTTTATTGGGGTCCACCTAAATATTACGGAAAAACTCCAGTACCAATAACTCCTGGTTCCCGTATATCAGATCCCCATTCGAATCCTTACCATAGTCCTTTCGCGCACATGTACCAAAATAAGGCTTCAGAGTTCATGTTCAAACAGTTTGAGGGGTTCAAAGACTTTACAATGAACACAGCGAAAAGTGGTTTGAGTGTTGGTGAAAAGACTGCCTTTTGGCTTTATAACAAACTGAAGATTTGGTCCAAGAAGTGGTTCACCCATCTCTTCCTTACTCTTTGTTTAGTGCTTTACAGTATCGCAGGAGCTGTAATCTTCATGACATTAGAACGTAGGTTGATTTTTATTATTATTGTTATAAGCTTTCTTTTGTTTTTTAACTTCTCTTTCATTTACATTAATTTTTCAGTTTCTTTATTCATCTTCTATCATTTATATAATAATATGTTAATGGTGTTATTTTAACTTATAGCAACATTTAGCTCCATGAAATACAATATCTGATTTACAGTTTCAAAATTCTCTCTTGTGAGAAGTGTTTTCACAGACATAGATGTGTTTTAGTTAAAACCCGTGGGTATTCTGTCTTCGTCCGTCAACGGCACCTAAGTACGTTTGCGTTTCAAGTATTATGCAATTTAAACGTTTTAGCTATTCTGGAACTTTCCGGATTTAACGTTCCTTAGAAAACTAATGTCATACTACAGGAATTTGTCATTTAATTTTATTTTATTTATCGATTAGGAAATCGCCCTCGCTTCGCTTCGGGAAAAATAGTAAAAAATGTATTATAAGCCTAGGTATGTCACCCGGGGATAGTGTAACTTCCCAACACTGAAAGAATTTTTCAAATCGGTTCGGTAGTTTCGGAGCCTATTCAATGCAAACAAACAATCAAATCTTTCCTCTTTATAATATTAGTATAGATAAAATCCTCAGCTTTTTATAATTTAAGTACATACATTAAGTTTATCCTGTATTAGTAGGTACTGATAAGTGGGAATAAAGTCTACTCTAAAGGTAGACTTACGACACCGCATTTTCAGTTTTAATGTCGTGTTGACGTGATTTTCAAATATTATTCCATTCTTTTTTATAATTAACTAGGAAATCGCCCTCGCTTTGCTACGGGAAAAATAGTAAAAAAATAATATAATATAGCCTATGTCACTCGGGGATAGTGTAGCTTCCCAACGGTGAAAGAATTTTTCAAATCGATTTGGTGGTTTCAGAGCCTATTCAATGCAAACAATCAAATCTTTCCTCTTTATAATATTAGTATAGATAAACTGATTCTTGACTTCAAAATATATAAATACAAACTATAAAATACATAGTACAAAATCATTAAGTATATTGCAAATACATTTACGCTTAATAATGGGAAAATGTGTATACATATTAATGAAGAAAAAGTTGAATTGTAAGCTTAAGGTTGTCTGGAAGAGATCGCTGTGTAGCGATAAGACCGCCTTTTGTACCTCATTATGTCTGCTTTGCTTGTTTACTTGTTGTTGTATTATTTTATTTGGTGTACAATAAAGAGTTAAATAAATAAATAATAAATACCCTTAAAATTTTAACAAATCTATACATACACTATCTATCTAATCTATACATATGAATAAGAAACTCCAGTAAGGTCTGTACTACATTTTAAAAATGTATTGCATAAAATAATTTAGTACATTATGGTTTTTTTGACGGACCATAATGTTTTTTTTGACGGACGGGGCTTTTAATTTGAAGAAATTGCGGCATAAAATTTGCCAGATAAGAAACTAGGTAAGTGTCCTTTTGGTAAGGAAATAATCCTTATTCAATTCGATAGATTTATTCTGAGTTTATCTTTCGATGAGTATACTTTGCGATAGAAATCGATATTAATATTTTTTGCGCCAATGACCGGCTAATTTTATTATTATGCAGTTTTGTTTATCTATATCAAACCAGTTCTCTTAGCATTTTGAGTTGATGTGTCTATTTGTTTGTCGGTTAATACTAAATAATAGAATCCAATAATCAGTTTCATACCATAATAGTCACATACAAATATTTCACTGTGCCATATCTATCGCAACAAAACTGCTAGAGAGCTTTAGATCATTTAATTTATTATTTATAACGGGTTACGACTTCGGTTTTAGACGGATCCCAGGATCTCACTTTGCTCGTCACTACCTGTACTGCGAGATCGTTAAATTACAATCTATGTTTATATCACACATGTCCCTTTTAAATTATTCCATAGTTATAAAACCAAATAATTATAACAAATATCTTTAGTCTAGTTATCTGTTTAATTATATATATAACGGAGAACAAGACTGGTTGGGTGGTGGTTCGGGAAATAATAACAACAGTGGGCGTTTACATCACTTTAGTCAGAAACTCATTTTAACACAGGTTTTACACTGGTTATAATTAAACACGCGATTAGGACTGATTGTCTTCAATTATCCGAGTAACAACCAACAAATAATAGGGCACGACGGCCCAGTGGCCTCCCATCACCCCTTACAGCCACCCCAATGCCTCGCATAATCGTCTGATCCTGTTACTCGTCAATCTGATCTCACAATACAATTCACACGTCGCGTTCCGTCTTAAAAGTAACAACGTTCTTGTCTAGGCGTCTGCTCAGCTCGAGGGCTGTATCCAGAATGTTCGTTTGTCGCTGGCAAGTCAATAGCTTTCCTCGGTTCTCCCGCCACGTCACCGCGTGACCAAATGACAGTAGTCAATTCACATAGTGTTGCCATCTTCACAATCCGAATACACCTAAGCCTAGCCCGGCTTGATGTTCCATTTTATGATCTCCGACACGGCCATCGTGACAATCTCACCGTCCTCGGTGAGGCAGCAGGGGACCATCTGGAAAAGACATAACCTTCGCAAAGTAAAAGTTTCCCACTCGGCCTCCCTGACCTCAAGCCCCAAGGCTTCATAATGAAAACACATGTAGCAGCCAGAACGGGATAATACCAAGAACTACAATCTGATAACGCGATCTAACTTTACAACAAAAAGGCTTCATAGCACTCAAAGATAAGTCAGCAGTTTGTATGCAATACTCTGATCATCATCATCATCATCATCATCATCGTCATCATAATCATCATCATCATCAACATCATCATCATCATTAATCAAGTGGGCTACCTCCCAATACTTCACATAACCAATACTGCCCACCTGGCAGTACTTTGGGTGACGTCCATCCGGTACCCAGTTCGACATCACAACAACAAAAACAACTCACTTCCTCCCTCCGGAAGTTCCAACAGCGACTGCTTACAGCTCCAAGCCAAACGCACGCCACTCACAGTCGTGGCCGCACTGCGGCGGGATATCTAGTGCCCGTTCTTACGCCTACGCCTACGAATGACTGGAGTTGCATGCTATCTGAGCGACTTGCATACCACTTACTACTCATCAAAAACAATCAACAATCGATTCACTTGCTCTGAACATTTTACGAAATTCTTTATGTGTTATCCCGTCTGTCTTAAAGATTCTCAAAAACAGTTCAACAAATCAGTAAAGGAGTATCTTTGCATGTCACTTTTAAATAACAAAAAGGTTATTTTTTCGCTCACTTCGCTCACCAAATTCTCTCTGTGGCCTTCATTACCAAAAATCGTCAAGTACACAAACTCAAGTAACCATCAAATGTCATATGTTGACATTACGTAATATCAGCACAAACTCAACAAGGAACAATTACTGTCAGTGAGCAGTAATCAAAATTAGCTACAAAAGTATCAATACAGATCACCTGTTATATCATGTCGCCATACAATCACCGACGATGCTCATCGTAAGCCACGGTACAAAGAGCCGCGATGCGCTCCCGTCACTATCAACAAAATTAAATGCAGGTAGTTGACATTAGACTTCGTTATCTCACATTGATGTAATTTCTCGTCACCGTTTAGATATTCGCAAGTTGCATGTCCACACAACAGACATTTTCACTTAGTTTATCTGAAACACACACAAAAAAACAAAAGACAAAAACACGAAATGTCTAATTGTTATTTATCTGAACTGAGGGTACACGATATCAAGATGTTTGAAAATTGAATATTCTTGATCTCATTTACAGAACGCTTCTGGTGTCATAAAACAATATACTTGCACTGACTTTGAATAACTTTGTTAATCATAATTACGTTGACTTTATAATACTTCGTTGAATCAATCACAAATACGACGAAACGATTTGTAGTTTTCGCAAACCACCATTTTAACCAGTTCTTTCTAATCAGTCTTATTTTAAGGAAATCCTTGCATGTTCCAGGATTTCGAAGCACAACATTCTAACACAAAATAAAATTTACAAAATCTTAACTCTGAAAATTCTGTCAGGTGTTTTGACAGTTCAAGATGACGGCACCATTTACACTGCTTGACTTCCAGTGTATACTACACTAAAACACTATCGAATTATCCAATCTTGTTAATAATAATGAAAAAATATGCCATACCAAATCGCTGTGTTACTTTCCTTTCGTGTATAACCTCAAACCTTAATGATTATTTCGATACTTTGTATTCCAAATTTAGAATCCTTATTTTACATGCTTGCCGTCCACCGTTTGTAACATCATATCTGAAAAACCTGAAATGGAAAGATAGTACTTTTCCCTCAAAGACACGTCGAATGAATTTTTTTTTTTTTTGGTTTTTTTTTGGTTTGGTTTGATGTCTTGGATGCTATTACTCCCTCGGCCATCTTTGACAAAATGAACACGTCCTCGTGTTCTGTGTTCAAATACTCGTAGTAACATACTCTGTTCCACTATTCACTTCCATCATAATTGCTTCTCGACTGAATATCGACATCTTGCGTGAGGTAATCACAACATCACACAATTGAGTATCTGGGGGTAGGTTCACATATTTTCTTTGTAAAATTCCACGGTTCTCATTTAGTCGCGTTTACTGTTGTTACGTTTCTCATTGCAACCAATTCATTTTAATATCATCCGAACCACCGTCATTCTTCATTTATTTTCCGACATGTGTGGGCGAAATTTTCTCATCATGTGGGTCCATTCCACTTCCGATAACGGAGAACAAGACTGGTTGGGTGGTGGTTCGGGAAATAATAACAACAGTGGGCGTTTACATCACTTTAGTCAGAAACTCATTTTAACACAGGTTTTACACTGGTTATAATTAAACACGCGATTAGGACTGATTGTCTTCAATTATCCGAGTAACAACCAACAAATAATAGGGCACGACGGCCCAGTGGCCTCCCATCACCCCTTACAGCCACCCCAATGCCTCGCATAATCGTCTGATCCTGTTACTCGTCAATCTGATCTCACAATACAATTCACACGTCGCGTTCCGTCTTAAAAGTAACAACGTTCTTGTCTAGGCGTCTGCTCAGCTCGAGGGCTGTATCCAGAATGTTCGTTTGTCGCTGGCAAGTCAATAGCTTTCCTCGGTTCTCCCGCCACGTCACCGCGTGACCAAATGACAGTAGTCAATTCACATAGTGTTGCCATCTTCACAATCCGAATACACCTAAGCCTAGCCCGGCTTGATGTTCCATTTTATGATCTCCGACATATAAAAGGCAAAAGTGATTCACTGATGTATGAACGCACAGGCCAAAGCCAAACCCTTTGGGCTAGAAACTTAAAATTTCATACACGCATTCCTCTTATGACGTAGGCATCCACTAAGGAAGGATTTTTCAAAATTCAACCCACAAGCATGTAAATATGATAAGCATAATTTCCACGTGCGAAGCTGCGGGCAACAGCTAGCCCATCAATAAATGAATAATTGTTTAAACAGGTGTGTACAGTTCAAGCTATACTCGCAGGTCTATAGATTTTGGATGTTCATACCGGTTTCGATGGACCGACAGACGTAATTCCAGTGGTCCTTTTGTGCTTGCTTATACAATCCAAAACAGGAAAACGGTGTTAGTTGACGCATATCCATGCGTGTTTATTGGTGTGATCGAGTCTCGAGAGCAACAAAATTTTAGTTCTGTGTCGAGTTAAATTTAAAGAATATGGATGAACATGAATCTATAGATCAATTGTCTGAAACATGTAAGAATAACAAAGAAAATAACGTTACAATATTCTCAATGGAAATACTCAAGAATGATTCATTGGAGTTGAATGAAATTTCAAAAGATGTGACCGATTTTCGAAGTATACCTAAAATGGTTGTACGTTCAGATTCAGCCCGAAGTTTGCCCACGAAAAGAACTTTACAAAAAATGAATTCACGTCGATCTGTTTCTAATACAAAGTCACCTTCTTATAAAACATACGATAATGATGGATTCGAGGATGCATCCGATATGTTTATGAATCCTCATTTTTATAATGGATACTTAGAACGCGTAGTTCCGGATGATAGTGTTTCTGAACGGTTATGTAAGCAGTTGGATAATTTGAAAGGTATTATTAGGGATAGAACAGTGGATAGTTTAAGTGCAGGCGAGAAAGCTGTGTACTGGATATTTCAGAGACTGAAATATCTGTCCATGAAATGGTATACGCATGTTATTTTGTTACTGGTGTTATTCGCGTATAGTGCGCTTGGGGCTACGATTTTCATGCTATTGGAAGGTAAGTGTTTACTTTTAAACTGCAAAATATTTGAGGAAGCAGCCAACTCAAATCAAAGCAATCGAACTACGAGTATGATAAACATAATTGAATTAATCCCATTCTGCTTTGATAAGCCGGCATTATGAAGTAGTTGTTACGTCATATTATAACGGTTCATGTGTTTGTTTTGATCAATATCATAATATTCGGAGATCATAATAATTTGAACGTACGAGTATATCTGTATAATCCTGAAAAATGAGTGCTGTAAAGAATTACTAAGAGAGGTATCTTATGAATTTTGACGATGACCGGAAAAAATAAATTGAAGTTATTTATGAAATACGTCACTATTGTATTCATGTTCAAATAGAAATGTAGATATATTTGAAGTCTGTAATAAATCATGGCCATCCAAGATGTGATATTAACTCGACTTTATAAACCCTAGACCAATAAATTTTTATTGGTCTGAGTTCTAAACATTATATTTTCCGTTAAAACGGATGTACCTACATTTTATTTCTCAGTTGAATCATTTTAAATCTTAAATGGATCCATACTTTTTCTCTGTGGAAATTCTCCGGGATAATAATAATTATCAGGTTTGGGACACTCGAATTTGAATCGTATAAATTATGATATCAGACATTTTTGGTTGTACCTATCATCACCTGTCAAGCTTTGTAATAAGGTTCAAATTAAACCGTCAGGAGTAGTTTATAATGTGTTTACATTCATCTAGCTATCCTAAGAGGTGGATTTTCTGCACCTTAGTATAAAAGTAACGCCAGAGGCATCATGTATTACCAGCTAAATCAAGTTAATAGTTTAAAAACTATTGTTAACTTGTGTTAACACGGTTTTATAGTATCAATCTAGATACTTACTAATAAAAATAATTAATCAGGTACCTATTACAATTTTAGGTATTCATACCTACTATACAATTTGCACATTTAGTATCATATTTATTTTTTATCATATCTATAACATATATATTGTAATCGTATATTTATATCATAATGTATCGTATTTTTTTAATATGCTTTTTATCATCATATTTATAAAAATAAGAGACGTGCAATGTTAATG
Organism: Thymelicus lineola; assembly: GCA_963932265.1. NCBI lineage: Eukaryota > Metazoa > Arthropoda > Insecta > Lepidoptera > Hesperiidae > Thymelicus > Thymelicus lineola. The sequence continues at coordinate 6,421,682 of OZ010703.1, read as the reverse complement.
CACCTAAATACGCATGTTGTGTTCATCCGTAATTAAAATTACAAATAGACAAATTTTAAGACTTAGATCTGTAATCACTGCTGGTTTTTGTAATTTTGTGGATAAACCTATAAATAAATAAATAAATAAATAAATAAATAATGTGAATGTTAATAACCGTTAAGGAGCCTAACCTGAGTGTAGAATTAGGTCATGCTTATAAAATGCATTGCCATTAGAACTTATGCAATATGTAAAATTGCAATTACTGAGGCTAAGAGGAGGTAGGTCTAATTTAACGTGTAAGAATTGACCCACATAAACAGGGTAAGTTAAGCTACCTTAATCCGTTTAAAAAAGAAAGAAAAAGAACAAAAGCTAAAGACACGGCGTCTTTAATTTTATTATTAGTGTATTACCCTTCCAAAAAGGGAAAGTAAAAGTTTCCACGAGTTTTATCCCAGCAAGTACCTGTTGTAGAAGTTTTATCCCAAACACTCAAGGCTGAATTTACCAGAAACCTGTACCTACCTATTGTATCACGAAAAACTTTCACGTGGATTCAGAAAGCCTCTTCAAAACTCGCGCAATTCAGTGTGTTAACAGCCGCTTGGAGTTGAAAACATAATAATGTAATTAAAATTGTTATTCAATTAAAACTCCGGAGTAAAAGGGCTGTTTTGACCCCAGTCAAGAAGTAACAACTTAGTTTTGACGTTCCTTGTATCATTTCCGAGTATTCAAAGTAGAACGAATTTCATATTTCATATATAATATTTTTGTATTCCAATAAAAATGTTATAACCAATGGTTACCATGCTAATGGAGTAAAAAATTGAGTTTAAATTCCTGTTCTCAGCAATGTGTTCTTGTCTGTGTTGTCCATGGCACCCACGATACAGGGAATCCTAGTGTGTGGCTACTATTTTTATTAACCTAAACAATAGTTTAGGGTGCCTGAAGGTCAAGAAAGTAAAAAGTGCAAATCACCTATCTACCACTTACGGGATTGTACCTACGTGGCCTTATTCATAAAAACAAGCAATAAAGAAAGCTTATAAAGTGTTTTGTTTCTTTCACTCTTATGAAAAACGATAAAGATAAAACCTATTATAACGTTACAATAGGGTTTAATAAGAAACACGGCTGATAAATCTTTCGTGTGTACGCTACGCATTGTTTGAGTATTAAATGGACAGCTTTTTCCAACTTCCATAATAATAAACACGAAAGGTTTATAATGTTTGTTTATGTCCTCAGGAAATAATAAAACAGGTTTTTAACATTCCCACAAACGATTTGGACTGAATTCGTAAGCGGATTCAGCTCGTAAGATGAAAGGAACAAGATTTATTTTGCGGTTTCGTTTAAGTAGTTACTGTAACCGCACTGAAAACGCCGTAAAATTTCGTGACTACTGTTGCTGAGTTAAGATCTTCGCTACGCAATATAAAACAAAATATTTGTTTTTTTAACGCTATATTAAAGACTATTGTTTAGGTTTTCTTAATTTTATTGCCTAACAAAGATAGAACATAGAACAGAGCCAGAAATAAAGCTGGTTCTTTTTTTAACCCGTCAACTCAACCAACGCTGATGAATTTGGTTTTACTAAGTTCAAAGGATGTATTGACTATTTCCCATCAAGTGGTTTGTCTGCTTGCTATTAAATAGGATTTTAATACAATCTAGTAGGTATGTATAAGTTTTGATTGCACTTACTTACTTTGTATACTATATTTGTCACTAACTTTAAATCCTGAATAAGAATGCAAATAATTTGAACTCACCTCAGCAAACCACTTCCAAGATTGAATTTTATATTAGAACTTCTTCGGTATCAACTTGCTCCTGAAACAAAATAAATGTTACTACTTCCAACTCATTGCCTTACATGATCGTAGTACTCTGTCACTTTGTGTGGAAATAGTGATGTTCCAACTCAGACTCATTGGATATCCGAAATTGTCCTCGTCAAAATAAATAGTGCGTGTTTTTGCATAATGGGTTAGGCGAGATTCTTTTTTTACGTCTATAGAATTGAAAAATTGAGTATCAAAATACACATTAACAGTTTTGGCAGGACTGCTTTTGCATTGTCATGAATATGGACTTAGACCTACTTAGTCTTTATAATGTGTTATGGTTTCTTTTAAAATTTTTGTGAACTGGATTTCAAGATTTATTTACTTTTGTATCAACATTAACTTACCTTAACTAAAACTTAAAGTATATAAAAAATTTTCAGGATAATATTTTGAATAATATAGTTTTAGGTTGAGGAAAAAAAATTTATAGTTGCCTAACTTCCTAGAATACAAAGTTGAATTAATGGGAGCGTAGCCATAAGTAGTGGCCCATAATAGGTACAAATTACAATGATATTGCTTTGTTTTTCACGAAAAAACTCTAAACAAAAAATATTCATACTTAATCATACACCAGTTGCAGAATGGAGTTTTTTTCGCAATTTCTTCTCCTTTATGTCAAAGCACCTGTCTGAAATAGTGGTAGATTAAAAGAATTAGCGTGTACGAGTAGGTATAAGTGACTCAGAAATAGATACCTACATACCTATATGAATAAATAAATTTGATTTGTTATGAATATACCTTATCCTTCTTACGTGTCTATTCGGAACAAGATCCGATACGTGACATCCCTAACGATCCATGGATGTAAGTAATCCAAACTTGTTTCATGAAGGGGCGATATTGAAACAAAAGAATATTATATAAGTTTGGCAGTCGAGGATTTGCAAGTTTTGAGTGGATTTTAGTTTTGGTACAAAATTGGCTATGAAAATTCATTGCTGCCTGGCTTATTTTTTATATGTATATTTTAGATTTTGTTTTCAGAATCCTACTAAGGCTAAGTAAGGTTCTGAGGGAAGTTTTGATGGATTATATAAAACATTAAATTTTAAATTTTTTTTATAATCAGTATTGCTGGTTCGTCTTTTAGAGATCTCCTACATTTAGTACAATTTAACTAATTGAACTTAACTCAATTGTGTTTAAAGTAGATTAATGATTAAACCCAGGTGAATTGAATCTAATTTCATATTAGCTTCAACCCGTTAATGGCCCACTCGGGACTCGTTAAGCACGAGTCTCTCCTCTTGAGGGGACCTAGAGCATACTCCACCACGCTGCTCCAGTGCGAATGGTGGATTAACCTCTCCAAGGTTAGTGGCCAACTGAGTGACTCTGACATGGCTTAACGACTGTTTTCTTACGAGACGCTTTAGAGACGCTGCTACCCATCCTCTAGAAGTCTAGATCATCCTATTAGTTGCCTTTTACAACATTCCAGGAAGAAGTAGGAGTGGTGCTATGATACGAAGTGGATTCAGCACCACACGGGAGGTATAATATAAAAGCAGGCAAACCATGAATTTTTTGCACACTTGCATTCTTCGGGATAAGGGGTATAATTTAGTATGCAAAAACGTGTAAATTATCACTTTACCCACTGCTGGGCTTGGGTCTCTCAATGGACTATATTAAAAAAGACGTATTGCTACAATCAATACAATTAAAATCTACATTTGACATTATAATATGAGACTTTGCTCCCTTTGTTATTAGAACCCTGAATTTTGCAAATTAGAGATGCGTGCTATGGTTTAAACCGGGGTTCCTGGGTTCGGGAGACCAACGATCAAACCATTAGGCTATACCTGCCATATATGAGAATGTATATGCCATCAGACAATCAGTCAATGATGAGTCGGTTTTGCAGTGTTACCGTTATCAAATCTTTAAAATGATTTCATTATTTCTAATCGTTCAGGATGTGTTATACATTTTGTTTCCAAGATACACCATCAGACCCCAAGTTGTTCAATGGTCTTTCAATGTGAACGTTACAAACAACAAATATCTTTCAAAATACTGCCATCCATTCAGGAGATATTATTATGGTCTCCAAGACCTTTGTTGTTTTATGCAAACATATAGCAAATATATCTTTAAACATTGTTCAGTTATTCTCTACCATTGAGAAGCTCCACTCTTTATCTCCAGAATTCATCATCAGATACGCACTATATTCCCAAAAAATAATCATGAAAATCACTTCATAAACAACGAATCTATTTAATAAAATCAATGACAGAATAAATGTGCCAGAAGGTTCATATTTATTTTAAGAACTAAACATTGAACATGATTCTTATCACCGTAATCTATACATATTAATAAAATTGAAGAGTCTGTCTGTGATTTCGAGATAAATGATTTTTTCAAGTTGCAAATCGTTACTTGCACGATACCAACACCGAAAAATGAGTTTTTAAAATTTTTGTCTGTCTGTCTGTTTGTTTGTCTCCGCTAATCTCCGAAACCACTGAACGAATTGTAACAACACTTTTACTAGGATACTGCAAAGAGTTCAACTTAACAACTAAGCAATTTTTTAGGGTTCCATACTAAGGGGTTCCTTAGGAATAGTTTGTATGGAAAAATAAAAAAAATATCAGCTGATTTATTTTAAACTATTAAAAACGTATTCTCCGTACAAAAAGAGTTATACATGCATTTCTTAGATTTAACTTATATTGCATGGAAAGGCCATAAAATGCATTTAAATCTTATTTTTTTCATTAATTCAAATCCCTATTACTGAGTGGATATTTATTTTTGTATTTTGTTTTTAAGAGCATATTGTTTGCGTGTCTATGTCCTCCAATATAATTTCAGCATTTTATAAATTTCACCTGGGAAGTGGTAGAAAAACGCCAATTAAATCTGTATGAGTAACAAATATCCAACAAATAATCGATTCCTATCTTGGCCACTAGATGGCTCTGTATTTGTTTATTCACGCCAACGACTTTAATACATACATCTTTAATCTATACATATTAATAAAATTGAAGAGTCTGTCTGTGATTTCGAGATAAATGACTTTTTCAAGTTGCAAATCGTTACTTGCACGATACCAACACCGAAAAATGAGTTTTTAAAATTTTTGTCTGTCTGTCTGTTTGTTTGTCTCCGCTAATCTCCGAAACCACTGAACGAATTGTAACAACACTTTTACTAGGATACTGCAAAGAGTTCAACTTAACAACTAAGCAATTTTTTAGGGTTCCATACTAAAGGGTTCCTTAGGAATAGTTTGTATGGAAAAATAAAAAAAATATCAGCTGATTTATTTTAAACTATTAAAAACGTATTCTCCGTACAAAAAGAGTTATACATGCATTTCTTAGATTTAACTTATATTGCATGGAAAGGCCATAAAATGCATTTAAATCTTATTTTTTTCATTAATTCAAATCCCTATTACTGAGTGGATAGTTATTTTTGTATTTTGTTTTTAAGAGCATATTGTTTGCGTGTCTATGTCCTCCAATATAATTTCAGCATTTTATAAATTTCACCTGGGAAGTGGTAGAAAAACGCCAATTAAATCTGTATGAGTAACAAATATCCAACAAATAATCGATTCCTATCTTGGCCACTAGATGGCTCTGTATTTGTTTATTCACGCCAACGACTTTAATACATACATCTTTAATACATAATATAATTAGCACGATATCAAAACCGAAAAATGAGCGTTTTAATTTTTGTTTGTCTGTTTGTTTGTCTTTATTAATCTCTGAATCAACAAGACTTTACTATAATATCGAGTCTTCAACTTTCGATTTGTATTAAACATACAAAAACCTTTTCTTCACACAAATTGAGGCATAGTTTTTTTATCTTTTGCAAGGTGGAGCCAAAGCGTGGCACTGGAGTACTTATTTTTTACAAAACAATAATTCAAATACACATTATAAATAATAAAATATAATTGAAGTGTATGTCTGTGATTTCGAAATAAATAATTTTTTAAGTTGTAAATCGATACTTGCACGATACCAAAACCAAGAAACGAATTTTTAATTTGTTTTAAACTTATAAAAACCTTTTCTTCACACAAAATATGGCAAACATGCATTTCTCAGTTTATTTCTATTTCGCAAGATGGAGCTAGAATATAGCACTGAAATGTTCTTTTTTACTAAATATCTATTTTTATATTCACTTTTTTTTTTAACCATGAATAACCTATTTATGGCCTCCAACGTAAATTTAGCATTTTTTTATGTTTTACCCTGGAAGGGGTTGAAAATCGTAATTTAGTGTTGTACGAATAGTAGACATTGAACAAATTGAATAATTGATAATAAAATACATAACTCCACTAAACAAAACGTATTGCGGCGTGTTAAAACAAGCTTAGGATTGTTCTTTGAAATAACTAAGTGGTCCGTGATTTTTAGAGTTCCGTAGTGATGTTGTAGTTCTGTTATAATGCAGTCCTGAGGAATGTTCCTCAGTTGAGAGTGCAGAGTGCTGAATTTTCTCATTTTCTGTGAAGCAATATCTTCCCTTTGCCGAATTATTGATTTGCCAAAACTACAATGTAATAAATGCGAAGATGTGTTGCTCTTTTATTACCATTTTGACATAACTCATCGAATTAACCTTAACTCTCTCTCTCACCGCGGAACCAATCTTGATGTGTTTTGGTATATACATCTATTGTACCTTGGAGAACGATATACAAATACACTTTATTTGTACACCAAATTAACAAACAAGCAGAAATACTTAAAAAAAAAAATAATGTGGCATACAAAAGGCGGCCTTATCGCTAAAAAGCGATCTCTTCCAGGCAACCTTAGCATATAGGAAACAAAAGAGAAAATAACAATGAGGCGTAGGGTGTACATAATGAATATCGTTCTACAGTTACAGTCCATATAAACTAAACTAAATAGCTAATACCAATGATGATAAAAAAAGGGAAATTTATGTATACTTTTTGAGATATAATTCTTTCACCTGTGATTTAAAACAGTGAAGTGTCTGAGCACGGCGTATGTTTACTGGTAGTAAATTCCAGAGGCGAACAGCCTGAACAGAAAAGGATTTAGAGTAAAATGATGAAAGGTGGGGAGGAGTAAGGAGTGAGAGATTATAGGAAGATCGGAGCATGCGATCATGTGACTCAAATTTATAATTAAACCGCTCTTTGAGATACGAGGGTGTGATAGGATTGAACAGTACGCAGTATAAAGCAGAGAGAATATGTGCATTCCGACGAAGACGGATTGGGAGCCACTTGAGTTTATTACGAAATTCGGAAATATGATCATATTTGCGCAATCCAAATATGAATCTAATACAGAAATTTTGGAGACGCTCAAGCTTATTTAATTGCTCTTCAGTAACGTCCAGATAGCAAATATCGGCGTAGTCAAGAATAGGTAGAAGTAATGATTGCGCTAACGCAATTTTAGTAGCAATGGGTAGAAAATTTTTTAATCTGCGAAGCGATCCTATAGCTGCAAATAATTTTCTACTGACTGCAGTTATTTGAGGGCCCCAGGATAATGAACAGTCCATCGTTATTCCTAAGTTTTTGACCTGATCACTGTAGGGAATAGTAACATTATCAAAGACTACAGTAGATACAGTAGATACAGGAGAACGATATAAGACTACTTCTTTTTTAAGTCTGGGTACCTGATGTGAAATACTGATGGATCAGCAAACGTCATCATACAATTTATTTATTCAATGTTATTTAAGTACTAAGGATTATGTAGGAAACACAAAATTTAGAAAATAATATGATGAAATAATAATAATAAGTAAAAGCAACCGGCTCAGTGCGAGCTAGGGTTGTTGTACCTAACTTAGCTATTTAGTAAAACCTAACATAGCTATGTAACGAAAAGATAAACGGAATTGAGAAACAAACTTAACTTTGCCGTTGAAAAACTATTGTCCCCATATATCGACATGGGTCCCGATCAAATTCCCAAGTTCTGCAAATAGGTTTAAAATCATTTTCTTTGTGATACTTAGAAATTCACAGTTTTAAGATTTTTTATTTAGCCTATGTTTTACCTAAGACATTTCTTCTAACCGAATGTTTTTTGATTGCGTTGACGATGCAGAACATTATGTTTTCACAGCTCCTAGGGATCGCAGACCTGAGTGTTGGATTAATTTTAATTTGTTACCTTCACACGTTCCTTAGAAAAAGGTCTTGAAATTGTTAGCCAGCTTTTTATTCCTACAAAATACAAACAGACAGACGGACAATGGAGTAAGTGATCTTAAGGGAACCGCGTTTTTTCTTTTAAGGTAATGAACTCTAAAAATATCGAAACGTTATTTCGAGTATTGACCTTTCATAGTAACGTGGTTCTAATGAGCGATCATGCTGCTTTAAGAGTATGTTATGTAAGTTAACTAAAGCACCTAAGATTTTTTCCGAAGCGAAGCGAGGGCAATTGCTAGTGTCTAATAAAATGTAAATTAAATATTACTCTCCGTTATAAAAACACAACATAAATACACGCTAATAAACTGTGACTCAGAAGATCCGTAATAATGATAAAAATAACGTGATATATTTAATTTGGTTCCGAAAGTAAAATTCGCTCAATCGCTTTCAAGAAACTTCGTGAATAATCTGAATTCAACGTAAACATAAAAATTACCGGTTGTAGGTAAATAAAGTAATGTGATTACATGTCATTTTTCAGAATCTTTCCCTCAACAAATTGTGGCTTATTTGCGTAAAGATATATCAAAAGCTTTTCGCCCGCGGCGGCCAATTAGTGAAATTTCCGATATAAAAATATTTTCCCGTTAATGTTATTATTTGAGATTGGATTTCTCCTGTCGCCGGTGGCATATTTGCACTATTAAAATATTGGCAAATTGATAAGACTGACAAACAGGCATGTTTTTATCGCTAATAATTATAAGGAAATTGACCCTAGAAACCTGTAAAGGCGTTAGGGTTAAATTTTCTAGCCTTTAGAATTTTATTAAGATTCTCCTTGTAAGGCCAATTGTTACTTTATTTCCATTCCAATTATAATATTGGTAGTGTTCCTAGGAAAGCTAATGGTTCCTTGTAAGGTCGATCAAAAAGTTGACACTTGCTTGGCCACAAGGGCCTTCCAAGGAACATCTAGAAACTACGAAAATATTAATACTTAGTCTTTACTTGTAAATATATCTGGAAAGGTAAAACAATTAATATGTTAATCAGATTTTTTATTATTATTTTATTATAAAGGTTATCGGCAACTAATTTGATATCGATATAATACTCATTAATATTATTTTTAAAACAATTTCACGAATACATTCTTAGTTTTACGATAGAGTTCTATATAGTAATGTTCGTTGATTAGGTATTTTTTTCACCTTCAGTAGCTATCGGTATAGAAAGAAATCTTACGTGTGTAACATACCTACGTTCTTTCTCTATCCCCATGAAGCTTGAATCGCAGTAAACCGCATTGGGGTACAAAACCTGCTCAGCGGGCCTATTATGAACGTTTATAAAACCATTCATGTTCCAGGCAATTCATTTCTCGGGTTTTAAGCGACGTATGATTGGCTAAAAAGTGTCACGTGACCGCTTTCGTAACACGAATTTGACGTTTACACTGGAACTTGGCTGGAATTAAAAGTTCATAATAGACAGCCAGAACAGATTTATAATTTTATTTTTGGGGGTTCATATGACAGTTTGTTCTAGTAAGTGTCTGTGATGTTTTTATGTTTTTGTTCTTTTCCTGAGAGTATTATCGTAGTATAGAACTTAGTTCATCGCCTTTGATGTCGGAATGCTGACACTGTCTAGACAAAGCATCATTTTGGCAGGTTGTCATCTGACAAAATTATATTAGGTTTTACTAGATCCGCCCGCTGCTTCGCATGCGAAATAGTGGTTTTATGAGTCGAAATCACAAACTTAATGTACTTACAATTTATTTATTTATTTATTTATTTAAACTTTATTGCATTCATACACTGAATTACAATGGGCGGACTTAATGCCAAGTGGCATTTTCTACCAGTCAACCCTGGTGATGATGAAAAATTGTGGTAGGTGCAACAAATCAAATTTAAACACGTTGCTATGAATAAGCACTGTGAAGAGATCCTACACATTTATCCCATGGGATAAAATCAACCGGGATAAAATCTACCCTATTTTCTTGTCCTAGTCATGAATTATTAAGCAGTTGAAATACAAGTAGTCGTGTCAAGTTTTCACAAAGGTTTGCGTGAAGGGATTGCAATCTAGCGGGATCCCGTAAAACATAGCTTTCATTTGGAATTTAAATATATATTCCTTGTTATGGTATAATCAAATGTTAATCAAATAAGTCAGTTCTCTTTTTGGAAATATGATCTTAAAAAACAAATGCGGATCCACAAGCTGTTGCTGAATCCCCTGGATTGCGGGATCCCACTTTACTGGATTGCAATCCCTATTTGCGCGTGATGAAAAGACAAGCATCCAAGCATCTCCGTAAACTTTCACATTTATAATAGGATAGTAAAAAAAATAACTATTGTGTGTGTTAATGAAATGCTATCTTGGCCGTATTGGGGCGGCTTAGAATAGGTACTAACCCCAATCCCACGCTCGCTGGGTCTCGTAAGAGGCGACTAAATCCGGCCCGGTGGTGGTAGGGCCCTTCTAGGGATTATATTGGTAATATTGATTTTAATTGTTTATTAATACCATTATTACTATTATTATTTGTCTCATGGGGTTCGCCTGGATAGCTACCACCTTTGAGCATGAGTCAGCCGCCAAACGAGTCGTCATGTTCCGGCTGGGGGCTTGAGAGCCAGTTCTTTCTTTCTTTTTTTCTCTTTTTCTTGGCCGGCATCGCATCAGTGATGCCTTTGGTGTTGCTGATGTCCATGGGCGACGATAGCCACTTACCATCAGGTGGATCGTCCACTCGTTTGCCGGCTATTTCCATAAACAATGCTACCAGTGACTGACTGACCATGGAGTATAGAAGTAAAGGAGAAATTACTCTGTTGTGCAAAAGTTTCCGTCAAACTTGGTTAAATTGATGCCGCCACAGGAGCAACAGGGTAGGTATATTTATTTTACTACTACGTAAACAGTTGAAGTTTGTTATACAGGAATGTCAGTGTATAGCTTCAATCCGTCAACGACTGCTACATTCATACAATACCCTTTGCCTATATTGAAGTATTATTACTAGCGTATAGAACCGCCACCGCGAACACCATCTATGTCCCAATGCATTGGCGCCACGTGGCTTCAATCTTCAATGGATTCGTTCGATTTTGAAAGGAGAACGGGGGCTCAATTTTGAAAATCGAACCTCCCGGGCAGGACACATTTTGTTCGAGATGTCTGTTCTATGACATTATACTTCAATGCTTGCCAGTGGAATGGTTTAAGAAACATGTAAAATCTCAACTCTTAGAAAGGTTACTATACTGTAGATAAGTACTTAAATGACACAGGCATGGAGATGACCAGCTCCTGTTACAGCTCCAGATACTGTTCAAGTTAGTGATATATTTTTTTGTAATACCTTGGTAATACCTATGTATTTTTATTTTTAAAAGATGTGCTGAGGAGTTTCTTTAGGCTTTTCTTCTGCTCCATGACAATGCACCTTTCCGAAAAGCAAAAAAATGACGTGCATAAGTGTATATCAATGATACCTACATGAATAAATTATTTTGAATTTGAAACAACAGTATTATTGGTATTGCCTGAATTAATAAACATAGTAGCATGAACGTTTGATATACAAGTTTCTTATACATTAACGTTATTTTAATATTGTTTTATTTATAACCTATAATAATATGCAACGAAATGGTTTCCAAATACTACTAATATAATTACTAGGAAATACTACGGATGCGACACGACATTATTTGGAGACATGGACGCTAGTTAAAATGGCTGGACGCTATTTTTCGTGTAAATGTGCTACATTTATAAATAACCTGTTATTCCACGTGCTTTACGCTGACATTTAGTCAGGTATGCAAACTATCTGGAACGGCGGATGAACACTATGGTCATAATATTCTGATTTGTAGCTTCAATTCCCTTTGGAGTTTCAGTGCTATAAATACAGATAGCACGGTGTAGTTTATACGATTATAAGCGTGAGAATCGAGCAATTAAATAGTTAGCACTAGTTTTCGAATATAAAAAGAATCATCAAAATCGGTACACCCAGTAAAAAGATAGTATTAATCTACTTTCCAGCACCGCTGCTGGTATATATGTTGGTATATACTTTCAATTATTGTAGTGCAGGTTTCCGTTGTAAGGAGGGAAGTGTCGTGTATGTTTTAAAGTATATACCATCATACATGTTAACCGCGGATTGTTGCGAAGTAGACTAATACTATCTTAATAACAATGGATTTCCGCAAAGTAACGCCTGATACTATTAAATATACCCAGTAAAAATATATGTAACCTGCACATAAATAAAATACACAGTCGAATTGAGAACCTCCTCCTTTTTTTGAAGTCGGTTAAAATAAAAATGACTAAATCGGAAAAAAATTGTTTGACGACGTCGTAGCGTATCTTATAACAAGTGTGCAATAAACAATATGAAACTACCTATTCTAAAAAATAGTAAGTAAAAACTATCCCGCAGAAATCAGAAATAGAAAACTATGGTATGCAATTGAAAAAATACAATCTAAATAAGTTTTAAATCTTATGACGATAAGAACACAACCGGACATCGCAACGTGGGAGGCACGCCGTCGCATCAAATATTTGTGAAGATTTCATTATGAAACGTTATTAAATATTTCGTTTTATTACTCATTCAGTTCTAAGTGTCTGTCAGCGTTATGTATTTGTTTATTAGTCAGCTATTAGGATGAAGGTTGCGTTTTCACTACGACAGAAATTGGGACACAAGTGTCTGATATACATTTTTTGTGTGATAAAAATTTTTTGGCGTCTGGATGATGTCTGTAGCTCAGTACGGAACATAGTGATGAAAACTGACGAGGTCTACAACTTCTGTGAGTAGATAATAGTTCATTCAGCAAAGCAAGTGATACAGCTGTGGGTGGTAAAATCCAGGGTATGCTATATACTCAGACGGTATGCGAAGCAGATGTTCGTAAGCCACGAAATAGATATTTTTTCGAGACGAACAACATAAACACACAAGAACTTAATATATCTACAAGCAATAGTAAAACCCTGTCATAGCCTATATTCACCCTAAGAAAATATTATAACAGTCGGAAAAGCAATAAAAATTGTCTAAATAAATAACTGAATCAGTATATAAATCATGGAAAACGGAGTAACGAAAATAGGGAACGGAATGTGAAACGAATATCGCGGTAAAACGAGCGGTAAGTTTCGTAAAAGGAGAATGCCCATAGCCAGTACTCTTAAAAAAATTATTGTGTCACAATGATTTTTGGACAAAAAATTTAATTAAAATATTTCAAGTATTTTACCCTATTTCCTAAAAAATCCTTATTGGGAATAATTTTCTGAAATTAATAAGTAACTTTACTTCCGTTTTACAAAAGAAAACCATTGGGCCATTTATGTTTGGATAAGAGCCAATCAGGAATCTTTTAAGATCCTTCGGGCCAATAGGTAGCATTGATTCGATTATAATTATGATACAACAGTTATAGTATAATATATCCATGACAACAAACTAGATGACGTAAGGGGACTGTCAAATGAATTATTTTTTTTATAGAAAATTATTATAATCAGCCAGGAGTAATAGTGTTCTGTGATTATAATACATTACAAACTTCATGGTGTTTGGGGACTGTCAAATGAATTTGAAACTTAAAAGATCGACATTACATATGCAATTGACTTTAATACGCCCGCATAGAGTCCATATTACTGTAAGTTTACTATAACCTAAATACAAATTAGTTTTGTTTAAAATCTCTTATTTCCTAATATTATCATTGACTAAAGTTAGTATGTATAATTTATTAAGATAACATAATCAAATAAAGGTATATTTATCAAGACACAAAAATGTTAAAGTCAGTACATTTCTCCATACTAAATGGGCATTCTCCTTTCGACAAGTCTGTAATTTTCGATTTCTTTTCGAATTCTGTTTTATTATACAAAACAAACAAATGTTTTAGTGTCGACTGAAAATTTTTTATAGTTACGTCGAAATCGAAAAACAATTAAATTAAAATAAGTTTTGCTATCTACTGAAGTAGTAAGACGAACGTACCATCCCATCCATACGATTATTAGACGCACCATATAATTTTATGTAAAAAATATAAGGTGACAATCACCAGCTTTCGAATATGAAGAGAATCATCAAAATCGGTACACCAATTAAAAAGTTATGAGGTAATACACATAAAAAAGTGGAATTGAGAGCCTCCTCTTTTTTGAAGTCAGTTAAAATAATTCTTGACAAAAAATATCTGACTTCAAAATTAGGGATAACTCAAAAACTACTCGTCAGATCTTGCTCAAATTTAAGTGGAACCACATGACAAGCACCACTTTCGACTAAAAAATAATCATTATAATCGGTTCACCCAGTGGAAAGTTCTGAGATAACAAAAAAAAACAGTCGAATTGAATACCTCCTCCTTTTTTGAAGTCGGTTAAAAAGGACGTCCTATTGGGCGTGAGTGTGAGCGTTGATTTATTATTATTTGTGTAACCATAAAACAATATATTGGGAAGTTACTCATTCAAGTCACGCACCGCCGAGAACCGACTGGCAGTGAAAACTGTGAGTCGTGAGTATCGTGACAATTTCCAGAATTCCAAGTTCAGAGTAAACACTCGTCACTCACCCAAAATAAAACTCAAGGCAAGTCCAGACTATTAGTCAAAGAAATGAGTTACTGTAATTTATTATCATTTGAAAGGTTACTCACTTATCGCTTTGAGTTACAACAAAATGTTTCCGCCTACTGACCAATTCCCACATTCTCACATTCCTTTACAAATTAGGTCATCATCATCATCATCACAACTTATGTGGGCTTAGGTCTCCTCTTACAATGTAAGGCAGTGCAGGTAATCAATCAACCTTTTTTGATACTGGCCACAAACATGTGTTGATCATGCTGTTGCGAGCCGTAAAAGAAAGAAGGAGAGGAGGAAAATAGGAAAGATTTGATTGTTTGTTTGCATTGAATAGACTCCGAAACTACCGAACCGATTTGAAAAATTCTTTCACTGTTGGTAAGCTACACTATCCCCAGGTGACATAGGCTATATTATATTTTTTTACTATTTTTCCCAAAGCGAAGCGAGGGCTATTACCTAGTTATAAAATAAACTAACATCAGAAGGGCCAACTACAAAAACCTGGAGGCCGCAGGTTGTGTATAGCTGATGTAAGGAGATCAGGCCATAATCCACGTTCCCGCTGGCGAAGTGCGGATTGGGAGACTTTATACACACTTGAGAACATTATTGAGAACTCTCAGGTGTGCAGGTTTCCTCACGATGTTTTCCTTTATCAAATGATAATCTATAAAGAAAATATCCTTTGAGGCAATTTTTTCCATCATCTCACTGATCCTACCAATGTAAAAGGGAGGATTGTGAGGATAGATAGAGAACGTTTGCTAATCTTTATCGCAAAAACTGCTGAACGGACTTTCATGAAGTTTGGCACACAGGTAGTACATAATCTAGAATAACATTTAAGGTACTTATTATCATAATAATCTAAAATTTTAACAAAAAAGAACCGACTTCAAATGAAGTACATCCAATAAAAAAATGAATCATCGAAATCGGTTGGCGTGATATTGAGTTTTTCGTCCATTTATCGCGCACATACTTAATGCAAATTTAAGACTTTTGATATGGATGCCACTGTCAGATCTCGCTCAAATTTATGTGGGAACACACGACAAGCACCAGCTTTCGATTAAAAAAGAATCATCAAAACCGGTTCACCCAGTCCAAAGTACGGAGGTAACAAACATAAAAAAAAATACTGTCGAATTGAGAACTTCCTCCTTTTTTTGAAGTCGGTTAAAAAGGCGGGCAAACCTGCGGGAAGAGCGGTAGTAGGTATATAATAATATTTATAACGCAAATATAAATTGTAAAGCGATTGTGTATATGTATGGTTCGTTTCATTACAGAGTACCTAGTATAAGAATGATAAATTCAATTTGCTGTTTATTTTTCTTTGAACGTAAAATAAGTATTCAATTCCTGAAATAAAGAGTATGCTCTAAATATACTAACAATAAGTACCAGATACACTCCAATGTTGTCATAAAAATAGATTTAAAGCTTGCATTCGTTTGTAATGCTGAGCTATTGAAGTTATCGCTAGGCAATAGGCATATTTTATCGTAGTAATTTATTTATTCATTTTTTGGTTTTAAAGAACTATTAAATATTCGAAATAGCATTTTGAGGAAACACCAAAACATTTGTTGACATTAAAAAATGTTTTTTGGTTTATGTTACTGAAATAAATAAATAAATAAATAGCTAATTACAAACTGATTTTGCATTTCTAGCTATAGCTATAGTAGAATCAGCTACGGATTTATTTCCACGCAGGGTGCATTCATAGTATTTAATTTAAGCTCTCTATTAGCAAAAATATTTTCCGTCATAGAAAAATCCATTAGAAAACTACCTTACCGACGCGACGGCGACGTTTGGCTCGTATGCTCATTTTTCAATTGTTTTTTATCAACTTTTTAAAAAAAATTTAATCCTTTTAATATAAAATAGGTTTACAACTCTTACAAGTCACTTTCTTTACGTTTTCCCCCGACTGTACATGCATCTACAAACCCTACAACCTGGTCAAAATAAAATATAAAAAATCGGTTTAATATTATGTTAAACAATAGATCTAACGTATGTTAAACAATAGATTTACGTACATATAGTTTGTCGGATAAATAAAGTAAATAAATGATAAGACAAATACAAATACTACTGCAAATGAAAATATATCCGATGCAATAAAACGCTTTTGATTATAAACTTATTTGTTAAAACAGGATTGGACGCAATCTTAAAACGGATATTATAAAAGAAACGTGCGTAGTATTCCGTAGCGTGTGTATGGGGGATCATGTATAAGAGACCCTGCACACGACGTATTTTTACGGGGCCGACGACTCGCGTTTACGCGCGTTTACGGCGGCGCTTTAGATGACGGAAAAGCACATTGTTGTGTCTGTATCGATGAAAACGTGCCGAAGCGATCGTATGCGCAGAACGGAATATATAATACAGAAGTGACACACCTTTGAGCTTGGAAGCAAGCCGACAAAATATTAGCCCACAGAAATCAAAATCTTTTGTTTTTAACATATCTTACATGCCTACGTCAAATTTCCAGTTGTTGGTTGTCATGAAATACCTACTTATAAAATAAAAATAATTTATCATGGTTATTATGATCTCAAATCATCAAGTGCAATGTATCAGACTTTTTTAAACGTGTCCGTCCGTGAATTTAAAATTTAAAAGGAAAACTATCACTGCTTCTGCTAGGTACGGTTAACAAATTAAAGAGCAATAATCAATTATGTATATCAATATACATACAACTACGGATCCTCTCACTGATCAAGAAAACTCGTAATTGGTTCTTGAAGAATGAATTAAACACTTAATTATAAATATTTATTGTTTATGTTCAATAAGTGTTTATGTAGGTATAACTTTTTTATTTATTCAAAACATTATACCTAATTTATTGTTTTATTATCTTATCAGTAATTTTAAAATAATAAATTAAAAACGCTTCACGTTCGAAATCATTGTACGTGTGCGGAGGTTTGCGGTTTCTGCGTTTGATCGCGTTTGCAGAGCGTATTACACGCGTTTTCGGCTCCGTAAAAATACGCCGTGTGCAGAGACTCTAAGATTCATGTAAGATTTTATTGGACATTTCAAAGAACTCGTAGATTGTTGCATGACGTATTTGTTTCTTTCATGTCATCTACACTTTCAAATAAGAAGTAATTTATTTATGCTTGACGGACAAGAGACACTCGTTGACGTAAATCAAAATAAATATTGAAATATTAAAGCTGAAAGCACTAGGCGACTCATTGGCAAGTTCACACATGAAACATCACATTACTAGAAAAATAAATTAATATTTTAAAATACTTTAAAAACCTATAAGTTTTTAAAATGTTATTTGCGCTCTTGGCGTCTGAGAATTTCCCTCATCTGGAGCCAACTCATCCAGTCACCGATGCGTTGCCGACTGAGAAAGAGGATAGAGAAAAAAGAAAAGTAGCTCTCAAGCCATCAGCCGGAATACGACTAGTTGAGCGGCGAACACAAAACACGAAACCAGGGTCCAAAGTGTTCGCCGGGTATCTGTTAAATCTCAAAATAACAATTAGTCCATTGAAATGTTACATTTTTTAGGCCTTACCTTGCGTTTTTTAGAGGACGCAATTTTATTTTTTTGATGTGTAGGGGGGGTCAGTGTAAAGCTAAAACCAAGTTTGTGGGGTCGCCACCCTTGTCCCACGGCCGCCATATTGAAAATAGGGGTTGGAATGGTTTTTACGGTATATCTCTTAAACCATTTATTTGAGAAAAAAAAATTGTAAACATTTTTTGTTGCAAATTAAATTCTCTACAACTTTGGTCCAGTAACTTTTTATCGTAGAACTATAAATAAAAAAGTTATAAGCGAAAATCTTCAGAAATTCGAGAAAAAAAATTATATTAAAATTTTTATTAAACTATTATTTATTTTTGATCTCAGAAATGTGAAAATTAATATGTAAGCTTACAGTTAGAAACAAAAATGAATTGTTATAGTTGTAACAAGGGGAGGAGAGGGGAGCAGGAGCGGGAGAGGGAGAGGGAGCAGGAGTGGGAGAGGGAGCAGGAGCGGGAGAGGGAGAAGGAGCGGGAGAGAGAGAGGGAGGAGATATGCACACAAAAACTATAGAGGCTAAGAACGGCATCGGTATCGATTTTATTGATCTCTGATTTGTTACATTCTAAGGCGATACGAAGTACGCCGGGTCAGCTAGTTATTAATAATATTGCAAAATTTGTAATTAAAAAAGTTATAATAACAAAATAAAAAAAAATAACTGATGACATATTATTAGTACACACGTATAATATAGGTATAGTTATGAGTACTAGAAAATAGTACTCACTTCGGAGCGCTGTAAAACCTTAGCTATTGACTTAATGAAAAAATGATGCAAATAAAAGTTGTTCCTCAAAAAACGATCTACAAAAGTGGTCAGATATCATTTTTTCGTAAAATGATAAAAAAAAGTTACATCGAAAAATATAAATTTTTTTCTCGAATTTCTGAAGATTTTCGCTTATAACTTTTTTATTTATAGTTCTACGATAAAAAGTTACTGGACCAAAGTTGTCGAGAATTTAATTTGCAACAAAAAATGTTTACAAATTTTTTTTCTCAAATAAATAGTTTAAGAGATATACCGTAAAAACCATTCCAACCCCTATTTTCAAGATGGCGGCCGTGGGACAAGGGTGGCGACCCCACAAACTTGGTTTTAGCTTTACACTGACCCCCCCTACACATCAAAAAAATAAAATTGCGTCCTCTAAAAAACGCAACCCCAAATGTAACTTTTCAATGGACTAAATCACAGAAAGATAATATACCAGTAATATTAAATATAATGGTTCATGAATATCCACGATAATTATGCGTGGAGCCTTACCGCCTTAATTAATACCATTACGTAATCAGACTACGGAACCATTCACTATGCGTAATCTGATCTGTCAGTGCTGTCAGTCAATACCCTAGTCAGTCATCTGCTATAGACGCGCGAGTGAGATGTAAACAACTCAGTTCAGAAGCCATAATAATAATAAATACCAAAACTATTGCAAGAAGTCGGCGAGCTCGAATTATGCTTTCTCCTTGGCCGGCAATCAGCGATGATGTTCTACACAGGCAAAACTTCTTCTCTACAGGTATAAGTCGCACCATTAAAGAAACGAATCTAAAATGGCGGAAATTATCATTCCCCCTCACTCGCAAGCTAAACACAGGATTAACGTGCGAGTGAGGGGGATTGATAATTTCCGCCATTTTAGATTCGTTTCTTTAATGGCGCGGCTTATAAAACAAACAGGAAATGTGAGACCCAATGAATATTTTAAAACGGGGTTTACTGTCAACAACAAATTAAGTACAAAGAGTCTTTAAAGAATAAAGTTTTACTTGCAAGATAATCCTCTTATTCGTGTAGTGATTACTTCTTGAACGCTATTATCTCTTCAACCCTTCCTTTACCGAAAACTTCTCTAAATCTAAAACCAGTGCCTTGCACTGACCTTTTTGTTTTCGTTGTCATTATGTAGTATCTAAGTAAGTTATAGTACTAACGTGCACATTGCCCAAGTATAAATAAGTATAGGTATATAGTATTTAGAAATATAAAAAGAAAGAAACAAGAAGAAAGAAAAAAATACTTATTCCCACATAGGCATTGCAACAATGTTTAAAAATCGGTGGTATATTTATTTTTTATACAGCCATTATTAATTGCATTCGGAGTTGCAACTACCAACATGCCGGAAAATGTTCGCAGTCAGAATACGGCGTAGCAAGTAGCAGGTACTTTCTACGTCATCTGATTTTTCCGTGCACCCGCAATGGATATAGTAGTATTATAGTTGAAATATATCGCTCGTTACGACGCCAGTGGCTTGGCTAACACATCCACTCGCGTCTACGACTCTCATGCATTGATATTTAAAAAATATAGATACATCATGCCCTTACAAATCAACCAAAAATCTGTTCCGAAAAGAGCTAAAACACACATTCGTTTATCTTTTGTTTCACTACACCAATCACTAGTGTGATTACAATAATACACGAAGGCATTTTAACGTTGTATGTCAAATCTCAAGCACTTCTGACAACAACAAAACTGCCTATCGTCTTGTAATGACAGAGCGACTACGAGCAGACAAGGTCAATTGACTGTTCTTAGTTACGATCTTCATCTTCGGCGCGCTAGTGACATCTACCTCTTTTTTACTTAAAATATCATTTCTTTCACGTGACTGTCCAGTGTCGCCCTCTACCCGTGTTCCCGAGATAACATAATTTCTACTAAGACTATAGTAGTAAAAACACTACAGTTCTTATTTCCCCATACAACCATTAACCTTTAATAAACCAGAATAAATATTTTGACGGAAGTTCAGAAGCAATAAATTTTACAACTCGTCCACAAGATGTCACATTTAGTTATAGCTGCATAGTGCTATAACATCGCATTTTATGGCCTTCTGCTCGATTTTATAGGCCATTACATTAATCCAGGAGTAAAATCTTGTCATCACTTGCCCTTGCTATCAAATATCAATGCGTGATAATAAATAAGTGGGCTTAGTATAAATGGCACCTTATGTGTTATAAAAACCTGTCAAAATGGCCTGATTCTCACTTGCTTGTGAGTACGTTTCTAATGATTCCAGGTTGTATTCTCGACAAAGGCAAATATTTGTATTACAAAAGTAATTGTGTTTCCGAGTGTTGTTTGTGTGTCTGTGTTATCTATTTAGTTTTCAACACAAATTCAATTATCTTATTAAGTATCATATACAAAACTCTGTCAAAAATCTGTCGCTTCGGAGGACTTATTACAGAAAAGTAATTACAATTTGATTCTAAACCACAGAACACAGAGACAACAGCTCAAACCTTCTTTAAACTGGCCATACACGATGAAGTGTACTTTGTCAAGTTTGCAGTTTGAGATAGCTATATGGCCAGATACCGTGGCCATACGTATGGGCCATAGGTACACCGGCAAGTTTACTGGATACTGCGTCAGCCGTCAAGTCCGCTGAAAACTTGACAAGTAAACTTGAACGTCAAAAACCTCTTGGCATATGCTGTCAGTCTAAATATTAATTCACAATCTGAAAAAAATCAAAATTCACAAGAAAATGATGCACTAATACTTAATGAATTATTAATACCTGATATCGGCCCCTAACGTAAGAGGCCTTGAGACCATCGAGCTATAATAACAAATATTTCAGAGTTTTTTCACCGAATCAAATTGTAAGATAACAATATGCCGAGTAAGTAAAAAACTTTATAAAAACCTTTTCAGTTTCAAAGCAATGTTTATTAAAAGAGGAAAGGAGTGAGAAACAGCGAAGTAGTGAAATTGTGTTAATTTTGAGTAAGCTCTTGTTTATGAAGCACAAGCTAGAAGGTGCAAAGGATGTTTGCAAGAGACTGTATAACAAGCTATTAAATTAGCAATCAAAAGACGATGCTAGTTAGAAGGTAGTGCTAGTATATATCGCAACCTTAGTGGAAAAAAGGCATAAGTCGTGTTACTTTGAATTTTCGTTACTAATATGATTAGAAAGAGGGTCAAAAGCTGCATATTATTATGCTCAATTTTTTTTCAAATTTGAGTTTTTATCATTAGTCTTGACGGTTGTTACAAGAAATCTTAATGTAAATTCCTTTGACTACTTACTGATGTTTTAACAGTTTTTTGCTCTCCTCTAAAATTGTAATTTTCATGTTATGCCTTTTTTCCACTGAGGGTACGATATAATACCTTCTATGTTCTAGCTTCCCAATAGTGAAATAATTTTTCAAATCGGTTCTGTAGTTTTGGAGCCTATTAAATGCAAACAATCAAATCTTTACTCTTTATAATATTAGTATAGATAACAGTGTGTAACAACAAAATATTTCAATGTGTTACAGGATACAAGGATCACGATATTTGCACAGGGCTCAAAGCAACAAAAACGTTTTCAATCAAAGAATTAATCGGCATGATGATTGGTTACGTATTCTACTGTGTGTGCAGAACGATACCTCTGCTATGCTACTTATGTTTGGGATTGTCTTACGTTATCTGTCAGAGCGCCTGTTGCTTTGTCTTCTGTTCATGATTTAGACAAAGAAGAATTATTAATTACTAAATAAAGAAGAGAGTTTTACAGTCAGTTGTAAATTACAATGACATATTTACATAAAATACGTGACATTTCATGTGTACCTACAAATGTTGTAACATTAAAATTGTTCAGTAAATCTGGACATGAGAAGCATTAGGTCGGATGTGTAAAATGCTAACTTTTCAGGAGAGCAAAAACAAAATTGACAAACATTTTTTCTTCAGCATTATTGAACTATAAGTATTTCAGTCAGTATTCTTTTTTTAATATTTTGTAGGCAATAGTACCTTTTAATATTTATTACAAGTATCACCCTAACTGTTAAAATGAGTTTAATACAATTTTTAATCTATAAAATTTTTGTACATCAGACTTTATGCCTGAAATATATTCATACAAAACATTATTATTACAACAATAAAATCCTATATTAAGAACAGACTTTATGCCTTTGTAGCGATAAGCAACATTTTTTCAAGCATAATACTATATTTGAAGATACGTACTACAATTTGAAGTAAACTTTACAGGCATAAATGCATATCTGCTGATGCTACCAGCGTATTAGGCCAAACATTTTTGATTCATAATAGCTTAAGTTGAAATACGGATCATAAAACTATTAATAATTTGGTGCATAAAGATTTAAGTAAATATAAATGCTTATGGCTCTCGGGTATTTGAAAAAGTCTGTATAACCGACATTATGCATGAGTGTATCTTTACAACGGTAAGAGATAGAGATACCACGGTCAGATCGTTGGAAAGAGAAACAAAAACTTAATATCGGTATACTAAAAAGTCATTTTCGTCGTATGTGCACATCCGACCTAATGATTCTCATGTCCAGAAATTAAATGATAATTCTTGTACTTTAAGTAATTTAATAATTATATTAAAATGTAAAATGAGTGAAGAAGTAACTTAAATAAATATTTAACATTAATTTAATGAGTTTGTTGAAACGTAGTGAAAAAGGAAACTTTTTATGTAAGTTCAGTATAAAATAAATGGTGGTAGAGTAATATGCTCTAGGTATTAGGAATACCAAAAACCCAAATATACCATATAATACGGGTACTCACGAGATATATGTTATACGCCGATATTTCGACCCAGTTACAGGGATCGGGAAAAAATATATATCATGAGTACCCGTATTATACTAAAAATGTTTTCAGTCCGCGATGAGTTAAGTTTAAAATCGTGTATATTTCCATATTTAATTATTTATTTTATATAATGTCTAATATTTGAGGAGATCCCTTAATTCCTCATGGATTTCGTCATTACAACTGAATTTTGATAAATATGGGGTCAATACCAATACTTCCAGTACATCTTTTCAGATAAAAAAGATGCTCCAAATCGATTGCTAAGTTATTGTTTTCTGAGGCAACAAATATTAAAAAAATCTTCCCTCAAGAATGAAGTTAAAGAAAACTTGAAGACATAGTGGCTTGATTTTATTAATTTGTTACACCACCTGGCACACTCGCGAATCGTCCGGAATAATTAGATTAACTTAATTTTACGACTGACGGAGGAAGAATTTATCGGCGCCAATATTGAGAGGAGATAAAATTGTGAATGTAATTGCGCGAATACTTACGGCAGTTTGGTAGTAAATCGGTCATAAAATACGCAGTAATCTTGCTGTTACTGAGGTGTTTCAGGATCATAAGTTACATTAGTGGGTGTCACTTATGGCTTTAACTCATTGATGGCCCATTACTCAGCACCTCTTGAGGAGGCCTAGTGCATTCTCTGCCACGCTGCTCCAGTGCGGATTGGTGGATGCGTTAGTGGCCAACCCTTGGGTTAAAACACGCAGGTTGAACACTTGTGTCGAAAGTTTTTATGCCACCCGAAGGCCTCCGACACGGCTTAGCGACTGTTGGATTCAGACAATTCAGTCATATATTTTATATAAGGATAATTTCGGCGATCTTGGTATTCAAAAAGGCGGAATCAAATACACAGGTCTCACACAATTCATTATCACTCATCGCTGATAAATAAGTCCAACTTTTTGATACATTTTATTTACAATACGCTACTATAATCTAAAAATTATTCGTCAAAATCGAACGATATGAAAAACTCCGACAGTTGATAAATTCTATTAAAACCAGTACTAATTTTTGTATAGACCAACCAAAGACCAACATATCTACGGTTCATACCGCATAATTTTACGCCAGAAAATATTAGACCTCACAATTTTTAAAATTATTGTTTTATCATACTACTAGTTTCATTAGTATTGTCCTTTATTATTAGTATAGATAAGTTGAAAAAGAAATTGAGCAACCGTCTTACTGGAAGGACTATTAATGGTGTTGTAGAAACTTGTTCGTTTGCGGTGAAGCTAAACACTTTGTCAAGAAAGTTTCCTCAATCTTGTTTTGGTTTGAAGTGTTAGGGGTTAGCAAATCTTACAAATGCAGCATTTCAGCTCTGTATTCAAGAGTAGATCATTAATTATGTGTCTGGACTATTTTACTCATATCGCACGCTCAGTGGAAAAAAGGCATAAGATGAAAATTGCAATTTTACAGGAGAGCAAAAAACTGTTAAAATATCAGTAAGTAGTCTACCGTCAAGATTAATGATAAAAATATGAAAAAACTTAGCATATGCAGCTTTTGTCCCTTTTTCCAATTAATATTAATAACTAAAATTCAACGTAAGACGACTTACGCTTTTTTTCCACTGAGGGTGCGATATGATAGGATTCTTATATTGAGGCTAAATTCCTACTCTTATCTCTCATATTTTGTTGTAGGTACAGGTGTAAATTACAAATATTTAGTGGTCCTAGTAGGACAAAACAGTAGGACATAACAGTAGGACTAGGAGAAAATATTCCTTTTATGCTGTAATATTCATAAAAACCTGAAGCAAACTGGAACGTTTTTTTGTTTTGTGTTAGAAAAGACTATCCTTGAATGCAAGCCAACTCAGCAGAAGTTATGGTGGTCTCTGATGAAAACGGAACGAGCTGTAAAATAAATTCACCTGAGTTTATTCAACTGAATAAAATAAAACCGGCTAAGTGCGTGTCAGATGACGCGGAATGTAGGGTTCCATAGGTCAAAAATAAAAAAAAATAAAAAAATCTACATATTAAAATTCGTAGCCTTGATGTTTTTGAAAACTATCACGGTTAGTGTAGCAATAATCTAACAGCAGAACCCTATAGATATTATGAAATTTGTAATTTGAATAATTGCAAGATTATATAAATTATTATATTATAATTCAAATCAGTAATTTGAACTTGACTTTTAGCTGAGATGCAAATTTTCGATTCTTTAATATTCCGTATTTGTACAAGAATTTACAGACAGAGCTCATTCAATTGTGAATTTGTGTAACAACGAAAAGTCTTAACAAGTTTTTTTGTAAAACACTCAGAAATTAACAAGAGAGAATTCGAGAGGAAAGTTAAAATGAAAACAATTCTCTGGGACCGTAAATAAAACTTTTAGGGCAATTTTTCAATTTGAGTCAACGCTCGATGGAACGGGGCGCAAATCTAAAGTTTTGCAACCGCGGAGACTTAACGAAATCGAGAGACAGAAAATTGAATAACAAAAAAAGAAAAGGCTGTATCCACAATTGAACAGAATAAATAGTAGTTAGGAAGCAAAAAAAAACACAGTAAATATTACAAAGCGTTATATCTGTAAATTTTAAAATTTAGTAAACCATTGTCATTTTCACTAAACGTAGCTACCTATTTTTGATTCACAAGACATCCGCATCATAATCGGTCCATTCGTAGGAATTAGGAGCTACTTATGATGCTACAGGCAGAGATACAGACACACAAACAAACTTATAACATTCATCTTTTCGCATCAGAATTCTTATAAGGCTCTTGAAACAATCAGTGATTACGAGTATAAACTTTAGGTTCAGTACAGAGATATTTATGAGTACGTGGAATTGTCAATTATTGATACGAAGTACCACACCCCACCCAGGCCATTTAAATAGAGAATTTTAAAATATTTCCATAAAAAAATAGTTTAAAAATACTTTTTCAGTAGATAATTTTAGTTAAGATTACGTTATTTTAGTTTAACTTAAAACTTTATTCGAATATTGTAATAGTAATTAAGGTTATTTTTTAATATTATATCTATCTACTAATATGCTAACAGCGTCCTCTGTTATCTAAAAGCAAAATTAAGCAGACATTCACAAAAAGTCGGGGTTTTAAGATTTCTGCAACATACGACTCTAGTGACATCTATTGTCCAGTAGTTAAAGATTAATTATTTTTTGGTTCTCTTAAAGATTACTAGATGGCGTTATTATCAAATATGTTTTATAAAAATATTAAAACAAAACAAAAATTGCTAGACAAAAACATTAAAAACATAAGAGTACACTAATCGAAGGCATTTCGGTAATAGTTCTGTAGGAATTGTAAGTACATTATAAATAGGTAATTTTATTTATTAGGTACAACTAGGTACACACAATAAACAAGAGTTTCTACAGGAGTCTCGTTAGGTTTTAACCCTGGAATCTTTAGTAAGTATGTATCAAGATGAAACCTTTTCTATAATTTATTAGACAAAACTAATGGGTAAGTTTTTTTGTTTTTGTGTTTTTGGCCTACAGTAAAAATTCTTCATTTACTTACAAAATTTTTCGCAATAGTAAATTTGTGATGAAAGTAGAATTATTTTTAAAGATTCATCAGTTATTTTAGATAATATTTTTGTAAACAGCATTATAGCATTCACGTGTGGATGCAAATTTGCAAGTAGAGCTGCAAATGTAAATACTTAATGTAAGAAAGAACGGCAAAATACGAGTGTGAAGTTTTTCCCGATTTTCTCCCCTAAGACCGAGCATGCAACATTGAATAAAAGCTTTGTGTCCAAACATCGTTCTTTGTGCAAAGTTTTAACAATCGGTGTTACGACCAATCTTAACTTTCGATCCAATTTTTATGAAAATGTACGACCGAGGTCATTCTTTAAGACATTTAGATAAGAAATCTAGTGTCTTTCAGCTGGACATAATTCGAAGCTTCACAAGAACTACCTAGTCTGGCCATACCTAAATACTGTTACAAACACTTCACAATTTTTTAATTGGTTATATAAAAACAAAGGTAGTTAAATGTTAATTAAAGTTTTATTTCGGTTGTCCAAAATACCTTTCCTGACTCATACCCTGAATACAGGCCTCCTAGGCCAGTAGTCAATCGTAGCATGCACGAGGTTCAAGTTTTTATCAGCCACTGCTTTAATCAAGGATGCTTCGAGAAACTCCAAATTCTGGTGAGATTTAGTGCAAGCTTGCTGCTTCAATTGTTACCATATTTTGTATCCAACGAATGTAAGTGTGTGCTTTAAGAAGGCCACTCGTCGTGCCTGATAAAATCAATTTTATAATAGGCAATCAGCCAGTTTTGTGTTCTGGCGGTCTATTATGAACTTTTAATTCCAGCCAAGTTCCAGTGTAAACGTGAAATTCGTGTTACGAAAGCGGTCACGTGACACTTTTTAGCCAATCATATTATGTCGTTTAAAGCCCGAGAAATTAATTGCCTGGAACATAAAAGCCTGGTTTTATAAAAGATCATAATAGGCTCGCTGCTTTCTGATGAGCTGGCACTGAATCTTGTTGGAATACTTATTGTGAATTTCCGAATTTTTTTTGAAAAATAGGTTCCACAACCTTTGCAAGGACAGTATTTTGATACTCAAAAACACTGATTTTCACTTCTTTTTCACAGAGAAACATCACAGATCGTCCCGAATATGAGACTTCAAGTCAAACCATGACTGACGCAGGATTATGCCCACAGTGAATTATCAGCAGAAGACCCCTGCTTGCTTCTTTATTAACATGGACATAATATTTTATCACTTTATTTTTTGTAACTTTCCATCATAACCTGCCTCACTCAGGGATGGCATATGATTTTTGATATGGAATCAAAAATCACCTCAGCTACCAACAGCAAATTTTAAAAATATTCTTGAAATATGAAATTTCTTTTTAACCTTTGGTTTATAAAAACACGTACTATGAGAAAACACCTTAATGTGTCAATTTGGTACGTTAAAGAAACACAAACAAAAAATATTTAACCTCAAAATCTTTTCGTGTCGTATACCTACTCGTACTGTCAACAAATTCTAACCTTGTCAATGGTATTTCGGGTACCTACATTGCACTCAATTACGTGTTTATTTTTAACAGCGATTTTTAGTCTGTCGGATAATACCATATTACAACCAAAAACTTTATTAATATCTGGATGATCCGTTTGCTGGGAATCGAACCCAGGACGCCGACGGCGGTTCTGAAATAAGATACAGGGTACTTATTATTATCTCGGAAAACGCGGGCGAAGCCTCGAGCAGAGCCTTTTAATTTAATTTTGTTTCAGGTGCTGTAATCAGAAACGTAAAAATACTTACTTAATTTTTGACATGTAAAAAAAGACATATTAAATGAGATGAAAGTAAAGTAATATCACCCGAATCGACACTACAAAACAAATACAATTAACAGTAGAATATTGCCGGAATGTTCATGTAATTGAATAATAAATATCGTCCATAAACATCGTTTACTGCCTCGTAAATACCTTCACAGTTATTAAAATTTCGTGCTGTGAAATTAGAGCGTTTGCGAGTTAAGTGTTACGAATAGACGTGTAGGTAGGTACATTTGACTTTTGTCTGAGCAAATTCAAAGGTTGAGTACGGTTTATACCTATTATTATTTAATCTGAGGGTTTATAGATCTCACAGTAATAAAACTCCTAGCCAGCACTACAGACTCACCTGAGCTAACTAGAGGAACACGGGAGAATTGGCACCACTGAAGCTAAACTCAGTATTATTCATCAGGAACCAGTTTTATCATTGCAATTGTTCTATCACTAATTGACTGTCATTAAATATAACTACTTTATTAATAAATTGAAGTAAGACACAACAGGATTAATATTTAAAAAAGTAGGTTTATTCTAAGCAAAAATCATTTAAAAAGATCAACCCATAACAGTAAACAATAAAATAACTTTTGATTCAAATTCACCTCTATGATATTTAAATGGCTTTTACTTGAAAATTTCCTCTATCAAATTAGCCTGTGTCCTTTTTAAAATTTGTATTTCACAGACAAGATTTTAAAATTCTGTTCTATACTTGCCCAGTACATTTTTTGCAACCATCTCGCTTCAACGTTGTGTAGAAGAAAATGAAAAACAAAAATTTCTAAAGTAGACGCTATTTTCTCAGCTTTCCCTAATAATTACAAATAAAATTACATGCTGATGATTGTAAAGCAACTATTTGAGAGCTGTAAAAAAAAAATATTAAAATGTTTGCTCATTTGTGGACTCAGCAGGAAAAAGTAGGGTAAAGGTATTTTCGAAATTTTATAAAAGCGTTAAAAATCTCGAAAACGGTGACACTTTTATTAAGGTATTTTTTTGACATATTATGGTAGGCCCAATTTCAAGCTATCTGCCCCCTACGCAGCTACGGTTGAGACACTATTTATGGGGCACCCTGTATATGTTACAAACCCTGTATATGTACCCTGTGTATGTGTACAGATAAAAGTCGAAGTGCTGTTGCAACTAGTTTTAGCCGGCTGGAACTGGTTGTAGCTGTTCGCTGTAGGTTAAACTTAGTTCTATCCACCTATCCTACTTATCTTCAGTTAGAATTAGGCTTAGCCCACAGGTTTACCCTTCATGATACTGGCTAAAACTAGGTGCCACCGCACACTATTGGTTAAACTTAGTTGCATCCTATTTATTTTCGGTTATAACTAGATTTTAGTTCAGTTAGGCATTTTGGTTTTATTTTGAGATTCTTATCTTGCGTTTTCCAATCGATCTGAATTTCGTATTGCCACCGTAGACAAAACATCTTACCTCAAACTTCAACTCAACTTATCTGCGACCATAAACTGTTATGTTGCACTACAACGTCTGCCTGTTAGCTAATCTATACTAATATTATAAAGAGGAAAGATTTGATTGTTTGTTTGCATTGAATAGGCTCCGAAACTACCGAACCGATTTGAAAATTCTTTTACTGTTGGGAAGCTACACTATCCCCCGGTGACATAGGCTGTATTATATATTTTTTTTTTACAATTTATCCAGAAGCGAAGCGAGGGCGATTTCCTAGCTTATAGTAAAATTTTAAATGGCTATCAATATCTGTGCTGTGTATAGCAGATATAAGAGCAATAGAAGCCCAAACAATTTTTAGAATTTTTTGTCTGTCTATATGTTTGACCGCGCATCACGCAATAATGTCTTAACGAAATTGGATGCGGTTTTCATAATTTATTGCTGGATTGGAATTTCAACATTCCACGCGTATGATTTTGGATGCAAAAGCTAGTCTATCCATATACAATATTTTTTCGCCATTTTTATTACTAGTGTCTCTAAGGGCTTATTTTATATCATTAATGATTGAATTTCTTTTGTGTATCAAACGAAATAACCAAAATTATCAGGTTTTTAAAAGAACTAACATTTTACGTTTTCAAACGGAATAACCGAAACTATCAAGGTTTAAAAATTGCAAAGTTTAAAATTTTTACCTGTCCTTGATATAACGTTTCTAGGGGACCGAAATAATTGAATCAAAGTGAATATGCAATAAAAGAGTCAATAAATCACACGAATTCTTTAAACGAAGTCCGAGTGTCATTGTGATTCATTGTGTCATTTAAAACGGAATGCAGCTGAATAATGGATTGAAAAAGTTTTTTGATTTCGCTGAAATTTGGAATGGAGATAGCCTTTACCCTGGATTAACACATAGGCTATTATCTCGGAAAAGTTCAGAGAACCCGTGGGATTTGTATAAAACCGAAATCCACGCGCGTGAAGCCATGGACATCATCTAATATCTAATATTATATATCCTAATCCATCAGTCTACATAATTATAGGTGCACTTTATTTTTTTGCTGTTCTATAAATCTAAATTAATTAATTAAAAATTTCGTTTCGAAACCACTCTACCGCAGGCGAAGCCCATAAATCATTGTTTGTAGTAAGAAATTGTCACATAAGTGTCTGCCCTGGCTGTGGATCAAATCCCAGACCTTTTTCACTCGGCAGACAGTCACTGACTACTTATGTAATATATTGCGGTGAGTTTTCTATAAATATTATATTATAAGTATTAGCTAAACAAGTAATCTAAATTCTACATTGGTTAAGTTAGATAATATACTAATTAATTAATTATTATATAACTAAATAACAATAATAATTTACTTTAACTTTCTAACGTATCCAATTTAAATAAGTACAGATAAAAATTGTTTTTTTATAAAATAACTCCATTAAGATTTAAACGTGATTTTGAAGGTTTCGAGTAATCCCTCCCTCGAGCTAAATGGACGAACCTTGTACTCTTAGATTGGTCCTTATGAAAACAACCTTTAAAAATAATAATTTGGATCCTTTTTCATCTACTTTCAAAGCAACCTGAACAAAATTTGAATAGGTATTAAGTATTAACATCCAAACTAAATATTTTGACGAGATCAAAGACGTTGGTTGGTTTCATAATTATTGGTTAAATTGATTGAGTGTGCCAGGTATTGGAACCATTGTCATGTATAATTACTTGGGAAGATGAAGTTATTTTGATTTGACATCACGCGTGGCGTAATATCTTAGTTACCACGTCGAACCACCGCGGTTTGATTCCCTGCGAGGCAATTTGAATGATTTGTTGGAATTTCTGTTCTCGGTCTGGGTGTATGTGTTCTTGTCCATGGCAACCATGACATAGGGAATCATAGTGTGTGGGCTATGAGTATGTATCGTTTGTTATGATTATTTGTTTAGTAAGGCAATATAATTATCTTTAGATCCCTAAAACCTTTGCCCAGGCTCCTTCAACAGGAGGGACATGTCGCCATAGTTTTATAGTGTTGAAAAGCTAATATTTTTAATAAATATCCATTGGAAACACATAAAAATAAAAATAAAAATTGCATACACTACCTTGCATTTGTCACACACACATTTACGCATAATATATACATTGCGCACAAATGTTAGTATGAAGTAACTCTTTGATAATTACGGTCAAATGTTGACCGCAGAGCGGGTGTCTCAATAATATTGTATGTTTATGAGCTCTAGTATGTATAAAAGAATAATAAAGAACAAAATGTTTTCTTTTCAGGT
Source organism: Thymelicus lineola (assembly GCA_963932265.1). Lineage (NCBI taxonomy): Eukaryota > Metazoa > Arthropoda > Insecta > Lepidoptera > Hesperiidae > Thymelicus > Thymelicus lineola. The sequence continues at coordinate 6,388,705 of OZ010703.1, read as the reverse complement.
CCCAATGAAGAGAAATATGATATGCAAATGAACGACTTCAGAAGTCAAATAGCAAAGAAATTATACAGCATTGTAACAAATGACTCAATAATCATACAGGTTGGTTTATTTAATTTTTTACTTGACTACGGGTGAGATGTAATAACCGTATAGAACCGACACCGCGAACACGATGTATGTCCCAATGAATTGACGCCGATCGGCTTCAATTTTCAATGGATTCGTTCGATTTTTAAAGAAGAACGGGTGCTTAATTTTGAAAATAGAACCTCCCGTTGGGACATATATTTTGTACGAAATGTCTGTTCTATGACATTATACTTTAATGGCTTAGATTTGATTTTACTATAGATGACTTAACACTTTGTTAATACGAAAGAAAAAGTCATATAAAACGGCTAATATTAAGGTTGATTTAGGATCATTATTTTTGTTTGGATAATTTTTTAGTCTAAGGCCTAAGCAAAGCCCAAGTACGCTTGATAGATTTCACCCTACGACTGACTATTGATCGGCTGAAACCTAAGGGCGCTTTCACATTAGGTCGCCAGTTGTGCGGCAGCAGCGCGGCTGCAGCGCGGCAGCAACGGATGCCTTCTCATTACAAATACAGCCGCGCGACTTGCTTAGATCAGGGTGGCCAGTTTATTGAAATAATGGACTCCAAAGAGGAAACATCTTTGTTGCTCCTGCTTTTGTTGGTTCTCCTTCGGCGCCATCGACGTCGCATTCATAATAAAAAAAGGATTTACTGGATTGATCCTTTATTTCGAAATCGGCATGTGAATAGTGATTATGTGACAGTATTCAAAGTGTTGAAATATGGTAGTAATAAAAAATTCTTTAATTACGTCCGAATGTCAAGAAAGTCTTTCGGCGAATTATTACGTCTTCTTGAGAGTAGTATTCAACGCCGTGATACTCGATTTCGCAACAGCATTTCCGCAGAAGAAAGACTCGTTATAACACTTAGGTAAGTCTATAGATGGGGTTCCTAGGGTACCTACCATAGATATACTAATAATAGAACAAATAGATAGTAATAGTAATAGAACAAATGGGTAGTTCATACAAAAGGTGTTATCATGGATATATTACACTATCTGGATTGCTTACCTTGTAGAGGTACCTGAAGCACAGAATAGTTCGATGACGTCATATCTCAAGGACTATTCGACCAATCACAGTCCAGATTGAAGTTATCCTTCATAAATTGTAGGGTGTCCACACTTAGAAAAATTATATCCTATTTTCATATGGATCTTTAAAATGTTTTCTATTGGTAATTTTTCTCGTGGTATTTATAATATTGAAATAAAACATATTATTAAAATTTCTTCAAAACTGAATTAAATATTGCAATTGATTTTATTGTAATTTTCTCACTGATAATTTGATAAGAGTACAACACCACATTTTAAGCAACACAAACAAAAACGACGACCACAGTCTTCACAAATCCCCGATGACCGTAATCGCCTCATTGAAAAATTGCATTAACTTTTTGGCGTAGTGTTGCAAACTACACCACAATTACGTTACTTATAATATTCATCTTTATTACCTATATGTTTTTATACCATTATAAAAAATCATAATCGAATCATATGTCCTGGGACTATAGATAACATGGACACAATAGAAAAATGGTCCTTAGGTTATGACGACATCCGTCCTCAGGTACCTCTACAAAATTACTTATCCAGTTAGAGTAATACATCCATGGGTTTTATCCTATTTTTGGAATTTATAACACCCTATTTATATATTGTTTTTCTTATTAAGGGCAGGTAGGTACGACAGTGGCTACCTCATTACTTAAAAAATCATATCTCTAAAATTAAAAGACATTTAACCATATTTTATCGAATTTGACTAGACATATTTGTCGTCTATTTTTTTAACAGATATTTAATCTAGCACAGAGCTAAAACTAAAAAATCATCGATCCTCGAATCCCACAAAGCAGGACGCCTTTGAACTTCAACGATAAATTGTTCTGTGTCAAATTCGCTCATTGTATGTTCGAAGTGTTCGAACGTGCGATTGCAACACTGGCTTGAAGCCGACTGATCGCACGCGGCTGCCGCGCTGCCGTCCACTATGAAAATCACGTGTCGCGCGGCTGTCGCGCTGCTCATTTTAGTATAGAGAAGTAGCAGCGCGACAGCCGCGCGTCTGTCGCGCTGCTATTGTCGCGCTGCTGCCGCACTACTGGCGACCTAATGTGAAAGCGCCCTAATGGATTATTGTTGATGTATAGATGTGTAAAGGTGATCACAGATATGTCAGCACCGTACGCACACAACGCATTTAGAATTCGTTGTATGAAATCATATGAGAGCCCGCACATTTCACACGCACAGTATGCGCTGTATTTATAAAAATGCGGTAGGTATCCGAATTAATAGAACGCATGCTGATAACGTCACTAAAATTTGGAACAAAGTGGAAAAATAAAAAGAAATATTAAGTCACATGTGTTTTAATTTCCCACAAATTGAAGATACAAATTAAAATTTTAAATTATCTACTTCGTTGATCATCATCTACCAAATAAGGAAATAACGTATACTATTTTTCGTACAACTGCCTTTTCAAATCGATATAAAGAATCCAGAATCCTTTTTTTTTCTTTGAATTTTATTTTCTTCTTCCTCTGCCAATATGCAGGCTATTACAACATTCGTTTCCATAGTTGAATCAATCTTAATAATATTTTCCATTTGCAATCTGAAAATCCGAGTATGACAATGAATTTTATGAAATTTACTATGAAATAATACACATATTATAGCGACCAATACTTGCGATTGATAGCAAACTGTACTTACACACGGAAATAATCTAAAATTTTATCAAAATAAAACGACTTCTTCTCTACATCCTTTCCAATAAAAACAGAATCAACGAAATCGGTTGGCGTGATACTGAGTTATTCGTCCATTTGCGGACATACTTAATGCAAATTTAAGACTTATATGGTTTTCTCATGGATACTATTGTCAGATCTCGCTAAAATTTAAGGGGGACTACATGACAAGCACCAGCTTTCGATTAAAAATGAATCATCAAAATCGGTTCACCCAGTCGAAAGTTTTGAGGTAACAAACATAAAAAATACAGTCGAATTGAGAACCTCCTTTTTTGAAGTCGGTTAATAAAGTGACACTGAACTAGTATGATTTTTTTCCTACTAGTGCTGACAACAGGACTACTCAACAGGACAAGTGGGAATAATCATTGGAATAAACGTATATCACCGCACCGTTTCATACTAGAGGTTAGGAAGAACTACAAAAAATATTGACAATACTAAATAATACATACGGCGCCAATGTGCGAGGCTATCAGTAAATGCGGCGCGTACGGCGCGAGCGTACGATGCTGACATATGTGCGATCACGTTAAATCAACCTTAACATTAGTATTTTTATATAACTTTAAAATTAACTAAGTTTCTATGAGCAAAACCTAAGTTCACTTAATAGATCTCACCCCTAGTCAACAGAAATGTCAATAAACTTCTTTATTTAATTCCAGACACATGAAGATTTCCTTCCGTTGATTCAGGAAGATCTAATCGCATACGAGAACAACTTCACGGAGTTTTCTAAGCACGTGAACAACAATAATACTACGATGTCGACTTGGACTTTTTGGAATTCAATGTTCTTTGCTGGCACCATCTACACCACTATAGGTGAGAGAAAATACAATTTATACTGCCCTTATATTCTGTATAGAATATCATGGATTAGTGAGTGCCTTCAAACATTATTGGGCAGATTCAGCCGGAGTCAAGATGGAGGAAGGGAGTTCCTTTCTTTTCCCTTTCTTTTTCTTGGTTGAATGTCTATGAGCGACGATAGCCACTTACCATCAGGCGGATCATCTATTCGTTCGTCGGCTATTTCCATAAACAATAAGAAAAAAGTGAGAATCAGGGAAAATCAGGCTCAGGAGGGATCATCCAGACTGAATCTGTGCGTATATTCACGTATCGGTGATTCCTTTGGTATTTCTGATGTCTACAGACCACGACGTTGACTATTTACCATCGGGCCCGTCTGATTTTTAAAGTGAGCACGAATTTCTCCCCTTGAGGAGGCCTAAAACATACTCCACCCGCTGTTCCAGTGCGAATTGGTGATGGATATCGACGCTTGAAAGGAAAAATTGACTAAGCGATATTGAGCTTACTTTACAGGAGATCAGTTTAAAGTTGGAATTTTTAGAAAAAAATCATATATTTTTCTGTAATCCTCCTACTGACGTTATTCTTACTATTTTGCAATCCTTATTTCATCATCTATATTGTGGCATATATAGCAACTTTTCTAAAAATTCAACTTCAAACTGCTCTCCTGTAAAGTTAGCTCAATGTCGCTAAGTCAATTTTTTCTTTCAAGCGTCATATGATCTTTAGGTACATACTATATTATAAGTAATATTGACATAACAATTTACATAAAAAAGCAATCTACAGCTGAGGGAAGCCTGTGGAAATGCTATTATGTTTAACACCATCAAACGTGTCTATACAGTAAGTAGGTACTTAAGTACGTAGTATAAGCTACTTTGTACACAGCAAGAAAAGAAAATGTTGTTCCTTGTTTATCAGAAATTCCCGCAGCGTACTTCGTCTTGAGTAAGATTAATGGTCGTTACTCGTACGTTAAAAAAGTTACGCGTTGTTCTGATTTTAAACTTTTATTTGTTTAGTGTTCGCTATTACTTTAACAACCTTGCAAGTACCAGTAATCCTATTTTAACAACCGACGTTGTATACGGAAAGTTTATATACGCTATCCTATTACCATAAGTTCTTCACCAATTAAGCTCAAATAACACAATAGGTACATATACGCTTTAAGGAAGTTTATAAAAATTTTCAATCAGTAACGTCTATGCGACCAGAAACAGTTATGTTGCAGAACAAATAAATAAATTGTAGTTGTTATAAAATAAATAAATAAATAAACAACGTCTGTTAGGTTAGGTAGTATATCATAAATATAAATAAATATTTTTTCTTTAACGCTGTATTAAATAAATAGAAATAAATATTTCTACTTACAGGTTATAACAATATTATGTAGTGAGGCACGTTAATTTTTAAAGTAGACGATGTCTACCTACCGGATCTATATTTATATTATCTTTCAAGCTATATAAAAAATGTTTCTACGTATGTCCTATAAAGCCTGTAAAGGCTTTGAAACAATCTAATTGATATGGCCCAAAATGGGAGATGGTCTGAGACCACAAAAACAATGCATTAAGCACATGTTCGATTTTCCAAACATTTTTTGCGTAATAACACACGCTGGGTATCCACAAGTAATTTATAAAACCTTACTGTCTACACTTAGTCATTGCGATGGTTTATAGACTTCTTTCCTCTTTTAACTGTCCACAGTGTGACTCGAAACATACTCTTACACAACATCAATGAATTCATAGAATTAATGACAGTTGTTACTTTTATAGATAATAATAATAATATGTACTTATTTAAATCTTTTAAGCAATTTTAAGTTATCAAACCTATTCTGTGTTGAACCAAATTAGTTCTGTTACAAATAGAATATTATGTTTCTATCTGTGCGAATGCTTGTCACGACACTCGCATAAATATTATTTGCATAAAGCAATCTCATTCAACACTAGTGCTGTTACCAGAACGGATATATCGGACGGAGTGTAATGCAATACACGTAGAAATGTACTACAAAGCACCAGCGCCTGTCGTTCTACAATAGCACGTCATGTATCACGCACATCGTGCTATACATTTCATGCAGGAGTAATGTGCAGAGATGTTTTAGTAAAGGTGTTCCGAGTTCTGAATTGTGAATTGTTTAGGAGATTAAGTTATTTTGTCTTTGTTGAAGCAGGGTAAATGTGCCATTCTCAAAATAATATCTTTAGGTAACTTAGTAAAGTAGCTATTATGATTTTAGAGTACTTAGATAAATAAGTAAGATACATGCAGACAGTGGCGACCTTAGTCATTGCGAGGCCCAGGGCGGCAGATCCTTGCGAGGCCCTTGTCCGTTCCGTAAAATATGTGTGTTTAGATTTGATTTGAGAATTTTTTATTTTGGTCAACCACAATGACTCCATCACCTGATAGAAAGCGGGCAGTGCATTCCAAGCATGGGTGAACGCCACGAGTACCTACTGCCGCGATATTCGCCCACATTACTACTGCATGTGAACATGTCATGCTTTTTCGAACCCCACACGCCCGTGCATTTAATGAGGATTGGATTGAAATATGTCACTTTTAGTCTGTGTTAGGTTTTTAAAGATTTCCCGATCAACATTTTTCAGATAATAAAACGCGGATTCACGCAGGTCATGTTCAAGCTGTTTTCTTTTGAGATATTATTAATCGGGTTAATAATTAAAGGTAGGTTATATATGTATACACAGCCAAGCGGGGAAATTATGTATTTGCGAAAAATATCTTAACTGGCGATAGTGAATATTCCACATATTTAGGTACAATTTTTTTTTACTGGGGCGTGTAGTTCAAAAACGGTTGGGGATATGGAAAAATTATACAGAATTAAAGTTATAGACAATTTTATAAGCTTTCATTTCATCTAGAAGATTTTTTGCTACAACGCACCGTTTTTTGAGATATTGCCGAAAAACCTAAAATCAGAACCTTTGTCCCCTCCCCCCTCCCTCCGGCTTGCCTCCTAGACGCCAGGACTTTTAGTATGTATCTCCCTAATGGTCTAAGAGCCGTTGAAGACCGACCTTCACCGATCTGATAACTCGATGGGACATATTTTTTATCAAATATAATTTATAAACAAATATGCCTACGATAACTTGCCTGTCGAAAAGTCTTCATAGCTATTTTTAATTTAATTAATTTTAATCATTTTTTTTCGTCACTTTCACTCATGTGATAACCGAATGAGTTTTATCTCAATTGATAGTTTTTAACACAGAGAATATGCCTAGGTAGGCTTGCCTACTTATTTCTTTTCATAGCTACCTGGCAAGTAGGTGTGAACAGGTGAGAAAATATAGGTATTTACACCGATCTGTTAACCAATTGAAATTAATATCATAGGTAGATATTTTAATTACAAAACCAATCATATAGGCTTGCCTACAAAAAAATGTTCATGAAATAGTATTGCCAAGCAATATAGGGTAGCCGGATAGCCTTGGGAAAAGTGCCCCCAAACCTTGGGGTTCGAAACTATGTCCAAATGATCCTTTATATAGAGATAACATGATGTACAAAATTTCACCCCCCCCACTACCCCTCAGGGGGCTACGGCACTCAATTAAACCGAAAATGATTTTATTTTTTTTCTCCAAATCTATGTAACTGACGCAAATCAAATTTTGCACAAATATTGTGGTAACTTAAAGTAATAATACAAAAAATCAAGAGCTCTCTAAGTACTGCCTATATTGAAAAAAAAAATAATAAAAAATTGGAACATTCTGTATAATGATTTCCTTTTGTGGTAAAAACACCATTTTTTTCCCAAATGTGTACCAACATCCAACCTATGTAATTTCCAAGTTTGGTCTATCTAGCAAAGGTGGAACACTACTTTTAGTTCTACTAAAGTTTTAATGCCTGCTTTATAAGGGAATAGAATCCCACGGTTTTATTTTTTTCTCCAAATCTATGTAAGTGATGCAAATCAAGTTTTGCACAAATATTGTGCTAACTTAAAGTAATAATACAAAAAATCAAGAGCTCTCTAAGTACTCCCTATATTGAAAAAAAAAATTAAAAAAATTGGAACATCCTGTATAATGACTTCCTTTCGTGGTACAAACACCGTTTTTTTTTATGTGTAATTAAGGAAAATATGATAACTCTTTTTACTTATGTGTCATAATACATAATTCTATTAAGATTACATTGTATCTGTGACAAGTCTATAGACAAGTATCACGGGGTAACGAATAATTATAGCTTTATTAAAGGTAATAATAACGGTAATTATAGCTTTATACGGAGGAGGCTCATTCGACGGAGATTCATACGGGGCCATACGGAGGAGGCTCATGCGTCGGAGTTTCATACGGCGGAGATTCATACAGGGCAGGCTCATGCGTCGGAACCTCATGCGGCGAATGGTCATACGGAGGAGACTCATTTGACGGAGTTTCATACGGCGGAGATTCTTACGTGATATACAGTGATAGCCTAGCGGTTAGAACGTTGGTCTCCCGAACGCGGGGGAACGGGTTCAAATCCTGGCACGCACCTCTAATTTTCAAATATTATGTGCGTATTACTAGTTAATTATCACTTGCTTCGGTGAAGGAAAACATCGTGAGGAAACCTGCACACCGGAGAGTTCTCCATAACGTTCTCAAAGTTGTGTGAAGTCTACCAATCTGCACTTGGCCAGCGTGGTAGACTATGGCCTGTACCCCTCACATTGTGAGCGGAGACCCCGAGCCCAGCAGTGGGACAATTATGGGTTGTTGCTTTGCTTTTTTTAGCTTTATATTCGTTTTTGTAAAGTATATTGTTATGAGTCAACTGTAATATGATATTTATTTTAAATTGAGTTTAATTTTTTTGGCAATACATGTCACCAACCTCAAATAAGTTTTACTTCAATCGCGCGTAAAGATTACACGCGCACACTTTTTTTTCTTATCCATCCATTTGCCTCTATTAACTGCACGCCAAGTTATATCGTGGCGGATTTTATCTATAAATTGGATATTTAGTGTTGACTTTACTGTAGAGATATCTTGAATGAAGGTTGCTTAGTAATGAAATGTATGAAATGAAAGGTATGCTAACTCAGTTCATACATAAGTATTGTAGTCTCTACAGATATTATTTCATCCGCGTTATTATCGTCGCTAAGGAGGCTTTTTACCTAATTGTTATTTAAAAAACAAGCAATTTTACATAATGTACCGATTTTAGGTAAGATTTTACTATCAAGTTTAAGGTCGAGTAAATGATATTTTTGTTTAATTTTTCCATTAACAGATTCTTCTACCCATCTTACTTTGGTATCGAGCTACGATTGATTTGATTCTGAAATATCAAGCTGTGCTCTACTCGTATTCCCTTATAAAGCAAGGCATTAAAACTTTAATAGAACTAAAAGTAGTGTTCCATTGCTAGACAGACCAAACTTGGAGATTACGTAGGTTGGATGTTGGTACACATTTAAAAAAACGGTCTTTGTACAACCAAAGGAAATCATTAGACAGGATGTTCCAATTTTTTAAATTTTTTTTTTCAATGTAGGGAGTACTTAGAGAGCTCTTGATTTTTTGTATTATTACTTTAAGTTAGCACAATATTTGTGCAAAACTTGATTTGCATCACTTACATAGATTTGGAGAAAAAAATAAAACCGTGGGATTCTATTCCCTTATAAAGCAGGCATTAAAACTTTAGTAGAACTAAAAGTAGTGTTCCACCTTTGCTAGTTAGACCAAACTTGGAGATTACGTAGGTTGGATGTTGGTACACATTTGGAAAAAAAATGGTGTTTTTACCACAAAAGGAAATCATTATACAGGATGTTCCAATTTTTTAAATTATTTTTTTTTCAATATAGGCAGTACTTAGAGAGCTCTTGATTTTTTGTATTATTACTTTAAGTTACCACAATATTTGTGCAAAATTTGATTTGCGTCCGTTACATAGATTTGGAGAAAAAAAATAAAATCATTTTCGGTTTAATTGAGTGCCGTAGCCCCCTGAGGGGTAGTGGGGGGGTGAAATTTTGTACATCATGTTATCTCTATATAAAGGATCATTTGGACATAGTTTCGAACCCCAAGGTTTGGGGGCACTTTTCCCAAGGCTATCCGGCTATACCCTATATTGCTTGGCAATACTATTTCATGAACATTTTTTTGTAGGCAAGCCTATATGATTGGTTTTGTAATTAAAATATCTACCTATGATATTAATTTCAATTGGTTAACAGATCGGTGTAAATACCTATATTTTCTCACCTGTTCACACCTACTTGCCAGGTAGCTATGAAAAGAAATAAGTAGGCAAGCCTACCTAGGCATATTCTCTGTGTTAAAAACTATCAATTGAGATAAAACTCATTCGGTTATCACATGAGTGAAAGTGACGAAAAAAAAATGATTAAAATTAATTAAATTAAAAATAGCTATGAAGACTTTTCGACAGGCAAGTTATCGTAGGCATATTTGTTTATAAATTATATTTGATAAAAAATATGTCCCATCGAGTTATCAGATCGGTGAAGGTCGTTCTTCCACGTCTCCTCTACTATAAGCACCCTGAATAAGTTTCTGAAGAAATCGCTTAGGTTCCCGCTCACGCACTCTATACCCTCTTTTGAGTCATTCCTTGACTGGACTATTAGGTTGAATAATTTCATTTTACGCATAAAATTGGGAGGGACCCCGCAAAACGTAGTCAGACTAAATATATGCATTTTGAATATAATATGAGTTGTCAAAATTTCAATACAAACTACACAAAGTATTTTCAAGTCACCGTTTTTAATACTTGTAGTCGCCCACAGTCTGTCCACTTAGAATTTCAGTAGTAATTAATAATTATTATTCAGTTTTTTTAATACCTTTATTTTGACCTTGAACTCGCTCGTATAAATTTACCCTTTTCCTTTGAGAGCTACTTTTCTTTTCCAACTGCCCTATTTAAATTTTCTTCCAGAATCACGATCGCGTAAATAATCATTTTGTTACTTTTGATGCGCACATACATTAAACACGCTTTTGTAATTTTAATACGTAAGATTCACAAAAAACCTATTACGATCACGACAGAAAACCAGATATAAACTAAAATGAATAATAGAGGTACGACTTAGGTGCATATTGTAAAGGTTTCGGTTTTGTTATATATAGGTACAGACAAATAATAAAAAATAAACATTGTTATGTATTTTTATTGTTATTTTGCTGTATACATCGATCTATAATACACCTGATCGAAGACTATATCATAGTATTCCGTTCGTAGTTATGCAATTATATTTTTGTTTTGGCCTACAAAGTTTTTTTGAACTCGGATGATAGCGCGAGGCCCCTGCAAGCGCGAGGCCCCGGGCGGTGGCCCCGTTCGCCACCCCCTAAGGCGCGGGCCACACAGAAAAGACGTAAGACGAAGACGGGGCTCGGACCCGTCGCAGACAGGGCGCCGTTAAAACATATAGAAAAGACAAGGAACGGGCGTGACGGTCGGTGCACACTGGGCTTTTCCCGGCCACAGAGTACTTAATCACTATAATAATTAGAACCTGCTCTCCGCGTCCTTTCGGCTCCCCCGCTGGCGCCTACGCAGGCCCGCGTCCTGTCCTTTCTGTATGTTTTGCAATAGGGCGCCGACGAGTCGGCGTTCGTGTCGGCGTCCCGTCTTTTCTGTATGTTTTACGTCGCGACGGCTGCATACATTTTGTATGAAAGTAGATTAAACGGGCGCCGCGACTGCGACGGGTCCGTGTCTTGCGTCTTTTCTGTGTGGCCCGCGCCTAAGGCCGCCACTGCATGCAGAATATTAGTCTAAGTCAATAAGTTGATTTTCGAGAACTTACATAGGTATATGGGCCCTGTACTCCGTTTTAATTTCTCTCGAGAATTTTTACTTTCTGTTTTAACTGTCATGTTCAGTTCAGTGTGCTGAGGAGTTTCTTTACGGCTTTTCTTCTCCTCCATGACAAAGCACCTTTCCGAAAAGCTGGTAGATTAAAAAGAATGACGTGCATAAGAGTATCATTTCATTTCATATATAAGGAAATAAGATATGATACCATAGTTGTCGCGAGTTACTAAATAGACAACTCGCTTGATGAAAAAACCAACAGCTAGGTACAACAATAGAATAAGTAGGTATGTTAGATTTGCGAGAATATAAGAATTTTAGAAATCAGTCAGGAAAGTGAATGAAGTGGGAAATGAACATTTTTAACGCGTAAAGTCATTCAACGCAGTAGTGGTTTCAAAGTGTTTGAAGCACAGAGCGGTTGGGAAACGCGTTCAAAGACTTCAAAGTATCGATACTACACAAAATACACACTTTTAATTTAAGCGGAAACGAGGAATTAATTTTTGCTAGTTTCGTGACCCTACTAAATACTGACTAAAATTCGAAATAGCTAAATGCACGAAGAATTTAAGACAATCTGCTTACGCTTTCCATTTCATTCATTTTTGTTCGAATTATTTTCTTTCATTCGACAAAAGAACTCAAAAATATTCCGACAAACGAGCCAATGGGCCACCTGATGGTAAATCATCGTCAGATATGTTGTTGGAAAAAGAAGCGGGGAACCGCATTTTTTACTGCCTTACCTACTCCGGTATCTCATAGAAAAAAACCGGGCAAGTGCTTGTCAGGCCACGCGCAATGTAGGGTTCCGAAATTGTAAGTTAATCGACTATTACTTACTCATCAACTACTTATGCTAACATAGCCTTAATAGTAGCCTTTGTAAATTCATTATACTTAAAACCCATTTCTGTGATTTTTTTCACTTGTCCAACTCCGACAGTTTAGCCAGCAGAAGGGGCACACATGACTTTAACCAAAATTAGAACTTTAATGCCAAATATTTCACAAAAGAACCTCTAAATCAAATGGTCTTAATCTTAATCCCATAATATCTTTGAAAGACTTTTTCTACAATACCCTACATACACTATGGGGTACTCAATGAAAAACATTTCATTCTCACGTTACTTGTAGGGGATACCCTGAAAAAAATGTTTTTCAATATTTTATTCGACGATTTTGGAGTTTTAATAAATAAGCCATCCGGCAAAAAAAGCGTCATAACATAAAAAATGTTCAATTCGAGATAATGACACTTGTAAGATTTTTTGTTAAACTATTTACGACATTGATAATGTAAAAAATACAGGAATTAATTCACTGAAAATTTATTTGCAAATAGTATGTATGTACACTTCACATAGCTTATAATTTTTTGAAATATTTAGTAGGTATAGTAATTTTTGAAGTAACTTTCAAGAAATATTTCATGAGGGATATGTTATGACTCTGTTTTTGGAGAAAGTGGGCTTTCCATAAAGTTTTACAATAACAATGTCATTAAATTAATGTGTAATTTATTTATTTATTTAAACTTTATGTCACCTTATAAAAAAATGCCTAATGGCATTGTCCACCAGTCAACCCTGGGTGGATGTGGAATGAACTGATGGCAGGTGTTAAAACTACTTAAAAAAGAAAAAAAATGATAAAATGGATAAAAACAAATACCACTTACGTACAATATACATATACACTTATATACTATAGATACTATTAATGTCTGACTTAGTAATGTCTTTATTACATTATTTTAAACTAAAACATACGTGTATGTTGAGGTGTACCTCAAACCACCTTAAAAAAGAGGATAAAACTATTTTCATTAAAATATTAAGCATTCGTCGACGTTTTTTCCTCGAGAAAACTGTCATAACACAATTTGATGCACTTTTCATGTTAACAATTCTAGATAACCACCACACATTATAGAACACCACACATTAATACTCTTTTTTTGCAACAAAATACACAATTGCTCTGGATCAATACAAATGTGACACTGTTCATGCCGATCAACTGATATAAGCCTTAGAGAAAAAGAGAACTTAGCACCATCTCTCGGTAACTAAAGCCCTCAGAGTCACTAACGGATACTCAAATCGCCCCTTAATACAGAATTTGTATGGTGATTCTTTATTAAGGAGCGATTAATGAGGAGGAGCTGTGGAATGGGCTTCCTTCCGAAGTATTCCCGGAGCGCTATGACATGGGGTTCTTCAAAAAAGGTGTGAAAAGAGTTCTCCTTCAGGGCCGGCGTTGCATTGGCGATTCCTCTGGTATTGCTCATGTCCATAGGCGACGGTAACCACTTACCATCAGGTGGCCCGTATGCTTTTTCGCCTGCCCTTCAGGCTATAAAAAAAAAAAAGATTAAAGTAACCGTTAGTGACTCTGAGCTGGGGCGTAAGTAATCATAACGATTTTGTATAATGATTCTTTACTAAGGAGCGATTAAAGTAACCGTTAGTGAATCTGAGTTGGGCGTAACAATTTTACCACCGGTAAAATGAAATATTTGCTGTCTAAAGATACAAAAATGTCAAAACGTAATTATTACTTATATTGTGTTATGACGCTTTTTTTCCGGACGGCGTATATATATCCATGATAAATTACAGCTTTCTAGCACTAAGGGCCTCCACGTTTTGTCTCGGACAGACACACGGTTGGACGGACGGACATGACGAAACTTTAAGGGTACCAATTTTACTTCGGAACTCTAAAAACGTGGTCTTAGTACCACACACAGTTAATACAATACCGTCACAAAGTCAGTACCATCATGTATAAATAAGTACTGAAATCATTAAACTGAGTAATACAGAGCCCGCACTCCGCAGCGGACTCTACTTCGTACTGCACATGTCGTATATTAAAGTATACAAATCAGCTGAATTTATTGCCGATATGTAAAAGAAATTTGTCGATGATTAAGTATTTAAACCCTATGCTTTATTAACTGACTTCAAAAACGAGAGGAAGATCTCAATTCGGTTGTATTTTTTATGTTAATTACTTCATAACTCTGCCAATTATCAACCGATTTGTAAAATTCTTGTTAATTCAAAAAGATTCAGACTTCTATATTTTTAAAACTTTGAGGCTGACTTACTTTTGACAAGTAATTTATCGTGCTAACAAACACATTTTTTAAGTTAACAACATAATAATAATAATAACGAGATAATTTAAAATTGAAATTAATTATTCGTAGTTATCACCGATCACTTAGAACAATATTGTTACTTTCACTATCTTTTTTAAAAGGTTTCATCATGGAGAAAAGGAGCCAGTGGAATAAACTCGCGTCATTATTTAGTTATACCGTTATACCAAACTATTCCTCCGAGAGATCTCTCATGAACTCAGTACACTGATGCTCGATCATACATTTTTATTTTCAGTGCACACACACAAAGATGTGTGTTGTTGTAGTGTTTTAAATTTGGAACACTGCCCGGCTCCCTTGGCGCACTTGCTCTCAGTCCCCGCGCTCAACAAACGTGAGACTATTTCGAAAATTATACGTCATTTAATTCGAAAATTTAATCGAAAGTTATACGTGAGTGATTGAAAAACGAAATTCTATTTTTAACACGCAGTGAAACAAAAGAAGATGGATCAAATATCATCTTGTTTTCGTTTGTTTACGCCTGAAGTGAGATGTCTAAAATAGATTCTTATATTAGAACGCTTTGACCCCGATGTGATAAAACGAATCTAAATGCGCTTGGTAAGTTTACATTTATTATTTGTGTAATTACTATAGTTAACTTTTATAATTATCAAGTATTGGCAGCCAATATACTATGTTGTGCCAAAATTCATTTTACTATTAGGTAGCGTTATGTCAATTGCTTCAGTTCACTGAGTGCTGTGCCGCTAGAATTAAATAGTTTTTGTTTTTTTTTTGTTTTCAGTTGCTGTGACTAGGGGATGAGTGAAGATGACAGTGAATCAAATCAAAATATTATTAGTATTCCTGTCCCTAAACTTGAAGCAGATACTTCTGGATCTAGCCGAATAAACGAACCCAACTCTCCTAATATAAAAATGTCTACAGAAATGGATGACTCAATGCAAAAACAATCAATTAAAAAGCGTAGAAACTTATCCAAAAACAGAACACTGGCTACTAGACAAAGAGAGAAGACTCCTGAACCGAGCAGAACTCTCGTGCCCCACGAAGATACAACATCTGATGATGAAGATATGACACCGCTGCGTACTTCACGAGAAATCGAAGCAGATAACACTTATGAAGAAATGAGACGCTTGGTTCAAGAACAAGCAAAGAGTCCAGATCCAGTGTACGACTTAGATACAGATGAAATTCTTGAAGCAAGGGCTATGGCAGCTACAGAAAGAAGACGTCGAAGTATTTCACCCTTTGCTATTATTCCTGATAAAGAAAAAGAAAAAGAAGAAGGATCATCATTACAAAGGAAAGGAAGTTTTATAGATCCTACAAACAAATTACTCAGCACAAAGTATGTGATGAGTCCAAAAGATGAGGACTTAAGTAGACGAGGTTCTTTGACAAAAGAATCTTTTCCTACTGAAATGAAAATATCAAAGCCGTCATTATCGCCACCTATT
Organism: Thymelicus lineola; assembly: GCA_963932265.1. Classification (NCBI taxonomy): domain Eukaryota; kingdom Metazoa; phylum Arthropoda; class Insecta; order Lepidoptera; family Hesperiidae; genus Thymelicus; species Thymelicus lineola. The sequence goes on along the minus strand of OZ010703.1, from coordinate 6,372,519 downwards.
TCAAATCCTAGTTCGCCAGTGGATAAAGAGGTTCCATTTACGTTACCATCAACTCCCAAAAAACTAGAGGAAATAGTTTATCCTGACGAAAAACAAACTACAGAGAAGGTCAAGAAACCCAAGACTCCGATTAAAAATGATCAGTTTAATTTTGAAGATAAGGATTCAAAACAAAATGTTCAGACTAGTACAAAAGAATCACCCGCTACTCCTGGAGAACTGGTAACAAAGGTTATAGAATTAGAAAGGACGCCAAGTAAAAAAGTACTTCCGGAACAAAAGCCAAAGGTTGAAGTAAGGGCAAGAATAGTAAGAACGCCTAGTAGAAAACTCTCTACTAGTGAAATTAAACCAGTTTTAGTCAAACAAATACCAAATAAACCAAGTAAAGAAGATATGCAAAGCAAAGTACCACCAGTAAAACCGGCAAGGAGTAAATCAGCTACAAGATTTGGGGTCAGTTTTTATGTCATTTTGTTTATTATACTTGCTTTGTTAATAGGTCTATATTTTCAATTGGCACAGTAATAAGTAAAGATTTACATTCTAAATTATGAGTGAATAACATGATAAAACGCTAATAATTTTGTAAGAAGAAACATTAATAAAATACCCATGATTTGCAGGGTAAAACGAGTGAAAGTGAGATGAGTGAGGATCAAATTTATGCACAAAATAACGCCGCAAATGCACTCAAACGTAAGGTAGTACCAACTCCACGTCGTTTTATAAAAAATAAATCACCAAGGGCAAATCGCTCGCAGTCAATGAATCGGTATGATACTCCTGCTATAATTGATAAAACAGCAACGGGAATGAGTCAAACAAGCCACGAGATAATAGAAATGATGCAAAAAGCAAGAGCTAGAAGTTTATCAATACCAAAGGATGATCCAAGGCTACCTTCTGAATATAAAAACTATGGCAAAGTGCTGCAAACTCCAAATAAAACACCAACAACGCTCCGAAACACGCGAGGAATATCTTGTCCTAAGACCATACATATTATTAGTGAAAAAGAAATATTAGCAGGATTAACGGAGAAACAGGCTGTAGAGCCAAAGTTTGAAAAACATAATAAACATAGTAGACACAGTTCCGGTTACATCGATGCTAGTCAATCGGAATATACTTCAAGTTGTTACTCATCTTCACCTAGTGAAAACGAATACGAATTCGATTTATCAGTAAAAACAGCTGAGCTAACGCGCAAACTAAATTTACTGAGTGACGAAGTAGATAAACGAGAAAGTCTCAATAACATAATATTGGTCAAAGATGAACCAGTTTTACGGAAACGATCAATAGCTGAACCCAAAGTTGTAAAAAGAAAAAGTTTAGATGATTCAGATAAAAAGAAAGCTCAAGCAAAATCTCAAAAATTAATGAAAGAAAATGAAAAGAAAATCGTAAAATCACGTTGGAAATTTTTGGCCAACTGGCAACAATTTAAAATGGAACATGAGGCTGATTACAACAAAATTAGATTACTCAGGAATAAATGTATTTGTGACACATTAATTTTAATTATATTTTGTGGTTTAGGTGGAATGCTTTTCAAATCTTTAGAAGGATCTTTTGAAAATGCATATAAATGCGGTAGCAGAGGTGTAAAACGAGATTTTATAGAGAGTCTCTGGCGTGGAAGTCACTACTTAAGAGAAGACGATTGGAAGTCAATGGCTAGAAAGAAATTATTTGAATTTGAAAATCAGTTGCATTCGGCTCACGAAGCTGGTGTTACTTCATATAGCGGTCAAAGATCTTGGAACTTTATGAATTCTTTCGTCTACTGCTTGACGTTAATTACTACGATTGGTAAGGCTAATCCTACACGTTTATTTCGAACAACAAACTTAACAGCAATACTATTGTAAAAATTTTCAGAGCGTTTTGAACTGTGTTTTATTTTCTGACCCTGTTTTGGTTTTTAGATACTTTGATCGACTGCTACATTATTTTATTATTTTATATTTCAGGTTACGGCCACATAGCTCCTAAAACCACATCTGGGCGGGTTGCAACGATAATCTACGCTATAATAGGAATACCATTGTTCCTATTAGTCTTAACTGACTTCGGCAAGCTTCTAACAAGAATTATCAAATTCTTTTGGGCATACATCCGAAGATTCTACTACACTAGAAGTTGTCGTAAAGTTCGAAGAACAGGACCCGTACAGGTATGGTTTTGATACCAATTAAAAATATTGGCAATTTTATTCTAATAGGACAATTCACCATCATATCTAACTTTGCAATAATTAAGCATGAACACAGTTGAATTTGAATTGTAATTGTTGCATGCATAAAATTTATCAATTTGAATTTTAATCATTATAGTATAATTTAATAAAATATTTATTTAACTTTACTTTAAAAACAACCTTCTTTTATAATTATTTTTAGCATCTTTATTTAACTTTTTGTTTTTATTTGGTTGCTTTGTACTATAATTAGAAGTAGTACACGTAATTCCTACGTTAGACAGTATTATCAATGTCCACAATATTAAAAAACAACAATTATTAACAATTCTGTTTCAAAAAGATGAAATATTATAATAAAATATTCCTCGCGAATGTAGCAGTTGTCAAGACCTTGTCCCTTAATATTATATTTCAATTTACTGTGCTGAAATGAAATAATATACGAGAATTTTCCGTGTTGACTTAATAATGATTTCGGTCCTTTCGCCGTATACTATCTTTTATGTTTGTGATGTTTTATTTTTTTCTTTGGCGAAAAATATTTTCTCAGGCAATAACGAGATAAACAATTAAAGTACTTTATATTACATTCCAGGAGGTGATGAAAGGCTTCAATATAGTAGTAGACGTCGTGCGAAGACCGTCGCAGATATTTGGTGACGATGAAATAATTGAAGACAAGCTGGAAGAAAGGATACCGCCTACTATTGAAAGGAAGTCTAGTGATGTTCCACCACCGTTACCACCTAAACCTGGTTCAGTAAGAGATATTGAAAATGAAACAGAGCCTGGTACACCAGCACCATCTGTATTTGAAGTTGATGATGAGTTCAATCTGCCTATATCCCTAGCAATTCTTATTTTGGTTCTTTACTTAATATCTGGTGCTGTTATTATTAATATTTGGGAAGAGTGGGAATTCTTTGAATCATTTTACTTTGTTTTTATTTCTATGTCAACAATCGGATTGGGGGATCTCGTTCCAAATCATCCGATGTACATGATGTCCTCCATTTTGTATCTCGTGTTTGGGTTGGCATTAACTTCTATGTGTATTAACGTTGTCCAGTTAAAACTTTCGGATACATTTAGACAAGCGAGTGTGAAACTTGGGGCAACAATTGGATTAACCGTCGCTGAAGAAGATGGCAGCTTAATACCGATTGCTCAACCTGTAGAAATAGTCCCTGTACATAAGCCGAAAAGTGAACTAATTGAAAGCATAGATAAAGAAACTAAGGATGATGATGCTAATAATAGATAAGTAAACGCTAGTGAGAATAACGTAGTGATAGTTATAATATAAATAATACTTTGGATACGAATAATACCAAGTTGACTATAATACCGGTATTGTTTAATGTAATGCATAATGTAATGTGTTTGTTTCTGCGTGTAAATAAATATTTTTTATAGTTTTACTTGTATTTTTGATGCCTGTAATTCCCACATCATAATATTATGATATAATAATATGATCATATTATGAAAGAAACCAATGGCACATAAACAGAAATATTTTGTGAATACAAAATATAGAAAATGTAGTAGAAAGTTTCAAAGAATCAGTGAAAAATCAGTTTTTAGGCATATAAAAATATAATTCTTGCAATTCTATGCTTTGTTTAGTTTTCAGTTAATCCACAACCCAAATATGTATCATTATATGAACAGACAAAATACATTGTGGAATATGTGTATTTTATATTGAATTATTATGAAGAAATATTTTTTATACTTCTTATGGCAAATTAAGATTCTATTCCTAAACAGTACTGTAACACATTTATGTACACAATTATTTCATTACCCATCAGGCAAAACATAAAATTAGGATTAACCAATATTTTTCTTTAAAAGAGTCAATAATATATCTTTATTTTATGATATGATTCTAACATTTCGAAGCCGCGGGCAAAAGCTTTGTATTGTAGTCAATAAAGTGTACATAAGTAAATAATTAATTAATCAAATAAATAAATAAATAAATTATACCACTGGAGATCAATCCCGGGACATTTCGTCAACATTGCCACAAGTACTACGGTATTGTTAAAAAAATCATTTTCAACAAATGCTACATTTCATCTCTTCGTAGTGCATAATTATTATCTGCCATCTTTATATTTAAGTTTTCATAAATCAGATGCAAGACATTAGATTTCATATTTATTTGTTTGTTTGACACGTTAAGAATGGTAGGGTCTCCTGGGCCATGTTTGTACATTCAACGTCTTAACTAGACCTTTTAACAACTTATACAGTGTCCTCTTTCCATTGTTTGTTTTAAAATTGACATACTCGTTAATGAAGCTTCTATCATAATATTTTGACATTTCATGTGCCATTTTCTTTTCTATTTCCAATAGATCGATTAATGTATTATTACACCAGGCTATATTAATTCCTGCCAATGCTCTGTTTACATTGTTTGTGTTTGCGTAGAATTCTATTGTTGATAGAGCATGATTAATGTCATTGAACCCAATTGTAATATTTCTTTGAAGTATATCGTTAAGTCTTTGAAGTTTGTAAAGATCATTACCCCCAAACGAGCATTGATAGTTATCGAAAAATTCAACACTTATAGAGCTGCTACAATGTAAATATTTATTGAATTCATCACGTAGTAGGTTGCCAAAAAAATCATCAACATAGAAGAATCTGTAATCTCTCGGAATACCTTCCTTATACCGTTGAATTAGTAGCAAGTTTAAAACAAGGCTGGGCAATGAGGAAGGGAGTAATTCACATGGAGGATCGAAATGACTGTATCTTGACCATCCAGTGAAAATAATTCCTTTGAAGTTAAAAACGCTACTTTCACCACCAAAGTTGTAGTCTCGAATTAAATTCATCCAACTATAATGATTCAGAAAACGATTTTCCATATTTGGTAAAGTTGCAATTCGACCATCAGCTCCTTTAAACGCTGAAGCTATCCATAATTCTTTAAATTTCTGATGGTATTTCAAAAGCTTTATATGCGACATATCAATATTTTTTCTGTAGTCCCAATAAACTATTTCTATGTCGTTAAAACTATTGATTCTGTCCCATGTGGAAATGTTCTGACTACGTAACATGTCATCCCATATTAAAACAGAAGTTTTAGGGCTGAGTTTCTTCACAATGTTCTTTACTGTTTCAATGTGGTTTATGAAAATGTCTCTGAAAATGGAAAAAATAGATTAAGTTAAACAAATCAACACATATATTTTCAATTGTATAAATAAATTAATAAAATAGCATTTTTGTATGTTACTGTGTTATACCAAAGATGAAACATATAAATATAATGCGACGTAGAGAACTACAAGTAGTTAAACTGCAAGATACAATTTAATAAGAAGTCAGTTTTCTGCAGAAAATAATTATTAAAATTATATTAAATATATTACGAATATTGTAGTGTTTTAGTCACAAGAACCTCGCTTTATGATTATATTTACTTTATCACGCGCTTGCTGAACTTTGTCAAAATAATTTAATGAAGCATCTATAAAAATCCCGAATATTTACAACAATAGGGAGCTCAGGGGACCTGGTACAAATATCTCATTAGTTTTTTTACTTATTTTAAGTTATACTTAACCACAAATCCCTCCTAATGGTAAGTGGAGATATAGCCAAAGATGGTGAGAGCACTAACTTAACAAAAGCCTATTCACTCCTTCCTTGAAGAATCCTACCTCATAGGCGGGCGGAAACGTGGACGCAGGTAAGCTATAAAATAACTTGGATGAATGATGTTTTATTTTGCTTAAGAAGAATCCCCTTACCAAACAAATCATTGGCATTTGAAAAATATGTAGAATATAAAACGTAATGGATACTATACACGATCAAGTGCACTTGTCAAGTCTGCAGTTTGACTTATCAAATTTGCAGTTTGACTTGACACTGACGTTACACTGTGGCCATATACGACCAAGTATACTGGATGCCGCGTCAAGTCTGCTTAACGCTTGATCAAGTACACTTGATCGTGTATACTTGGTATATATGGATCGTGTAATTCGTGTATAATGTAAGTTTACTTACATGTCCTCCAAATGTCGACCACGGCATTGAACACACTCGTTTATATGGTATACCTCGTCACAACCAATGTGAAAATATTTGAGTGGAGTGACATCAGAGTGAAATTTAATTATCTGAAAAGCGGTAGAATAACAAACTGTTAATTAATCCGCATAAACATTTATAAACAGCTCGTACAATAATTATTTCAAAACTAATCTTTTATATATTAAAATAGGATAGGAGTAAACGAGCTTCTATTTATCTATACAAGTAAAGCAAAAGCAAAGCAACAACCCATAATTGTCCCACTGCTGGGCTCGGGGTCTCTTCTCACAATGTGAGGGGTATAGGCCATAGTCTACCACGCTGGCCAAGTGCGGATTGGTAGACTTATACTACTATACTAATATTATGAAAAGGAAAGATTTGATTGTTTGTTTGCATTGAATAGGCTCCAAAACTACTGAACCGATTTGAAAAATTCTCTCATTGTTGGGAAGCTATACTATCCCCGGGTGACATAGGCTATAATTTTTTTTTACTATTTTTACCGAAGCGAAACGAGGGCGATTTCCTAGTTATCAATAAAACGATGCTTTACAGGAGAGCATTTTGAAGTAGTTTTTTGTGCATAGAATCGACTTTCATTAAGTTATTTGCATTTTATATACATTCCACAATTTGGTACTCTAGAAGTACTTATATAAATTATAGAAAGTCCTTGTACCGAAATATTTCGTATTTTAAATACTATAACATGGGAAATGTCAGTTTCATTCACTAATAAAGAACGTAAGAATTTACGTTGTACTTATTTAACGTATTACGTAGTAAGTACTAAGAAATTAAAAAGGTTTTACTATATTACGTACAGAGAGTTATATTTCTTACCTGCTCCAGCATATCCTGAATGATTTGTTTGCTTTCTGTCTGACTCGGACAAATTGAATCAGGATAAAAAGGTATCTCTCTCAAATGTTGAAACTGAACAAGCTTTAGGACATGTTCCAGATGGCCAAATGTTTGAACGAGCGGAATTATCTCAAAGCCTGATTCGACTGCGGTGCTGATAAATTCCTTAAGCTGAAAAGGTATGTTTTTCTGTTTGAGATAAATTTCGTTGACCTGTAGTGCAACAGCGCTGAGCTTTCGTTGAGCTGTTATGCTCTTCTCATTATGTGTGAGATCGATAAACCATGCTTAGACTCTGCTTATACTTAAAATTATCCGAAAAATATAATGGTCCTAAATAAACCTAAATTTTAGCCGTTTTATATGAGCTTTAATTTTTTTTACTATCCGAACAAAAGTAAAAGTGGCCAAGTGTGAGTCGGACTCATCCATGAAGGATTCCGTAGTAGCAAGAGTCAAAATACCACTACAATTTCACGCCAACAAAAAATTAGTTTATTTTTCAGTGTTTGTTTAAATGACAAAGTTGCGGTTTTTGAAAATGTACTGTATTTCAAAAACTGCTCAGTATATATATCTCTTTGAAACAAATTTTCATTGAAAATGTTCATTGAGATCTACAGCATATATTTTTTTAGATTTTTCACTTATTTTAAAAGTAAGAGGGTGGGAGGAACACACATTTTACTACTTTCAAACGATTGACTTTGAGATTTTTTTAGTTAAGTTCCAGCATTGGGGCGTCCCCCCCCCCCTTAATTTTTATTAGTTTTTTATTTTTGTATTATATAAAAATCGTAAAGCGGTTCTCAGAATACATCTACTTGCCAAGTTTCAACTATGTAGTCCTAATAGTTTTGAAATAAAACATAATACCTACAAAATATAAACCTAATACTACTATATTTTTTTATGAAAATAGCCGGCAAATGAGCTGACAATCCAACTGATGGTAAGTGGCTATCATCGCCCATGGACCTCAGTAACACCAAAGGCATCAGCAGCCTTCCCAGCCTGATGAGCCATTTGGCAGCCGAATCAACGAAGAGGGTGGTGGCTATTCAAGCAGACCCCACAGAGAAAGAGTAATAATGGATTAAGAAATATTAAAATCAATATTACCAATATAATCCTACCACCAGCAGGGGCAGCAGGCCGTATAGCTGATAATACGTATAGCTCAAGTCAATTTATAGCCAATTGGGTTACAATTACCTCTGACTTCTTGTACCGGTTACTCGCACTTATATTCACCAGCCTTCCATCATACGGAAACATGTCTTCATACTCTATAAGAAATCCCGTAGCACCCAAACTTTGCAACATCGGCAGCAAAGTCTTCAAGTAAGACAATTTAGGAGGTGATCCTTTGAAATCCAAATGTACGATTACATTTTGTAAATTCACAGTCGATATGTGTTTTTTATTTTTGTAAATCCAAAAATTCATTAATGTAAATGTTATCAATGAAATTATAACTAGCGCTATCACTAGTTTCTTCACTTTCATTGATTTCAGTTTAGTCACTATTGGTCGGATTTTAAACATCTGTAACATTGTGTTTTCGTTTACTTTGTTAATATTCACTCGCTCAGAAACACTTTGCAAATTTAATTACAGTTGTAATAACTCTGTCTTCTTTGTTCTCAAAATTTATAATTACAATAAGTGTTGACACTGTTCCCAAATCAAAGGATTTCACAAAGTTAGCAACTTAGGCATTCTCTTTACAACCATGTGTGTACACCACTGAGTAATGAATAGTGTTCCCGTCTTAGCACTTGAAAGGCTTCTATACCGTAATATTATTATTATAATTTAATATATTCCTAGCTAGAGAAACGTTGGGTTTTAGACACTTAGTTGAAATCAAAATCTTTTGTCCATTTCACTTGGACCTTCTATTGACTATAGAGCCCCTAGTATGTTCGGTAAGAATTGAGCAACATTTTATATTATAGAACGGGTTATACTTATCTGTTTTCATTTATTAAGCACTCGTACACCACTACTTTTTATCTTTCTGAATAGTTCTCTTCCCTAAGGTTGCCTGGAAGAAATCACTTCTTTAGTGATAAGGCCGTATGATGTTCCTATTATTTTACAATGTGTACAATACAGAATTTTGTTGCTGTTGTTGTTATTAAACTCATTCGTGTATAAAAATGGCAGCCCGTTAAATATTTTTACTACCGACGATAGCTCGCTTTTCCAACCTCGCTTTTTACAACAACTGCCTTTCATGCCACGAAACTACACGGCGATAAATAACGCTAGTAAAAATTACGATAGGTAAGATTACATACGCGTCTTTTCTCTTACGAGACGTTTTTGTCGTATATAATATATCAATAATCACCAGATAGAGGTAAAGTTTTGCGTATCAGTAATCCTACGAATATTAAAAGTGTAAAAACCTACTTGAAATAGAAGATGTGTTTGAGTTTGAAAAGAGTATGACGGTAAACTCAAAATAGGTAATACGTTTCCGTATAAAAACATGTTCTCTAAACCAATCTCCCAATTAATCTTAACTACAACGACGACGCACAAATTGTGTACAATATAAAGGTTTTTGCAAAAGAAAAAGGTTTTAAGGAACGCAATATTTGGATACGTACATTTTTGGTCCTTAATAGTACTCGCAATTCAGTCTGATTTTTTTAGACGACGTTAACCTTAATTCTTATTTATTTTATAGAATACCGTCTTAATGTTAGTAACTTATCTTTTAATAAAAGAACTGTAGAATTCTTAAATTTTCTATGTTCCAATCAAATAACAAAATCATACCAAAATAAGCCAAAATAGTAGGAAAATCAGTTAGTTTTATATCGACATACGCAATTTATAGTAAATGAAGACAATATTCTACGCGTATAGAGTCATGTTCGTTATCGTAACATACATGGCTTCCTTTAATTATAAGCAAGACCGCATGACTCGCACGACGGTTTACGAAATTGTGTCACGTTTCAAATAGTAGTTAGTAAACTCGGTCATGAAGAGTGATACTCGGTTTTACTATTATTTAGAGAATCATTTTTATTTGTCTACATTTCTCAAATGTTTTGTCAGTCTTTATGGTATAAATGTCTGACTGCTGCTGAATATACCCGATATTACAATGTAAGGAGTATACGCCATATTTAGTAGTAGATAATAAAAGTAATAGCAGAGATAATATTTGTTTCACAGACAAGGTAAGTACATACCAACACAATGCCGTATCTTCTAAGGTTAAAGTACCAATACAATCATTGTCAAATAAAATAGTTTTTGATCTACGAAGTAATTTCTAGTAATGTTTATAACATTTTGCAACGCCCATAAGTGGCACATGTAAGTTCGCATACTGATTATACCATCTTCATCTACTACATGATTGCAATAAATTGAATTTGAATTTGAATTTGAATTCAGCCAGGACACCAGCAACACAATCAGACAGACAATGAGCAAATTGAGCAACAGTTGTACGGGCTGCCCTTCGGATGCGTTTAATAATAATTGTGTTGTTTTTAAGTTCAGCCAAAGTCTGGTGAAGCGACTCATGACTTACTCCATTCAAGGAAGTATTTACAGATGTATTGGTGAAGGATGAACAGAGAAAATCGGAACGAGGAATGTGGCGACGGCTACAATGTATGGATAAGCCACGGGTGCCTTTGTACAGTTTAGAATCATTACAGATTGGGCAAGGCACTAACGAATCATAGGAATTTTAGGAGGACATGTTATGTATATCAAAATAAAAAAGAAAGTTATTGTTTTACGATTGCCAGAAAGCGCGCAAGAATATCTAATAAAACCTGATAGTAAAATTTCTACTCTTTATGATGATAAAATTAAAAATATATTATAGAAGCTTTTCCACATTTTTATAGATCCCTTTCAGTGATCTTAAAATAAGATATGAGTATGCACTATTTCAGTCTGATCGTGTTAGTAAAGGCGTGAAGAAGTTACAGACTCACTTTAACAGTTATAACATTGCTAAGAAGTCAGGAGCTATTTTTTTTTTAATTTAAAATGGGTGGACTACCCTCTTGCTTTGAGCCAGCCGCCCAACGACTCGTCATGTTTCGGCTAGGGGCTTGAGAGCCAGTTCTTGCTTTCTTTTTCTTCTCTCTTTCTTGGCTGACAACGCATCAGTGATGCATTTGGTGTTGCTGATTTCCATGGGCAGCGATAGCTACTTACCATTACGTGGATCGTCAGCTCATTTGCCGGCTATTTTTATAAAAAATCTTTACTACAATAAAACTCAAAATATCTGTTTGTCTGTCCAGGCATCACATAAAAACCCTTGAACGGATTTCGATAAAAATTGGTAAAGATGTTACTGATTCCCTGGGTCATATTTAAGACAACTTTTCATCCCGGAAAATTAAAAGGTTTCCCGGGAAAACCGGATAAAAGTTTGAATAAGTTAAAACATAATTTCCGTATGCAAAGCTGCGGGCAACAGCTAGTTAAACAATAAAAACAATAAGCTTAATCGCTCACGTTCAAACTTATCTCTGTTACTGCGTTCGCTTTACCAGTGAAATATATTTACAGTGCGGTGCGGTCCGACACGGACGACTAATGGACGTCTTCCATTACACTTTAAGTGTATATTAAGGAACTGAATTTAATTTGACTGGCGTTTAGGTAATCCTTATTGCATGCGACGACAGTGTTACCAAAGGATTAAATTGCTAATGTCATAACGATGGCGAATACCCTTTCATAAAAGATTACGAGATATTGCTGCTGTAAGTATGCAAGTACTGGCTTGAGAAATAAACCCACACAACAGCACTGGTGTTCTTTATGTTTGCGTGAAAAACTTGTAAGTATCATAGTCTAAATACACGTACTTACCCCGTACCCCTAAAGACATTAAAAACAACAAGTAAGGTAGATGTTTCTTCTTGATTTATTCAGTTCTGGTTTGTCATAATTGTAAAAAATAAATAGTAGCATTTAGTTAGTAAGAAGTGTGTACCTAATTTGTTTGCATAATAAATAAATTATTAAATTATTATTATTATTATCATTTAGTCTACAAATGAATTTGAGACACAAAACAACGATATCAGTAACAAAAAATGTACCTCCGATGCATTTCCGCATAAGAAATAAACGAGCAGAAAGAAGTAAAAATATATATGAATTCAGGCGAAAATATCATACGAATATTTCATATATCATACGAAACATATTATACGAAAATTGGGATGAACTACGTTACATTTTTTTAATTCCTGAAATCAAAAGTTAATAACATCCTTATTCCGTGGTGAAGTCCCTATAGTTCGTTTTTTAAATGACCCTTATTTTAATTTTGCTATAATATTATTATGTCTTCTGAGATTTTGGTAAAAAATGTTGGCACTACTTTATATTGCAATTTAAAATTTAAATTAATTTAAAAATAATTGATAGGACACATAATTTTTTGGCACAAAATTATTAGATATCTGTCTTAAAATAATTTTAATTTTGTGTCAGCCTTTTTTTATACCAGTTACGATAAAAGGCACTGTACGATTGTTTACCTACTAGGACTAGTATAAAATAAAGGACTATACTAAATACATAATTATAATATATCGAATACACATTGCGTAGTTTGTAACAGTCATCATTGTAAATGCATGGAAACCCACAAAGCAAAATGCTAACCCCGAAAATGACAGACAGAGGAAATCATCAGGCAATCCCCGAGTAATAGAATTTCCAAATTGAAATTTCAAATTTTCATAAGAATTCCCTTTCCGTACACAAGTTGGTATGTCTGTGGCTGACGCGTTTACAAATCAAAATTTGAATTTGAAATGGGAATGATAGGTCTGTTAGGAATTTTTGTCAGTATTTTTAAAGAGAATTATTGTAATAATAAAATAAAAAGATAACGTTACAGACTCATACACCCAAACTGAGAAGAAAAATTTAAACTCAGCATTCAAACCGCCTCGCTGGGAATCGAACTAAGGACTTTTGACGGCGGCCCGGCATGGTAACCATTACGCTACACCGGTAGCCTGGATTATCATTGAGGATTATTGTTTAAACGTATATCACTAAATATTGTAGACTTTCTTCTCTCTCTTTGCCGGCAAAGCTTCAGTGATGGCTTTGGTGTGGCTGATGTCCGTGGGCGACGATAGCTACATACCATCCATTGACCGTGGATTTTTATTAAAAAAAAATACAAGGAAAAGAGCTGCAAGGCTATTCTGTTTTGTAACTCGACAGCAGATTCCGCGATAAGCTTCAAAATTGAACTTAGAGTTCGAGAGTCACTTCACTTCGCAAGTGCTTACTAGATGATATAAGCTATATAGTCATTTGGAGTGTAATTCGGTTATATGGGCTCCTAGTGAGATTAAGTACAAAATTAATGTTGGAACGCATCCAAAACAAATTCTGTCGGTTCCTGTACTTAAAATTATATGGCGTGTATCCGGGGTATCCATTGCTGTATCCCACTTTGTTTGTGCTAGGCATGGTGGGGTACAGTAAACTGGACACGAGAAGGGAAGTTTCCCTTGCCAAATACCTGTTTAAGGTATTACGGGGGAAAATTCAAAATCCAGCCATCCTGGAGGAGATGAACCTATGCGTTCCGAATGACGCAGTAGGGAGGCGTCGGGCGCCCGCCTCTACTGGAGTTGCCGCGCGCGCGCACTAACTTGTTGCGCGACGCGCCGCTCACACGAGCTATGAGGACACTCAACGCGGTGGCGGACCGCATTGACTTACCTATTCAGCTGTACATTGAATGAGTTCACTAGGGTCGTTCATAATGTTGCATCTAATTACTCGACTATATTGTGATTGTGACGATACAATTTTATGGATTTATTTGACATTGAATTATGGTTTTTATTTTGATTTTATTTGGAAATTATGAATGAGAGATATAATTTTTATTTGTTGTTCTATTATATTGTTTATTGTATTATTTTATTGTCATTACTATTTTAATTGGTTGACATTGAACTATTGTTTATTTAATTTTCTCTGACATTATTATGAATGAATTGTTTATTTATTATTTTTATATTATTATTGACAGCATGTCATACAAATGACATGACAAATTTTTTTATTTTTTATTAATTGACTACTGATGATATTTAAATTAATTAGTGCTTATTATTTTTGAAATTTTTTTTAATGATTAATATTTATTGAAGGATTGCTGACTGAGTGTATTTTATTTAAAATTGTAATGTAAATTTAAACTTAATTAGGCACACTAACGAATTAGGAATACCTGTAATGTTAGTTTTTAAGCCTGTGGATTAAATAAATAAATAAATAAATAAATAAATAAATAAATAAATAAATAAATAAATAAATGATTAGACAATGACATATTTATTTGTCATATTTTTTAGTCGTTTGACGTTCGAGTTCGCTTCGCAAGTGCGTACTAGATGATTAGAGAATCACATATCAAGATTTCTGACTCGAACTTCAATTTTGAAACTTATCGCGGATTCCGCTGTCGCGTTACAAAACAGAATAGCCTTGCTGATAGACTCATTCCGTGATACCTTGGTCCTAAGGGTGCCAACAGATATATTGAATGCAGATGTTACTCTACATGATGATGATAGAAAGTTATTTATATGAACTTTTGAAACCTACTTTTCTGTATGTATAGGTACTCGTATATGTTTAACCTTTACCACTCCACACAATTATAAATGTCAAAATGGAACCTAGATTCCACGGCAAATTTAGAACGCAAGCGTGTTTAGTGTTGTGCTGATATGATTGCTAATTGTACTATGAATATAAACCAAATTTTGACTTCTTAATTTTACCGCGATACACTACAAACACGCTCATTGTACGTGTACGTGTACGTTCAATGTACACAACATTGTGTTTAACAATATCACTACTTTTTAAATGCTCTTAAATACATTCTCTTTGCAGAAAGGACAGCTACTTAAACGCTATCTACTGGGAGATTACAGCAAGGGAAGCAATCATGTCGCCTTACCGCTGGCTAAATTCAATCAGGATATCTAGAGATGCAGTTTAGCTAGCCGTGCTCAAATAGGATTTATCTGTCGAGAATGTAATACAGTAGTTTGCTGTGTAATTTCAACGCTGCAATTATGGTTATGGAAATCTTTTAAAAATAAATAGTGTCTTGGAGATTCACGGCTCCACGTCAAAATTTATAAAAACACTCATTACCCAAGATCAGACATAAATATCAGTCACATAAATTCCTGGCCTAGTGGGGAATTCGACCATTTTGATGAAAGAATAGGATTGCCTGCCAGCCGAACTTTAGATAAATAAATAACGAAGGCGGAATTATAATCCTAAGTTATGGAATCCTAATTCTTTTACAATCTTCTTACTGATGCTATTAATATTTGACGGCCAATTTTTTTGCCGACGGATACGATATTTTATTAACCAACTTCAACAAAAGGAGGAGGTTTTCAATTCGCTTGAATTTCTTGAATTTTTTTTTGGATTTGGATTTTTTTATTCAAAAGAATTTAGAGAACTCCTCAAATAATACAGGTATACATATAGCGATTTGTATACATGTAGCGATATGACTTGATTGGAGCAGACTTCATAGTTTAACTGATAACTCAGTGAAATTTCAAGCTATAATAATAGGCAGCTCAAGGCTGATCAGCAGATTGGATGTGTCGCAGCTAAGCCGTATAATTTTCTATGGGGTGTCAAATACCATACAGTGATACGGTTAGAAATCTAGGCATTGTAAAGGATACCATACTATATTGGACGCCTCATATTAACGCTGTGTGTCATCAAATGTATGCATCTAATGGATCACTCCGCAGGCTTAACCATTTTCTACCCATATCCACGAAAATTGCGCTTACACAATCCCTCTTATTGCCCATTCTCGATGACGCTGATATATTATATGTTATCTTGATATCCATCCATCCATCCATCAGCCCTTGGAGGTCCACTGCTGGACATAGGCCTCCCCTAACTTGCGCCACTCTGACCGGTCCTGAGCCTTCTGAATCCAGCGGATGCCCGCTGTCTTCTTCAGGTCGTCAGTCCATCTTGTCGGGGGGCGTCCTGTACTTCGCTTTCCGAGACGCGGGCGCCATTCGAGGACCTTTCTTCCCCAACGGTTATCGGTCCTTCGCACTATATGGCCAGCCCATTGCCACTTCAGCCGGCTTATCTTGATATCACTGAGGAGTAACTCAATAAGCTTGAGCACCTTCAAAGTTTATGTTTGATTCCGTTTTTCCGATTCCGCAATTCAGCAAAAAGCTCAAGTGGCTCCCAATTCGTTTTCGCCAGAGTACTCACGTTGTTTCCACCCTATACTGCGTCCTATTCAATACATCTAGTCCATCACACTTAAAAGAGCGATTTTGCTTCATGTATCTCACACATGACCACTCCCTACGATTCTCATCAAAGTACTCCTGCCCATTCTTCCAATTTCTATAGTAAATCCTTCTCTGTCAGTGCTGTAAAACTGTGGAACTCCATACCTCTTTGTATCAGACATGCTCCTTCCATAGTATCCTTTAAACGACAACTTAAAGATTATTAATTTATTATTTGTCTACCTAATAAATCTTTGTCGTATATATTATAATTTTCTGCTATTTAGCTTGTCTTGAAGAAATTGCTGATTAGCAATACGACCGCCGATTGTTTTCTTATTTTTACAATATTTTTTTATTGTGTTGAAATTGGTGAACAATAAAGAATATTTTGTATTGTATTGTATATGTTTTTCTAAGAATGTTTCTTTCAAGTCTAGATACCTTATGGTTAGTCTGTATGTTACCAGAAATGTAAGCTTATATACGAGTAGAAACCTAACGCTTCATATAACGAAGCTCAAAGTAGAGGACCAAGTCTAAAAACGTCCCAAAAGTTTCGAAACCCAAGTTGAAGTAGCAAGGTGAGTCATTAGTCATGTCGTAATTTTGTCGGAAACTTCGGCGTTCCAAGTTACTCGCACAACCCCAGTTCCATCACAGTATAATGAAGTTTTATACTATCGGTTAATAGTCTTATTTGGTAAAAAATCTTGGTACCACTTTGTATTCCTTTCCTCCTATTATTATAAAGAAAGTTTGTGCGGAAGTATGGATTTTAGTTACTCTTTCACGCAAAAAATACTGAACGGATTTTCATGAGGTAGACCATTATAACAAACGAGCAAACTACACACTTATGGTAAGTGGTCACCATAAGCGATGGACATTAGTAATAGCAAAGGCATTGAGGTCTAAAAAAAGGTCTGGCTAAAAATAAATCAACTTAGGATACCATAGACTAAAATATATAGACGGGCTGTTCCGAACAAAATCCGTGTCACAGTCGCGCCAGCCACACAGTACGTGCCGTACATTATTACGTGCCGGCATAGAATACGCGACGCTTACGTTCTGTCAAGTTTGGTTCAAGATGGCGGTATTAAATATTTAGCACTAAATAATTTTTAAAAATGCAAGTAAAAATATAGTTACTGACCAATTATAATTAAATAAACTCAAATAAAGTTCAAACGTAAATAATGAAAATGTTTAAACTGTGCACAATAAACAATAATGTGTTATAATTGTGTTCTTGAACAGTCAGAGTTTTTAAAAATAACATCTACTTGTCTCGCATGCTCGCAGCCGACTAAAATTTTGTGCAGAATTTATGGTTTACCGACGGGCCCGTCCTTACTTTTGAAATCAATGGGTTTTAATAACGTTGTTAGTTGTTCAAACCTGTTGTAAGTTGTCATTTTTAATTTTTATAAACGATTTGCCTGATACAGTTAGTGCGGCTCGTTGTCTGTTATTTGCAGATGACCTAAAATTATTCTTGGAAATTGGTAGCCACTCAGATTGTGAGTTGCTACAGCGGGATATTGCGAATGTTACGGAATGGAGTATGAAGAATAAACTGACATTTAACAAAGACAAGTGTGCTGTAATGTCGTTTACCCGCGCGCACCATCCGGTGGTGTACGATTATCGGTTGGACGATATTATATTGCATAGGAAACCTGCAATAAAAGACCTAGGAATTTTAATGCGTTCAGATTTTAGTTACGCCGACCATATTCGTAGTATAACTAGTAAGGCCTACAGATCATTAGGGTTTGTCTTGAGGCAATCAAAAGACCTTGAAAGTGTTGCAGCGATAAAAATGTTATACAATAGTTTTGTAAGAAGCACCTTGGAAAATAACGCAGTTATCTGGAGTCCACATGAGACAAAATACATACTCATGTTGGAGAAACTTCAAAAGAAATTTTTGAGATGGCTTTACTTTAAAAAGTACGGGTATTTTGTGGGCTACCCTTATGTGTACCCATCTTTGTTTATTCAGGGAATGCTGGGATATTATTCTCTTGAAGTAAGAAGAGAGGTATTCTTGATGGAATATTTTTATAACTTAATCACGGGTAAAATTTCTAACCCTTCAGTGCTAAGTCTGATATCTCTGAACGTACCAAAGTATAGCCACGTTCGTCGGCATACTCTGTTCGCAGTCCGGGATTGTAGACTAATGCTGATGAGAGAGTCGCCGCTTGTTCGAGCATTGACTCTGCTTAATGGTGTACTAGCATGGGATCCTGTTCTAGACATATTTTTTTCAACGCCTGCTGTTTTTCGCAGAACTGTCAAGCAATATGTGGAGACTTTGTAAACGCCTTGGATTTTTTAAGATCTGTAATGTTTACAATATAATTGTCTGTATAAATAAATAAATAAATAAATAAATAAAACCTATGTTTTGATACTTTTGGTGATTTATACTCGAAAAAGTATTTTAGAACACAGACAAACAGATAAAAATTCATAAAACCACAATTGTGAAAAAAATGGGTAACTATAATGTTTATTTATTTATTTAATCGTTTATTAATCAATCCAACAGCGTTAAAGGTACAACAGTAGATACAATATTAAAATATACATACTGGGGCCAAAAATGGATTACACAGTTAGTAACTAAGATTAGTAACTAAGAACTACTTAAGGGCTATTTTACATAGTAATAAAATATTTTTACTTATCCTAAGAACGGTTGTTTTCGTACATTTAATGTGTGTGTGTGTGTGTGTGTGTGTGTGTGTGTGTGCGCGCGCGCGTGTGTGTATGTACCTATATGTGCATGTGCATGTATGTACCTAAGTATGATGTTTATTACGAAAAGTGCATCTATAAATATAATAAAAGCTTAAAAATATTTTTTTATGTATACGGAGGATTATTGTAAGCATTATTGTTTATTCGTGGGGTCTGCATTGATAGCAACCACGCTCTTGGATGAGTCAGCCGCCAAATGACTCGTCGTATTGCGGTTGGGGGTTTGAGAGCCAGCTCTTTCTTTTTTTACTCTCCTTCTTCGCCTGCAACGCATCAGTGATGCCTTTGATGTCCTTGGGTGACGATAGCCACTTACCATCAGTTGAATCATTAGCTCGTTTATCAGTTATGTCTATAAAAAAAGTTATAGAACGACTTAAGTTATCAGGCTATGAATACGTAGTTCAAATGTAATGAGATTCGCAATAAAACCAGAATTTCGATAGGTCGATAATACGAGGGCAATGAAATATCAATGTCTCGCTTATTGACATTACGCAAATTGGATTTGGCTTGACGCAATGTCGGTAATAACGGTATATCATGTTCATGGAATTTGTTGCTGAAAATGGTATAAATAATAATTGGTTTGAATACCCAAATAATACTATGCACAATTATTATCGTGCTCGCTTTGTTTAGGGAAACCTACGTCTAAAAAATATAATACGCACAATACTGTTTTATTTGTACGCTGGTGTCACCGAATAGGTACCTAAAGTTAGAAAGGCACACGGCGAAAGTCTGAGCCTGAATACAGTACCTACAATATCTACACATGTAAGATAGACTTACTACTGATATTCTGTTTCTCTTTTCTGATTCGTATCCAACGCCGGGCTGGTTCAACCGACGTGGTACCTTGTAGCCAACGCAGTTGTAGTTCAACCTTCCTGATACCTGAACAAAAACTGATCCTCCCTCTGATACTGGTTCACTGGTTCATACATGAGGGCTGTTTCCGTTGAGTATACCTACTGGTACATTAGTGCTGTTCCCCCTGAATGCTGGTGCATGAGCGCTATTTCCCCCTGAATATACTGGTACCTGGGGGCTGTTCTCCCTAAGTGCTGGTACATGAGGGCTGTTCTCCCCTGATTGGCCACTGACACACTGCAACATGAGGGCAAGAGTGACGTTCAACCTCCCCTTATAGCCAATCCAAGCCTCGCAACTAGTCTAATTCTGTTACTGGTCAATCTGTTATCTAATTTTCTGAATACTATTTGCAAACAGGCCGTCCGACTCATCGGTAACTGATACAATTACAATAATCTGGTATACATTGTGATGCAATTACAATAATCTGAGTACATGAAAACTATATAGCTCTATTCTTAGTTCGCATTTGCGACAGCTGGGATGTAATGAAGATGGATGTGACTATCACATGTGAATGTGTAGACTGATTAGAACTAATAGAATAGGAAAAAAGTTTATAGGAGGAAGTCTGACAATAGTACAAATAACAGAGAATCTGAAAAGTAACCGAATGTCGTGAGAGAAGATTTGAAAGATAACAAATTATTTTTTTCACATGAACAACACATTTACCTGGCAGAACTAAAGGAGACACGTGACTCTAGCCAAAATTAGCTTTTTAAAACCGCGTTTCGCAAACGGACCCCTAAATCGAAAAAATATCTTTGCAGACCTATAACATTTTTGAAAGACCATACTGTGGAGTAGTGGAGAAAAAAATAATCCACACTTTACCTGTAGGTAATTTTTTTTTCTAGATTATTCAACAACTTTGCAGTTTTAATAATATAAAAATGTACATACTATATTCATGCTATTTCAGCTTACTAGCACTAAGGGTCTCAGTGCTATCTGCTATGCTGTGGACGAACGGACGAACAATATGAACAAACTGTAAAGGTTCCGTTTTGACTACGGAACCCTAAAAACTAAATATCGTGAATGATTATGAAAGTCTTTTATTTGTATTTGTATGCCTGAAGTCGAAATTACACTATAACTCAAATGATTATGAGTCACCCTCTGTAAAACCTTTAAAGTGGAGATGCTAGATACTTTGATAGTACCTTGGATGCTGTACAGTTAATATGTATATAGATATATGATATTTATTGATATAGTCTCGGATATTGCAGAAACCACCAAACGGAACTAGATCTACACACATGGATCTAATGCCGGTCTGTTTATGAGATGCCGGAAATTGGAAGTGTTTGCAGGATATGGAAATTACACACAAGAATCTTAGTGATTAAATTTGTTCAATATCTATGGTTTAAATGCCGAATTCTTGTTTTTAAAATCCTGAAAAAATGATTACAGCCTATTTATAATGAATCTGTCCGGGTCTTTTGAAAATTGCCTTAATGTTTTACTTATTTATGGAAGCTTGAGATAAGTGATTAATAAAATTTTAAAGTTATCATTATTTTAATAATGGTTAATACGAGTAAATTCAACTTATTTCGAACTCGAGAGATTTCATTACCAGGTCTGAAAGAGTTTTACAAACGATGCCTAGGAAGAATGTAATTCTCATAAACCGTTACATTTCTGTTTTTCTTATCTGTAAAAAAGTAACTAAACACCACAACACGTTGAAATATTTTCGTTGATTTCTTAAGAATTTCTGAGGCAAATTTCTCCCTCATTCATGCTTTGAATACAACTTCTTGAAAAATGTACAACCCACAAATCGCACTGCGTATCGGCCAAAAATACTCAAGTTTTTCGTAAAAAGACTGAATGCAAGAAAAACTGTTTGCCACTCAATAATCAACCTTGTTTGACTTACGTTTAAATCCAAATTCAGTTGTTCTGTTATGTAGATTCAAGTTTTGAATTTTGGTTTTAAAGAAGCTAATATTTTTTTCAAAACAGCCAGTTTTGGCAGAGTCGCAATCACGTCGCAATGGATGTCACTGCACTCAAAACACTTGTTTTTTTATGATTGTGGGGTGGCTGTGTCTGGATAGGGGTAACTAGCTAGCCAGGGATATATCCTATCACTACGTACGAATATTGTAGGGATTAAACTGGTTGGTATACAGCCCAGCTGACTCCAACAGTTATGTTTTTGTTTATGTATGTTACAAATACATATACAAACAGGAGGGATTTGGTGCCATAATCTCGTTTATAGCTCATCAAGGTAACAAGATTTACCGTGAGTAGGTTGGCTTTAAGTCAATTAAATATATTGGAATAATTAATTCTGCGGTAATTTTACGATACCAGACAAAAGCAATAGTGTTTAAAATATGCGATATGTTTAACATCCTTAGCAAACCTTAAAATATAATTAAGATATATGTTATATAGTTATGGAAATTAAAATTGAGATTTGACCAAATTCCTAAGAGAAAGCACTTTAGAGAATCAATGAAATCACTAAAATTTTCAAGAGAAATGACACAAAAAAGTTGTTACTTGTTATATAGTCCTACGGGTTTTAACAAATCCCACAGATAATTAAATTGGTTTTTCATCGTTACCCTGCGACACATATTTCTTGCATTTTATTTGTCTAACGCTCCAATTTAGAGTCACTAACGGTTACTTAAATCGCTCCTAGTAGAGAATTTGTATGGTGATTCTTTACTAAGGAGTGATTAAATTAGTGACTCTGAGTTGGGGCGTAAAACATTCATAAGGTCACTGGGCGCCAGGGTGAGATAATCTCGGGAAGCCTCTGACAGTCACGTAGACGATCTCAGTAACGTAATTGAATATACATACCTACACACACTATGTATATATTTTGTTTTACCTGTCTTACCTGTGACGACAAACATTACGTCAGAGCATCTTGTTTTATTAAAACTAATTGAAAAACTAAAAACTATAAAGTTTTCGTGGAAACTTAAGACATTGTATTAGTGGACATTAAACTAGTTCAGTGACTATTATCTATGCCGAAATATCCATACAAATACTAACTAATAATTAATGTATTTTTTTCGCAAGATTGTAGTCAGTTTTTGCTCGGAAATAGTTAATCTTAGGGTGTTCATTTGTTTTTTCGACTTTCACTTGTTCTTTCTTTTAGGTGGACCACGGCCTATATATTTATTGATTTGCATATTACTAATCATTTAAGGTGGACCACCGGCAAGAAAAAGTGGGACCACCTGGACTAAGCAAGTGGACTACGACCGATGCCTGGTTTAAAGTTTAATCTTGATTAGATTCATACATTTCACCTTTGACGATAATTTGTCACACATTTTCACACATTGTCACTTCCTTCCCCTTATCGCGTGAAGTACCAAATTTGTGGACGGCCTCGTTCGGACAGATGTTAGCCTGAATATAAAGATAAATGGAAGGTAGGACGCTTTAAACCTTTTTCTTTTGATTAGGAACATCAATAAAATGCGAGTTCCTCTTGTGAGCAACTCACGGCTCAATATATGGAGTTGTATGACTAGAGGGGACATTTATTTCCTGCACCAGCTGCAGGAAAGCACCTAGAAAGCTAATTTTATAGTAAATCCTACCCGTACAACGTGGGAACAATTTCAATTTCAAGATAAAAAATATTTGATAGTACTGAGCCGTCCCTAATATAAAGTATCTTTTTAATCTAGATACGTGGCAGCGTGACCAGCCAAAGTTCAAAAAACAAGGGAACTGATAACGCAGCGCCATGTATTTTGAGCAACTTTTGACCCCTTCACAATTCGAGACCTATTTAACTTACATACATGAAATTTGGCAAATTTATTAATCCCCTTAGTTTATGTAGAATTCAAAATTTCATAAATGTATCTCAAACAGTTATTGATATACTAGCTTTTACCCGTGGTTTCGCCCTCGGTAGAGTCGTTTCGATACGAAATTTTTTAATTAAGAATTATATTTATAGAACCACATAAAAATAAAGTGCTTCTATAAGCTAATAATATATGTAGCAAATGCATATGTAGCTAATAATATATGTAATATATGTAGCACATCACACACACACACGTGACACACACTAGTTACTTTTAAGCATAACTGTTCATATATATTTTTTTTACTATTACTTTTTGTGTAATCCGTTTTTGGCCATAGTATTTGAGTAATTAGATTAGTAATAATTGACTCTGTAAACGCTGTTGGATTACCTATTAAATAAATAAGTAGAATGATAGATTAGGATACATAATATTAGATATTAGATAGTGCCTGTGGCTGTGTGCCGTGGCTTTGCGCACATGGATATTGATTTTACAAATCCTGCGGGAATCCTGAACTTTTTCAGGGCAAAAAGGAACCTATGTGTTAATCCAAGGTATAGGCTATCTTCATTCCAATTTCAACCAAATCGGTTAAGTAATTGTGGCGTAATTGAGGAACAAACATCCAAACATCTTCACAAATTTTCACATTTATAATATTATAAAAGATTACGTTTAAAACCTCGCATTTTGGTGACTGATTCATTGACATAGGATCCATAACCTTACCTCTTTCAGAAGACCTAGAAACTTGATATTTGGTATCAAGGTAGACTATTAGGCGTATTCAAAGGAAAAAATCGGAGGAAAAAAGAAAAGAAAAGAAAAAGGAAAAAGAAGGAAAAAGATTTACGTGTGTAAATCCTAAAATTTTAGTCACACGAACATGTAATTCAAGCTCTACATTTGACTTGGCTAGTTTAAAATTACTCTATATTCACCTCCTTTCATAATAATTAACAATTTTCAGTTTTCAATTTCTCTTCTGTGTAGAAATTTAGCGTTTAGATCTCAATACTTTTTTTTTAATTTGGCTCTCATTTCACATTTATGTTTTTGATGAGATTATATTTTCTACATTAGAGTCTGTAGAAGGTATGTGCAATGAAATATTCCAACATAAATTCGACTTGTACTTTTACGACCTAAGCCCAGAAGACGGACAATTATACTTAGGTTGTGACGATACAGAATTGACATTCACTTAAAATCATAGCAATTTGTGGAAGGAAATAAACCGAATTCAGTAATTAAGGCTCTCAGATCAATCTGCAACCCGAGTGGCGCAGTTGGACACAACTCGATTTCCGTTGGCTTCCCTTCCGCATATTAATTTGGAAGGTAACTGTTCTCACAGATAGAGTTATGTTTGTAACCTCAGTACTTTGGACTGGGTGAACCGATTTGGATGATTCTTTTTTTAATCGAAAGATGGTGCTTGTCGTGTAGTCCCTCATAAATTTGAATGAGATTTAACAATGGTATCCACGTCAAAATCATATGTCTTAAATTTGCATTAAGTATGTGCGCGATAAATGGACGAATAACTCAATATCGCGCCAACCGATTTCGATGATTCTTTTTTTAATCGAAAGCTGGTGCTTGTCGTGAGCGAGATCTGACAATGGTATTCATGTCAAAAGTACAATGTACTTCATTTGAAGTCGGTTATTTTTTTTGTTAAAATGTTAGATTATTTCAACTAATGTTTAACTAAAAACTAACTTTTATGTTAAGTTTTTTTTCATTTATTGAAGGGATTTTGATAAAAGTTAATTCTGTAAAAGATAAACGGTTGGGTAACATAATATTAATTGGTACAACATACCAAATTTTCATTTAATTAAAACAATCTTGTTGCAGACTAATATTCTGGAAAACCAAATGTTCTGTATGGCAGGATGAGTTACGCTTGATACTTGTAGCAAGTTTGATAATATCAAAATGAGACTACTTGTAACTTTAGCCATGATCCAACAAATCATTAAGATTGTTTTGAAAAAGTAGCTACAGGTGAATTTATAGTATGAAACTGCCAAGAAGTTTGCTTTTTTTAGGAGTGAACATTAAGACTGGGTACACAGATACCAGTACCCCACCAGTACAGTACCCCTTTTTGAGTTACATACTCGTAGTCTTGGCCCCCGAGCCCCCCCGTCTAATTCGTACATCATCAATAGAAATCATTTAGAAATACACTGATCAGCTCAATAACAAATATACTTGCATCCCTTTTCTACGACAAATATCGTAACAATATTGGAACTACAAAACAGCCGTTAATGGTGAGGCAATAATAGCAAATTAAATATCAGGGATACAACTAATAGATCGTATGATTGTATTGACGTGGGTGCCCCATTTCACACGAATACACCAGGCGGGCTTATAGTAATTATCGAGTTATGATGGTATCTTTGTATACCTATTTATTTATAGACAAAACAGAACTTTGGAATTTTGCGGGGTCAGTTTTGTTATACATAAGTGGCAATCAGCGTTTAAGGTAAGAGCTGCCTTTGCTGTCACTAATACTACTAATATAATACATATTATGCGGTAGCGAGGGGATACTATTAGAATGACAGCGAATATACGTAAAACGCACTATAAAAAAATTATAGTTTATATCAGAAATGGTATATTTGTTTATCATAATAAAATACAGTTATCTACACACTTAAGACCTTTGCTTTCAGAATAATATAAAGTTATCATATAATAAAATTAACCAAGACGATAAAAGTTTGAAATCTTATGACTGATTATGAGACAAATTCAAATGGTGTTTAGAACAACTCACGTTGAATATTCAGGTGACATGACATTTAAAGCTACAAAATGCCCCGATAAATGACACCAAAATAGCCTACATTATTACAGTATTCCAACTTAGGTATTACTTCGAAACTTTATTTAAAACTCAATCTTAATTCGTTGACATAGTGTTCGGTTTGGAAGTAAGAAGTTTTAACGTCTAAATACGTTTCTTTCCAAATATTGGACTCTTAGAATTTCTGAAGAAACTTGACAGGAGGATCCTCTTTATATTTAATGCACGATGATTAAATTCGTTACCTAATCAGTAACTCAGCGACGTTGAAGGTGTCCATTATGTCATTAAATACAAGAAGATGATTTCTCTTCTCTTTATTAAGTGATACAATTTATCAGTACTGAAATTCCTGGGAATAGTAACTTAACAGTATGAATTTAACAGTTAACAGTTGGCCAACATTTGGCGTTTTGAAGCCTATTGCAAAATAGTTCGTTTAACATGAGGGACATGTTTGCATGTGTGCTTCGGAGGGTACGTAAAGTCGTTGTCAGTTGTTATTAAAATTTGACATGTATACACATTTATTCAACGCACTATAACCATATGTATTAGGTATTATGTATACACTGCTACAATATATCACGTATGGTCCCAGTGACCCTCGGGATAGCTGACCCATACCCAGTACCCAAATCCCAGTTAAATTCACACCCGTTTCAATAGATAACAATAGAATACATTACGTTAACATCACAGAATCTACCAACTTATCGCATTTCGATTCCGATCGTTAAATAAGTACGATTTAAAACAAAAGCTAGGCGAAAATTACACGAGCAGTAATTTGGTAAACGTTGCTAATTTATCAAATGACAATTATAGTAACTAGAAGTAAACATACGTAAAAATATGCTTACTAAATAAACGCTTTAAGGCATAATACGAAAAAGGTGTCAATCACTGGGACAGTATCAACAATAGTAAATTGTAACTGGGGGAAAGCAGTTACAATTTAGGGTTGTCACCGTTTACTAAATAGGTACGATTTAGGGTTGTCGTAAAAGCGGCTTGGAAACCGATTTCCCTGGCATCCGCTTGGCATATTAAACGCGTAAATATAGAACGAACAGCCTCGATGTTTCCTACACATCGGTTTAGAACACATCATATTTATTTGTACAAGTTTCACAAACAAAGCAATCATGCCTCTAAGCAGTAGAGTAAATAGGAAATATTCCGTAGGAACTTGGAATTTTTTTAAGTCGATTGACCTAAAACTATTGTAGTCACGGGAATAAAGTTAATGCTTGGTAGCAGCCACCCACTCGCAATATACCACCAGCATATCAACAGCTTTGATTATCCATTTGTAACCGAAACCAATACAGCCTCAATTTTTATAAGCAAATGCTTGGGATATGTGGAACTACGCGAAAAAGGGGACTGCACTGTAAACCAGCAGCCGTGGTTCCTAGCCGTTCCATGGCACGGGCTGAGGGTAGTCCTTTTTCGCCAGGTTACATGGTACCCAACTATCCACTAAATAATATGTATTATGTCACACATTTTTTATAACCTTGTACCATGTTATTTTCCATGGCGAAATAAATGTTTCTTTCTTTCTTTCTTTCTTTCTTTCTTTCTTATATGTCTCGTATAAAGATTATTGTATTGTCGTGAGCAGAAATGCTCACTGCAATACTTGCAAGCCATATTTCTTGTTCCTCTATTGGCACATTGCTCACGTGCCGTTTTCTCTATTTCCTCGCTGCACTAATGCGAATTGCTGGCGGCAAAATTTACTGCCTAACCCGATTGTCGATAGCGTTTAAGGTTGCCTGTGCATTGAAGCGAAGTTAAATGAGGTAAATGAGGAAAACCAAGTTTGCGATTGCAATTTCACTTAATCAAAAAACAACTATTTGCTGTTAACTTCAACGGGCTAATAGGCTATGTGATAACTTTATGATATGATTATTATTTGAAACCACTCTTAACATCAGGGTGTAAAAGTAGTTGTTTAACCCAATAAAGAAATTGAATAAATGGTGAAAGAGGTCATACTGGCTCTCTAGTGAAAGTGAAGAGGGCGAGGAGACCAATTGAGGAGATATGGCAAGGAAAACAGAGGAAAAAGAGAAAAAATAGGAAGAGAGAAACGCAGAGAGGAAGAGAGAGACGTGTAGAGAGATCGAAGGGGGTAAAGAGGGACAGGCGGAAAGAGAGAGGAAGAGTATGTTGACGGACTATCTTCATCGGGACCTATAGGACTAGATTATGAACACCAGTACTTTACTCTAGAGTTAAGTACTAGTGTTCATAATCTATGTGTATGATGTACTGAAGAGTAGTCTTCAGTATTAAAATTGCGTAAAATAGCTATAATTATCTTGCTAACTCCAACAGAGCCGTGCTTCAATTTGCAAGCAGTCAGCTTTTTATAAAGCTTTTTATTTCAATATATACGAGTACGCCCACATGTAGAATTTTCCACCAAGTGAAATTTTTCAGACAAGAAAATACACTTAAAAAATTATGCGTGTTGAAACGTGCGCTACATATTTTATGTGAAGTATCTATAAATCACCATTCATTACCGCGCGAGACGTACACAGGAAAATATTACTGTAAAAGGAACGATAACGCGCTGTTCTTCTTGATTGACAAGGATAATATTATGTACTTCCTTTCGCTCTCCTGACTTACGTCAGCGGTAAATTGAGAGAAAAAGCAATATCGGTGATATTGGAATCAACATATAAAAATTTGTAAGCTTGATAAAGAAAACCCAAGCTGGTTTTCGTTATTTAATATTGGAACTTATGCTTACATTCTAATATTATTAATGTGACTTTGTGAAGGTGTTTGTTGTTTGTCTTTTCATCACTCACCAGCCGTCGTGCAAATTAAGATGAAACTTTGGTCATTTCCATGTCCAGGATTAGAAAATAGGGTAGATTTTATGCCGGTTGTTTTGTGTTTTGTTTTGTAATTCCAGTCTTCTGCGGGAGAACTGCATTAATGTGATATTAAATTGTTTGTATTGTAAATTAGTTTTTAATCATTTTATGTGTATTCTTTAGACCTTAGTCTGAAAATAAATGTATTTGAATATAATGTAGGTACTGTATTATTAACAAGGAGGTAAGCCAGGCTGACGACGCGCTTACAAATGCCGTCATATCCGGCGCAGGCTGCTTCCCGTTCCGGAGAATAAGCAACATTTATAAACTGTGCGTGAGCTAACATACAGACAGAGGCACAATTTATTTATAGTCAGTTGTTTTAGACGAGTAAACAATTTTACGCAGGTAAACAATTTTACAAACAATTTTACAGTGTTTTTTAATGTCTGCCACGGAAATGTTATATTTTTCGGGTGTATTACAAGATATGACATACATACCTCGTATCTTCCAAACAACTAGATGGATTTTGACAATTAAAGTATCCTAAACTTACCCCAGTGTTCTTATAAAAAAAATGGCGGATTCTTGGCGCGAAATAAACGATAAGTAATAAAAAATAAGTCTGCCCTGGCCACAGAACATAGGTACCTAGATATCCTCCTAATGTTATAAGAAATATGAAAGTTTGTTTGTGAGAATGTATGGATGTTTGTCACTTTTTCACACAAAAACTGTTAAAAGGATTTCCATGTTCAGCACACAGTAAGCCATGATCTTGATGATGATGATGTAGTTATTATCTTTTTTTATGGAAATAGCCGGCAAACGAGCTGACGATCCACCTGATGGTAAGTGGCTATCGTCGCCCATGAACATCAGCGACACCAAAGGCATCACTGATGCGTTGCCGGCCAAGAAAGAGAGAAGAAAATGAAAGAAAAAACTGGCTCTCAAGCCCCCAACCGGAACACGACGAGTCCTTTGGCGACTGACTCACGCTCAAGGGTGATAGCTATCCAGACGAACCCCATGGATAAATAATAATAGTAATAATGGTATAAATTAACAATTAAAATCAATATTACCATATTGCCAATACAATACCTCCGAGGGCCCTACCACCAGCGGGCCGGATTTAGTCGCCTCTTACGACACCCATCTGGAATAGGATATAGAATACTATTAATATAAATATACCTTTTTTTAGTATACTATGGGTACTCGCGATATACATAATATATTGTATACACCGATATTTCAGACTACCCTCTCACCAGTCCGCACTGGAGCAGCATGGTGGAGGCTTCCTCACGAGGAGAGACCCGTGCCCAGTAGTGGGCCATTAATGGGTTTAAGCGACATTTCAGTCTAGCCGTGACCACGATCCCTGCAAGTGGGTCAAAATATTGGCGTATAAAATATATATCGTGAGTGCCCGTATTTTACTAAAAATGTGTGCAGTCCACCAAGAGTTAAGTTTAAAATCTTGCAATATATACCTAGTAATTAATAAAGTAATAAATAACATGCATCCTTTACTTCTAATAGTAAAGTTAGATGACTACGGTTGTTAGTTTGGTCGGTTGGTAGTTTAATGGGTGGACCACTAGTAAAGTTTAATGTACTCTCGAAACGACCGTAAGCCGTCGGTTATTATCTTCAAATATTCAGCCATGTCAGAGGTCTTCTGGTGGAGTAAGAACTTTTAATATTTACTAGCTATTACACGTTATTTCATACGCGTGAAATGTTAATGAAATAATGAATTATAATCTTGACTTTAAGGGACGTATCTAGATGACCATGCACCAATAGACCTCCATCAATACAATTGCGTGAACCGCATCCAATTTGGTTCAGTTGTAGTTGCGTGATGCATGTGAAAATACAACAGTAAGATAGACAATTTTTGAAAAAATGACTGTTGGCGTATCATTTTTAGGTTTTCGTAGTTTTTTTTTATTGGAATTTAGGTGGAATTAAATCTTAAAAAAAATGTATTTTTACAAGTTACCTACCTCTGCCACAGGGGATGATTTTTTCTCTCGTCTAACCTATAGTGTCAAGTATGGTTAAAATGGTCTTTTGAAAATATTATAGGTGCGCAAAGACCATTTTCCAATTTAGGGGTCCGTTTGCCAAATATTCGGCCTTAAGTGAAAGTTTTGCTTAGAGTCAAATGTCGCTCCTCCAAATTAAATGGTAGACCTGTTAGAAAATTTAAACATTCACAGCAGTAGTATGTTGTGTAGTAGGTATATAGTTATGATGAATTTAAAGGAAAAATATCGCTGCATATTATATGGCGGCAGGTGAATACATCGAAAGCTTGACAACCATCTTAGAATTCTATATTGGCTTCAACCCATTAATGGCCCACTACTGAGCACGGGTCTCTCCCCTTGAGGAGACCTAGAGCATATTCCATGTTGTTCCAGTGCGGAAACACTCAATGTTTTTTGTCACTAGCATTCACCTATCCAAGTATTGACCGCGCCCACTGTTTGTATTTGTCGATCACTTCAAATCGATACAAGCCGCTGGGCTATGAGCGCTTCAATTCTTATTCAATTTAAATTTCTAGCACTTGAATTCTATGTAATGTTTGTTAATAGCGTGTGAAATAAATAAATAATTACGTCATTACACTGTTTACACTGACGGTTCTAACCATGATTGATCTCTGACGGATATAGGGAAGGGAGCGACGTTGGGTGTTTACTGCGGATTGTATTTTAAACGCCGAATATTTCCATGAGTCGTCAATTTTCATTAATTTCGCATGAAAAAAATTCCACGAGTCTGTGTGAGTGACTTGAATGATAAATCGTTTGAAGTTGAGCCGTTTTTTAAAGTAATGGTAGTAAGAATCGTTGTTGGGACACAGAAGACAGTACATAATTGGTAGGGATAGAATAATAATGGAATTTCGTATCGTGAAACTACGTCGGGAGCACGATTTGAATTTGCGTAGACGTTCTTGTTTCGTGTTTTTCTAAAGGCATCGAAACATTTCTTTTCGACGGTCCGGTTACGGAAACCTACTCAACTAAACCAACACGCTAAACTGCGTTGTTCAATTTATATTTATGTCGGGCGGGAAAACGAAAGGTTTTCTTGTGGCTTTGTGTAATGGGGGTAGATGTAGTATTCATCTAGTACTACGAAGTAGGTATAGTTATTTAGTTTTTAGACGTTTCTTATTTAGTATACAAACTTACACTGTCTTTTTACCGTATTTATACATATTTGTAATATTAAAATAAGGCATACACAAAATGAAAATATCT
Source organism: Thymelicus lineola (assembly GCA_963932265.1). Lineage (NCBI taxonomy): Eukaryota > Metazoa > Arthropoda > Insecta > Lepidoptera > Hesperiidae > Thymelicus > Thymelicus lineola. Next base: position 6,339,563 of record OZ010703.1, on the reverse strand, counting down.
TAATTTCAAGATGAAAAAACGTAATGCCAAAACTAATTCCTGTTTACCATAATTAAACCAATTTAAATGAATATTTATTTAAAGATAGGAAATCGCCCTCACATCGCTTCGGAAAAAATAATAAATAATAATAGGTATATAATATTAGCCTATGTCTCCCGGGGATAGTGTAGCTTCCCAACAGTGAAAGAATTTTTCAAATCGGTTTGGTACTTTCGGAGCCTATTCAATGCAAACAAACAATCAAATCTTTCCTCTTTATAATATTAGTATAGATGTAGTACCAGGTTTGCTTATGAGCAAATATCCAAGCTTGAAAAAAACGGAGTTACATATGTACATACTTTATCGGCCAGAGTTTTTTGAACGAGCACTGTGACACGAGATTTTTATATGCTAGATTATAAGTAGTTGTATTAATAAACTTTTCATTAATCAACAATGTGTAATGCAGCGGAAATTCGAAGTTGGATCGCTTACTTATTCATACAGAAAAAGCATGCGAAATCACGTTCCGCGGAAAACCAACATTTTATCTTTTCACAGTGCAAGACCCTTTCTCCTCCTCATTAATGGAATTTTAACGATCTTTATTATAAGCTTAATTTACGAGGTGAAAAGATTCTTGTTAACGAGGAGTGGTAGGTAATGTTCTTTGGAACAATACTAAACTAGGTAGTTAATGTCCAACGCCTGTCTTTGGTTCAACGTCCGTTTTTTCACTCATAAAGGAGGCTTTTTATTTGAAAGGAAGAAGATAGATGATGGCTTAGCATCGCTTCAACCCATTAACGGCTCAATACTGAGCACGGGTAGGTATATCCTACTGAGGTCGCGCAATTTACTTCACGACGCTGCTCCAGTACGGATTGGCGGATTTGTGGCCAACCCTAATGTCAGAGGGTTTTCATGCTACCCGAAGGCCTCCGACATTATCTAAGGACAATAACCGGGAAGGACGATTCACTCACTGTGCGCATCGTATCGTAATGTTATAATATTAATAAACTTAGAAAAATGAATAGTAATGACGCGTTTTGGCACATTGAAGTATAATGTCATAGAACAGACATCTCGAACAAAATGTGTGTCCCGCCCGGGAGGTTCGATTTTCAAAATTGGATCCCGGTTCTCCTTTCAAAATCGAACGAATCCATTAAAGATTGAAGCCACGTGGCGCCAATGCACTGGGACATACATGGTGTTCGCGGTGTTGCTTCTATCTAGCTACCGCTAGTAATAATTCTTCAATGTTTTGGCATGTATTTTATGCGACAGTCTATCAAAACAGGCGTGGAAGAAGACAGTTTATTCTCCTGTGATTAATGATCAACTTTCACACAATCATTTCCCGACTGTAAATGGTGTTACATGAATCTTGAGAGTAAACTTACTTAATGAAGAGCCATTTTGATGTCATCGGCCGATCGAAGTGGCTGGAACTTTCAAGAACTCGGCTGGAGATGAGCTTTTAAACTGTATAAAGTTACACTTCTATTGAATAGGGTCAATAGTGTATTAATGGGTAAAAGGGTAATGTAGTTTTTATGGAGTGGAGTGGGTGTAGAGGTTAGATGTTCGACGCTTAGATAGTTTGTGATATGAGATAATTCTTGACAAAAAATACTCAATTTCGAAATTAGGTATAACTCATTATTTGCTCATTAGATCTTGCACAAATTTAAACGAGACCACATGACAAGCACCAGCTTTTGAATGTAAAAAAATCATCAAAATCGGTACACTTAGTAAAAAGTTACGTAACACATTTAGAAACTAGTCGAATTGAGAACCTCCTTTTTTTGAATTTGGTTAAAAATAAAGATCCGCCCTATTAGCCGAGTTGGGGCCGAGCCGAGTGAATCCAATGGATCCCATGTCGATCTACAGAAGCAAGTCCACTTGAGCTTCACATCAAATTAGTAAATTTCATATGTTATTAATAATGTTATTATTTGTTTATTATTTTTCCCTGAAGCCAGCCTGGTTAGCTACCGCTCTCTTGCGTCAGTAAAAATATGCTTCATTATCAGTAGCAAAAAATTTTTTTATTACATACACTTCGCTACCCACAAAGCCGTTCAGCAAGCAAGCCGAAGCAAAGCACGTCAGTTCGGCTAACTTTATTACGTTCTATCTACGAGTACTACTAGCCATATTGTCCATACCTCTAGCCGTGTAGCTTATTTGAGGCAAATTCGTTTACGCACACAGACGGAAGCGCTGTGCAAACGTTTGCGATTCCTGTTGTTGTGTCCAGCTCGCTCTGCAATACCTAACTGCCGGTGGCTCTTTACGTCTTAGCTAAATATTTAGGCAACTGGCTACGTGTTTGCTATGGTTCGAATGAAATTTGATTAACTTGTTTTGGCTTTCTCGTAGGTACAATGGACCTATATTGACAGTGGGCCTGGAAGCATCAGACCTTACATATTTCTTTGAAAATCCATACCCTGCATATACCTATATAAAATATTTTTCCTATATCCCATAGGAAAGGTAAAAATTCAAATTCCAATATTTCTGCGGATAAATTGGCAAGTAGTAGCTACTTATTATTAAAAAGACTGTTCTGAGTGTGGTTATAACTTTAGTTTTGATATTATTTATTCACAAACCCTAGTGAAGATACATTCTGTATCTTATAAGGATCTCAGAATATAAGGATATGAGACTAAAAGGATCTCAGAATATTTAATAAGGTACAAAATATAAAGTCTTGGACAATGTTGCATACTTGAAAATATCAAAAGCAGGTCAATACTAGTAGACTTTATTACAAGCCCTGGATAGTGCAGCTATACGTTTTAGTGCACTTTAGATTCCACATTTCGATAGAGTATTGAAACAGAATAATCATAAATCACAAATCCAATTTAGGAACATAACTTTTTGTTAATATTACAATGTAGAAGCATCGTATTTCATTACACTACTAAAATGTAGTAATGTCTAGTACTGTAGTAATTAAAATAATAGTGAATAGTTCAACAAATCATATAAAATACAGTCCCGTCCATGGTGGTTCGACTTCTTACATATTTGCTTTTTGGTAGCCTTTCACTCTTGTCAGAGTTATCGCGATTATTTTCTATTTTCTGTATATTTAAATGATTTATGTTGTCTTATTGTTATCCTGAATAAATACATGTTTACTAATTATAGCATACCTACGTATTACAGCGAACATAATTGTTACCTTTGATTCGATTTTTCCCTCTTTATTGTTGATCTATTGCTTATTTATACTCGAAAACAAAATAATCCACAGTGTAATTCAACCCAAAATATCTACTACACATTTGTACGCGTTTTGTGCAATATCTCATTGCATTCGGGTAGTCGCATCTAATCTGGATGCTGATGGTTGTGGCCGCTTTATGAATATAAATTGAGTTTCTGCAGAAGCTGAGTATAACACTCAAAATTCGTTATCAAGAAACATGGAGTGCCGTGATATCTGTTTTGGTTGAAGGAAATCTCTGTAACGTTATGGATTTTGGGAAGCAATTTATGTCTTAGAGGCTAGAGATAGGCTGCCAAGAATTCAATCTACGTCATTTTTGCATTAAGAAAACACCCTTACTTCTTAATGGGAGGTAAGCGTCCATCTTTGAGTCAAAACTAACCACTCCTATATTCCCGATGCACCCTGCTAGGTAGTAAGTGAAGCTATGCCAGGTTCTAAAGAACTTTATAAATGTATATACTCTGGACAGTAAGCTTCGATGAATATCTATAATTACTGCGCTTTATCACTAGTCAAAGTTATACACCTGCGAGTCTACTTAAGAGATTTAAGGTTAAAGTCAATCAGGCCAATTGATTGAAATTGTTGCAGGCCGAAAACTTGCAGTCCAGATTTATGTATAAAATTCTTGTCGTTCCCTCTTGTTGTTCTCCAATAAGTAATGATATAGTGAGTAAGCGATTGATACAGTGTTTTTCTTTGTCTTTCCACCACTCTTCTTTTAGAATCAACTGTAAAAATGTTTGTATGTATGGTTGCAGTTGGTGGGGATCAAGCTTGTAATAAGCGTGTCGGTTTCCGTTCGTTGTCTCCTGGCATCACTAATGTAATTATGGAGACCACTCCCTAAGCCGGCTCGTTAGTTCGGGTTTTGGCTTAATACCAGTTGAATACTTTTAGAAATTTACCTTTTCATTTGACTTGTAAACCTAACCAGCAGAGAAGCCACCTGATAGTAATTGGTCAAAAGTGAAGTGTTCTATTATTGCACGAGTGTAAAGTTAGTGCACGAGAGCAGCGAGGATTAAACGTCGTGCATTAATAGGCTACTCGTATTTACGTCACGAGTATATTTTATTAAGATAATGCATTTAATGTGGTCCCTAAATGTTCGTTTTTCGTTATCTCTACATCATGCTTAATCATTATAAACAAAAATAACTAGATTCATACTTAGTGGTATATACTCGGAAAATTAGTGGTACAAGATTATTATGTATTATAAATCCTGATAAAATTCTGTGATTGGTAACGCTTTTCTGAACAACTGTGGCCTTTATGCTCTTTATGCTTTGTGCTCATTGTGACCTTTATATTTTTACCTCTCCATTAGGAGAAAAACGGTCATATGAATTCTCGTTTGAAATACAAAGGCGATTCATTCCGAGGAAATGTGGTAGGTATTCCTTTGAGAACCATTTCGGTTGAAGATGATTCTGTTTAATTTCATTGCAACCTCCAATTTTGTTTTAGCAATAGTCTTTTTGTCTATGCTATAATAATTTATCACTTTATTTATTGTATCGTTTATTTAAAGATTTAATGTACGAAGGGTTTATCAAAATTGTTGCGTAATAAAATACTAGAGTTGTTTGTAATTATCACTCTTGAAACACACACACACACACACACACACACACACAGGTAGTAAATCTGTCGTACCCATATTGACATACTTAGGTTGTGCTCAATTTACCTATTGCAAATTAGCAAAAGCTTTTTGTGATGTAGCTACCAAATTACGGTTTTCGGATTTTTTTCTTTACTTGTGCTATAAGATATTAAGTCTTGGCATCTTTCACGATTCTAGGTCAACGGGAAATATTCTATAGATTTTGATTCCCTTGAGAGTAAACCGTACTACAAACTTTGTTTTTTTTTACAATTTGAAGGGACTCCTGACCTGAGTAATGGATATTTTATCAAAGTTATACCTCCACGAATTTCTGAGAATTGATAGACAGACAGACAACTATGTGATCCTACAGAGTTTGGTTTTTTCCTTTTGAGGTAGTAACCCTAAAAAGTAGTCATATTAGCACTATATACCAAACATTATCATTTATCAATAGCCCCGCTATCGTCATACGATAGGGTGTATTATGTACGTACCCTCATACAGATTATTAAGTAGCCTTAGTGATAACAAATTTATAATACAGGGTAACCTTACTCTGTAACCTCGCTGAACCTTCATCACGTTGGACAAGGACGAATTGCTTGAATTTGTACGGATTATACAATTTTGATACTTTCATGAATATAAAAATACCCTTATTTCTTGTCTGATTAAAAAGATGTTACCTACGTTTAGCTTTTTGTTATCTTGCGGTAACATAATCGTTATGGACAAAAATTTTTGTGTAAAATACGGACTGCAAATAAAGCTCTCTTTGAGATGTCCCCGTAATGGTTTTATTTTATTACCGACTTCAAAAAAGGAGGAGGTTCTCGATTGGACTGTATTTTTTATGTGTGTTACCTCATAACTTTTTTCTGGGTGTACGGATTTGGATGATTCTTTTTATATTAAAACGCTGGTGCTTTTTGAGCGAGATCCAACCAGTAGTTTTTGAGTTATTGTAAATTTTGAAATAAGTTATTTTTTGTCAAGAATTATTCTTCACTCAGACAGTTGCTGTTGCAGTGGCCTTGTGAGCTTCACGCGAACAGAACGCAATCATGTTATGAAGGTATTGTAAACTGAATAAAGAAACGATTGCATTTGGCATGCACATCAAAGTCGGCAATGCAGGGATATACGAATGATGCGACCGTGTGGAATGGTCTCGAACACTGAAAAGCGATTTGATTGACAAGCTCGGCCATTTCGCGACCGATAACAGAAGCGAGGATATACAGTGATCTATAATAGTATTGTAAAGAAGTTCAATTTCCGTTGCGTCTGTTTTAATGTAAAGGATTGGATTGCCCGCAGCAATGTTCCTGTTCGATTGAGTGAGTCGTCAAGTTAAGGCTGAATAGGCTTTTAGTTGTTAGTGCATTTACCACCCAAGATAACATTGCTACTTACCATCAAAAATTGTAGTTTAGTATTTCTTTTAAAATATAAAAATCTTTTTTAATGTAATACAAAATTCATAACCGAGGTGCCTTAGAAAATACTCCAACACGCTGCTCGCCTGCGGTTTGGTGAAGGCCAACATTTGCCAACCCAAATTTTTGAAGTTTTGAAGATAACAACAGATGCAAACTTTTATATGCCCATCGAAGCATGGATACACTCCATATTATAGCCATAACCGGTCACCCGTCCACTATTGACTGCACCCGCTGTTGATTAATTCGGTCGATTACTTAGGACCAACGAAAACCTCCGCCCAAGATATATGAAATAAGTTGAATCCAAAAAAAATTTTTTTTTTTAAACGCTTTTATTTCAATTTTTTTTTGATTTTCGTGTATTGTCATCGGAAATACACATGTCTGCCAAATTTCATCAATTTTCATTAAAGGGAAGTCATTCAAATTAACGTTACAAGATTTGATCCTCCGAAGTGAAGCTAAATATAAACCTTATTGCCGTGTAAATAGAGTAGCATTTTGATCGATTTGATGCGTTGATGCTCCGAAGTGAAAGTAAATAAAAGCGTTTAAAAATATTCAAAACAAGCAAATTCATTAATATTTTTGTTAAGATTCGGTAATTATTATGGTCTAATTTCGATCACTCGTTATAAGTAAATATTTGAAAATAATCCCATGAATAAAGTATTATGATTTTCAAGATGGCAAGTGCGCTAACTGACAAAAACTCTTTTCACTCGTCTGAAGAAAATAAAAAAAATCGGATAAGTGGGTGATTTCGGAAAACAATAACACAGTGGGCATTTACATAATTTTAGTCAGAAACTAATTAACATACAGGTTTTAGACTCGTTAGAAATTTAATACGCTATTACAAGTTATGTGACTCTGAACAGATAATTATTTATTTATTTAAGAGTAATTTAGTTAAGAGTAATGTTCACACTAGGCGTCTGTTCAGCGCAGTGGCTGTCTCCAGAGTCCTCGATGATGGTTGGCAAGTCAATAGCTCTCCTCGTATCTCGCTACCACGTATACTCCAAAGATAGCAGTAGACAATTTGCATAGTGCTGCCATCTTCAACATCCGAATACACCCAACCTTATTCCGGCTTGACGCATTTTATGATCTATCAAATATATAAACACAGGACATTATGCTACTTTTAGAATAATATGTGTTATGTTCAATTCATACATGTCACATTATAATGTTAGCGTAAAATTGTCAACGGGTATTTTTCAAGCATTGTTGCGCGTTGTATACTAAATAATTTGTAAAGAATTTCAAAGAATGTTTGTTGACGATGGAATTAACGAAGTCCCAGATGGCGGACTTATTGTGGCGAAGCGATGTACGTTATTCAATTATAAGTTGTCTCCAGACCACGGACGGGCTTCGAAGGCTGTGTGTGACTTGATTTCCTTATACAATTACTTAGATGTTAGATATACAAACACTACGGTATTCGATTTTTAATATTTACGGATGAAATATAAATAAATATATACGGATAAATTGCTCAGTAAAGTCTCATCCTATCTGTATAATTATAAACTCTTCTCTCATCCTATTTGTATAATTACAAACTAGTTAGTTTTCATTTGCGATTTATACTGCGAAATCGTTGTTTCACAAAACGTATTCACAGATCTCAATAATCTCAATCACAATAAAATCTACCCTATGTTCTTGTCCTGGACTTTGGTCTATCAGAGTCTTTGTTCTTTTCCCATACAACGATTAGCGCGTGATGAAAACCCAAAGATCCAAACATCTTCAAAAACTTTCACATTTTATGATATAAATAGCCCAATACTAGTATGAGAAATGTTCGCTAAATTTAAATCTAATACATTAATTGGTCATGTCTACATACTTAGTAATGTGATGATTAAGGCTTAATATTATGATTTTATTTACCAATTTTAATATAATCCTTCATAAACAATTTTCTCTTGGCAAATTTCCGGGAAAATATTATACTTAGAACACATTAAGTTAAGGGTTAAAAGGTAGTAGAGTCTAATATTTCAAAGAATTCAAAACCAAATTTCGCCTCAAAAGCATCAACTGGAATTTTGAACAAACATATTTTATCGAAGAACATAAAATTTTTAGTAAAAGGACATGTCGCACTGATAGCGAGTAACGAGTGATTCGCGTCGTAATGTTTACCATGCCGGATCGCTGTTCGATGAGTCCTGGGTTCCATTACCGGCAGGGCAGAAATTTGAATGATGAGTTTGAATTTCTGTTTTGATCCGGGTGTGTGTTCTTGTCTTTATGTATTTTATATGTCACCCACGACCCAGATAATGTGTACTTTGTAGTGTGACTAGTGTGGGGATGTAAGTGTGAAGCGTCAAATTTTGTTCTTTGATTGTATCATTCAACTAAAAGCCTTATTTTAAAATTGTCCGAAATTATTTCTTTCTTATACACAAGCTACCTTCCTCGGTGTTAACCTGTTTAAAGTTGCACGTTCACTCGTTGATCATCGTTTAAATGTACGTTTATTTTTCTCCTCTCCTCTCTTTCTCAGTGCGACAAGAGACTATTATCTAGGTCACGTATCAAATATTGGGAGCGTACGAAATAGGAATCCTTTTAGTATCATATAATAAATCCTAAACATCTTTGAAATGTCTAAAGCAAGGTTGGAGTTAAAATGCTTAGTACCACAAACTCGTCTGCGTTTTCGATCTTGTTTATCGGGGAAATGTATAGTTTAACAATCGTTTATCATGTAAAGTGTTCAGTAGTTTTTGGGTGAAAGAGTAACAAAAATTCTCACAAATTTGCACTTTAATTATTATTGCTGCGGAATTTTTACATAACAATTTTTTATATTTAAATTTTGAGAGAAATGAAAATGAATATAATTGATGTCTTTAGTTTCACTGATGTCCATTGTATTGTTATTATAGTTAATTACATAAGGTAGCTAAATTTTCCCAAACAGCGCCAACTGGCAAAAACAGCGAAAACTAATACTCTTAACAAAGAACTCATTATGTAATAATTTGAATGTAATTTTAATACTTTAATTAACAACTTTTAAAACTCTGCTGTCCACTTCATAGCTCCTTCATTGCAATGCTATTCTACTAGCTTACCGTCTACGGTACGAAGAGTCTGATGAATATGCAGAATCCTTTGTTCATACGAAAGACACATTTGAATAAAATAAAAGATTTTAAGCTGCTCATTTGTTTCTTAACTTTTAAGAATATTGTTCTATTCCGTGGTTTTGTCGTTGTGTGAACAATAAAATATTTTACGTCATATTTATAATATCACAGTTATTATTCTTTTCCGTTCTTTCTTAGCTGGCAAGGCGTCACGAGAGTGACGGTGGTTTCTGATCGGTGATAAGATTTTGCTTTATTTAAAATATTTTCCTTCATTATTTAAAAATAATATAATGACAGATCCTCCTCAGGAAAAGAATAAAGTTTGACATTTAGGAAAATATAGAACAGAGTTTCCTGTACATCATAATTATGGACTATAATTTACTTTTAACGAGGTGTAGTAATTTCGGACTAAACCAAAATATTGTGCGTAATATCAGAAGCTCGTCAAAATATGTTTTTGAGTGTACCTACGATTTCTTTAAAGTTTTTTTTTGGTAAAAGACTTTAAAGAAACATTTTTAGAGTCCTTTTTTTTGCTAAAATTTATGGTCACAAAACTCAAAGAAAAACCTGCAAAATTGATATTTTCATTTCTTTGCCTCGTTTATTATTTTGTAGCGAAGCGATAGCAGCTACAAGTAGAAATGAATATTTTTTTGCACCTCCCGCATTTATCCAATGTGATTATTTAAGCTAAAGAGCTACAGGTACAAATAGGTCGAGTCGAATACGAAATCGGATCCGCAGCGCCGACAGAATCCAAGATTGCTCTCATTTCCTCGGAAAATCTACTTTTTAACCTCATTCAATCTTTCGGACCTCAACGTTGTCATCGAGGGAAATGGAAGTTTTATTTTATAAGTAACATAATTTTTTTTAATGGAAATAGCCGGCAAACGAGCTAACGATTCCCACCTGATGGTAAGCGGCCATCGTTGCCAATGGACATCAGCAACGCCAAAAGCATCACTGATGCGTTACCGGCCAAGAAAGAGAGAAGAAAAAGAAAGAATAGACTAATGTTACTGTTAACTAATTACAAAAATAAATTACTAGATATGGAACTAAGTAAACGGGAAAAGATATAATAAAACATCTTAAGGAAAACATGGAGGTCAGGAGGACTTTTGAAAACATGGAAGATTAAATGTAATAAATTTTAATTTATTTGTGTTTCAAGTTTAAACAAAACTACGTAATAAATAAAGAATTAAAAACCAATTCGGTATGTAGAATATACATATATTGTTGATTTGTTCTTCACTAGAGCGGGAGTTAAATATAAAATATTCAAACCTGTCCTTTAGTAAACACTCACCTGCCTGAGACATTCATTCTACAACTGAATTGCAGGAAAATTAACTATCTAACCTCTCCTTGTTATTTAGACATAACAGCTTAGCATTATTTGTAGCTTCTCTGCGATTGCAGAAGAGGTTAGCAGCCCAAATTATTAAAATTACCTGTCGGCTGTTGAGACCGAAATAGCTGCCAAAATGTCAATGTCTAAACTTCTTACTACCTATACCCCAAAATACTGCCGCCATAAGCTAAAAGGGCACAACTAACATATTTTGCGATACTGAGGAAAAAAGGCCTACCTGCCTAATTTTTAAACAGAAATACCATAAGCTTAAAGGCTTAAGCTTTACATCTGAACAAAATTTTACGTTTTTGTATATAAAAGAACACATCTTACTTAAGTAAATCGATTATGATCACTTCTTACTACAATGAAAAGGCACAGGTACATAAAAGTGCATTTTCATTGTAATATTTTAATATTTGTGTGCAAAATATTATAATATTGAAAAGTCATAAGTGGTTAATTGTGCCTTTTATTGTGACTTGATACTACTGATTTTATTTGGATTTTTATTCTACGTTGAAAATAAATATGCTAATTATTTAATGACCACAAACTTCTAATTTAATAATCCTGTAGAAATTGTATTTATAAATGCAAATATTTTCAGTCGTACATTTTCGAAAAATCATATTATATTATTTTCTCCAACAACTAAAAACATTTTAAACTCTATTCTCTCGCAATTTACAAAATGTAAGATGTGCCCCTTTTCCATAAGGCGGCAAAATAGTGTAAGGATATTCCAGCTCACGTTGTACTACATTAATTTGGAACCTGTCCAATTGTCACACGAAACACTGGGGAATAATTATCATGGAAATAACTGCAGCTGATTTAGATAATTTAATGCAATGATCATTAACGACTGAGAATTTCAGATAATCATTTAATGGTGTCAGAATCATTAATTATTTGAAATTGATATCGGTTACACTCGATTAAATTCCGAAGCGAGATTTATATAGTTTGACATGAATGTAAAAAATGTATAGCGTTTGCATGGTTTATTAACTTTGCGGTACGAATCGTTTCGACGTGAGTCAATCTAGTGATCGAACGAGTGAAGCAATATCGGCCTAGAATATTTTATTAACGTTGCTGTTGAAGTTGTATTCGATGATCGATGCTACTGGATAACGTATATAAGAAGTTATAGTTTTTACCCGACCACGGCGAAGCCAGAAATATTTCTAAATAAAATAACTGACTTCAAAAAATACTCATAGCTGCTCTACGTTAAAAGTTGAGGTTGAATGAGGTTTAGGTATATTTATAAGGCTTTTATTATTATTCTTCAGTTGGATTTGTATTTTGCGGTCAGCTATACCTAAGAATTTTGATTGCTTTAGAAAACCCTTTCACTGTGTTAATTCGACACCTTTCTTGATTATTATGTAGATTGAGGCAGAAAAGTTTGGAAAAGTATTAATTGAAAAATATTATTACTAAATTCATTCGGCTTTGATAAGTAAAAAACATGGAAGTATAAATTAAAGAGCTTAACTTAATTTATTGTAAAAAATTCCATTTTTTCCAGTCACTACTAAGTCTTCAGAAGCAAAGCAGAGACAGTTACCTGTAAATAAATGGCTCCTTCGTACAATTAAACGCAACTGGAAGTGCACTTTATAACTTTAACGATTGCGCTATTACCTTGCTAAATCTGTAGATATCGCAGCTTTAATGGGGCAATCTTCTTCCGCTGAAATCCGAATCGCTTTCGAGTTTCAATTCAGAAGTTTGTAGTAAGTGCTTCAAGAGATTTGCTAGAAACAATATTAACTATACACTCGTAAGTTGCAGGAAATAAGAAACTAAACTAAAGTCATCCTTACAAATGAAATTCATATTGATTGACGTGATCATATAAAAATACATTTAAAATAATGAAAGGATAAATATCAATAACTAAGAAATCGCCCTCGCTTCGCTTCGGCAAAAATAGTAAAAAAATAGTCTATGTATAGTTTGTCCATATATTTAATAAAGTATATATTTATAAAATGTGTATGTATTAGTGTATATATAATTTGTATGTATGTATGTATGTATGTATGTATTCATGGTATTATTAATAGATATGTATCTTATGTACTCTTTATAAACAAGTGCACGCTAAATTAATTTTATACCACTTTTCCATTCCTAGGTGTGCTGGAAGAGATTTCTTATAGAAATAAGCATTGCCTATGTACAAACTCACTTTCATGACCTTTTGTAACCACTTTTATACGTGTACATAAACTGTTAAATAAATAAATAAAAATATAATACAGCCTATGTCACCCGGGGATAGTGTAGCTTTCCAACAGTGAAAGAATTTTTCAAATCGGTTCGTTAGTTTCGGAGCCTATTCAATGCAAACAAACAATCAAATCTTTCCTCTTTATAATATTAGTATAGATTAGAAAAAATATACCTACCTACATTGTTATACATATATGATGGCCCGGCTTTCGGCACGATGCACACACCCAAGTACTGTCATTGCTTAATGGAAAATCAAACGAATTAAGACGCTGATGAAGCAGAGGAATTAATACTTTTTAATCTTACACTTTTCTACATTCGTACATTCTATCTTCTATCGCAGTAACGTAATGTAACAATTAATTAGATTTATTGAAGTATACCGTGTATAAGTTCACTGAGTATACCTCAACCACACCTAACCCACAAATTTGTATGAAGTAGGATACTCCAGAGCAATTACGACGTCGCTTATATTCAAACGAAAGGTACCTAAATACGCTTAAACGAGAGCTAGCATTAAATTCCTGCTCATTTACAAACGGAACTGAAATCGTGCTCTTACATTGTTGCTAATGAGCGGATGCAAATGTTCAGGATGACACGCTAATATTTAGGCGGCTTGTACAGGTTCTAACGCTGTACCACAGTTGGGTTTTTCTCAGAATCCCAATGATTCCAACTATTACGATGAGCTACGAGGCAGTTTCAAATGTCCTCACAGGATGACACGTTGACGTTTAGGCGGTTTGGACAGGACACAACGCAGTACCACAATTGAGCTTAGGTTTTGCATAAACATAATTATGGCGATTTAGGTATGTTTTTAGGTTCCAAATAAAAACCCTTATTGGTTTGGAATCTTATAAAATATTGGCATTTGTACTACTGTAACCAATTTATGTTATTTTGTACGGGCGAGATCTAATCCATGCTGTCGTTAGGCCAATGCTTCTCGTTTATTAGAAGCATGTGTAACAGCACCATTAAAATAATAACTATGTACGAGAACTTAAGCAAGACCTTATTAAAAAAATCGCAAGTATTCACTTGCAATAATTGCAATACCCTTCAATTATACATGTTTTTATACTCGTATTATAAATAGCAAAAAAAACTAGCAAACGAAACGGAGAGGAAATATTAACGGGTTGCCGACTGGCTACGGTGGTCGGGAATATTTATTTCGTTAGCAGTTTGTAAACAACCTTATAAAACTAATATTCACAGCGCTGAAAGTGTATTATTGAAAATTTTTGTAGCAAAATACCCGCTTGTGCAAATTGTCAACAGTTTGCATCGAAATACTCAACTAAAATACATCCGGCACTACGACAACCATTGCTGCCTTTATTAGTTTTATATAAATATTTGTCATATAGAAATGTAGTATTTTTATGGATGATTTATAAAATTCATCGCATTCGTAACATTTTATTTAAGAACTACGGAGAATCATAGGGTATTTCAGGGTATTTTTAGATTTAGAATTTTTTGTTAGAGTTCAAGATTTTAGCTTTTAGGAAATGTCGTTTTCATACAAAGTTTCAAGTTAAATGATGAACTGTACTAAAACGTCCCATTTAAAGATTAAGATCTGACTGGTAGTTTTTGATTGATTGGTGGTTATGATGTTCTGCAACATATAAACTTTTATTCCCTATTTCACTCTCTTGGGGGTTGAATTTAGAATAATCCTTCTTTAGTGGATGCCTACGTCATAAGAGGAATACGTGTGTGAAATGTTAAGTTTCTAACCCTAAGGGTTTGGTCTGTTGATATATCAATCAATCTCTTTTGCTTTTTATATATACAGATAATGCTTATTTAATTGATTTCGAATACGTTGATGACGTTATTATTTTATTTGGAAGTCGGTTTTCTTATAAGAATTATTCTTTATTAATTTCACTTCAACTTTAGATTAATATTCCTGGCATAATTAAATGAAATCCGATATATGCTATCGGTATTTACCGTTATGTATCGTTATATACCTTCGTATACATTTACCTGCAACTCAATTTTAAAATCCTGAAATTGAGGTAACTAACTCCATTTAAACTTCCTCGGATATTTTAATTACTTTCAATAAGTAAATAAAAGAGGTGTTTCGCTTTCGCTATAGATATTACATTCATACCTATAATTATAGGTAAGCAAAAGTGAAAAATTTATTTTTTTAAAGAACTTCATCAGACGTTCAGTAAATATTTAAGGAATTCTTAGGCAAAAAGAAACCCTCATAGTTTCGTCATATTTCAGTGCTTCGCTTTTTGGGTTGGTTATTATGTGAGACAAACTAGTGTAATATTAATAACGATATTAAAAAGTAAACTATCACTTAAGTTAAGACTAAAATAATAGTTTAATTAATATTCTCATTTCATATTTCAATAGAGCTGTCTCCCTTTGTACTCATAAATATTTTCAAAGCTACAAGGGATTACTCTATTGTAAATTCAGAATCGAGTAGTTGTATTTGAATTTAGGTTGTCAAAAGGCACTTTAAACTGCAATTCTAAACTGAAATACCAAAGTATCTCATGTATTTTACCCTATTTTGTGGTGCAATTTACAAACGTTGAGCTAATAATGTCAAATAATTTTACAATGTTACTAAAAATTTTCGAGGACAATTAGTAAAACAGTTCAGGCGTCTTCACTACTTAAGACTATTTTTCAAGAACCGGTAAAAATAAGAACGGAAGGAGTCCTAACGCCCCGAATGTCGATTAAAACTTAATAAAAGAATGGCGTAGCTGGCTCTAGATAAGCCCTTTATGAAAATTAGGGTCCTTTGCTTCGATGGAGTAAGTATAATTTACAAATTCTTTCGTATAGATATCGTGGCCCCTGTCCTCTGGGAGCTGATATTAATATGATTAAAAAAATTAAACTGAAATCATCTCGGACACTAAATATTTTAAATGAAACGGATTTTCATCATTGGTATTTATAATACCGCTATTTTGACCCAATTACATTGATCATGTTAAGACTGTGGACGAAATATCAACATTCATGCCATTTTTATTTAAAACTAGCTGTTGCCCGCAGCTTTGCATACGGAAATTATGTTTTAACTTTTTAAAACTTTTATCCTGTTTTCCCGGGAAACCTTTTAATTTTCCGGGATGAAAAGTTGCATAAAATATGACCCAGGGTATCAGTAACAACTTTACCAATTTTCATCGAAATCCGTTCAAGGACAACAGACAAACAGATAAACAAGCACTTTGAGTTTTATTATAGTATATGTAGATTATAAGGTTGTAGCTACGCCTAATAAAGAAGTTGCTAATAGTCTGTGAACTGGACCATTTCCATAATGCATAATTCAAGTAGCGCGATTAGCCTGAGAGGGCAGCAGCTGCGAACGACGCTTCAATGTTTGGACTTAATTATTCGATTACAATGCCGTTTGCTCGCTTTAAACATTGATAGCTCACTAGTTTAAATTTAGATCTCAGGAACTGAGACCTGGGTTTTAGTTTTACCCGCATCTTTATTACACAACTCGGAATCGCCCTCGCTTCGCTTCGGGAGAAATAGTAAAAAAAAAATATAGCCTATGTCACCCGGGAATAGTGAAACTTCCCAACACTGAAAGAATTTTTCAAGTCAGTTCGGTAGTTTCGGAGCCTATTTAATGCAAACAAACAATCAAATCTTTCCTCTTTATAATATATATAGTATAGATTTATAATATTAGTATAGAACTAGTGGATACCCGGCGTGTTCCACTACGCTAAAAAATGTTGTATGGGAAAATTCGAAAATCTGAATAAAATATGCCTAATGCATTGTTTTAGTAGTCTCAAAACATCTTCCCCCACCTCTGCGCTACTGTTGATTCCCCACCCCAGTTACACCCTGTATAGATAATACGTAAATAACTTATTCATTGTAGGCGTTTAAAAACTATTTAACCCATTTTTTCTGTTTTTTTTTTAATGTAAAACAAAAACTCTATCCATATTTTACTCTTTTTCATTTTCCGCTTTACAACACATTATTAACCACTCTAAAAGAATAAAAGGGCATAAAAATGAAATTTATTAAATATAGCCGTAGTTTTCTAAGGGTTACTGGCACGAAATAAATTGTAAACTGTTATCGTGTTAGTTTAAAATAAGAGCTCGAGAGCAATGACTAAGCACCCATTTTGCCCGTCGCTGGGTGATTTGTCTGAGAAAAGTTTTTGCGATTGGGTTTCTGTCTTTTTCGTTATAGTTTGCGAAAAGAAAAAAGTCTTATTTGTGTTTAAACTGTCTGATTTATGCACGGGGAGCGTTAATTTAAAAAAGTGATTGATTTGTTCACATCTATTCGCATTTGAGATATTGTAGGAATTTTTATCTGTCTGGCTACTTCTACTGTGTCGCTTCGTTTTAAGTTGGCAACGAGTCAGTAATGTTTTCGGTATCTGTGGGTGACGGTAATAATTACCATCATGTAACTTAAGTTATATTTCTTGTTTAAAACAAACTTTATATGTCCCACATTCACGCGGATATAATCGCGGACGTAAGCTGAGATTTATAGAGGTCAAAGGCAATAACATAAGTTATACGCCTGGTGCTATAAATGTGTGGGGATACAATAAAAAGGAAATAACGACGCAAAAATCACCAAATTACGAAGTCATGTATAAAAATAATTATTACTCGCTTTTATTGTGTATGAAAAAGAAAGAAAAATGTTCCGCTTATTGTATAATAGTTCTTGAATAGGCTCCTTTGTATACGGAACTCTGAATTACTTGGTCAATATGTTATGTATGGTTCGATTACAGAACAAAAGAAATCTCTAATGTTTTGCGATTACGGCTGAATCGATGTAAATGATCCTATGTTTTGGGAAGAAACACGTGTTAGTGCTTGTATATATGTTCTGTTATTTATTGTATGTATGCTTATGTTATGTGTGTTTTCTCTATGGAGGGAGGAAGGTGCCAGGCATGTCTCAAAGTATATAAAATATTCACAGACTGTTGCAAAGTAGACTAATCTATATACCTATATAAAACACAAAAAATGTTTGTACGGATGTCCTTTAGAATCTTAAACCATCCACCTCCAAAATTGTCCCCAAAATTGGTTTAATTTGAAAGGAAATAATACGAAGATGATTTGAGATCATTAAAACAATGCATTAGGTACATTCGATCCATTAATGAAAAGTCTGTCGGAAAGGTCGATTTTTGATCTTGAACGTAGACGACCCCGTAGCCTAGTTGGCCATTTTATTTCTGGCTAGGACATATTATATTTGTGTGACAGAAAAATGTTGGTACTCAAGTCGTGGGTGTTAGTGATGCATTATTTGTTTTGCCCTTGTCAAAGGAAATTCTAGTGCGGAGGTACGAGTGAACGGAGGTACATTTTAAATTTTATAATGTAATTGGTTTTAATTTTTTTTTTCTCTAAACTACAGAATTTTAAACACTTTCACATATTTACGTCATTGAAGTAAGAAAGAAATCCCTTTACACATCGTCGAAAAAATAACTGAAGAGGCTTTCGAATCAGATTCAATCGGATTTAATGACCGAGTCGAGGACTTACCGAAGCCCAGTATTCTAGAGGGTTTGAAAGATGTCAAAAGGTTTTCCTCATCTCGCTGGCATTCAGCTATGGAACGATTATATATCCTGTTAATATTAAATGTGAAAGTTTTTGAGGATATATGGATTTTTGTTACTTTGGGGGCTTGAAAGCCAGTTCTTTCTCTTTTTCTTGGCCGGCAAAGCATCAGTGATAAGTGCTGTTTGTGTTGCTGATGTCCATGGGCGACGTCTGTATATATAGTCTGTGTATATAGGCCCCCCTCTGGCGACTTTAGTATTTTCGAAGATACACTGGAGGATGTACTTAAACGGTTAGGCTCTAAAAAAGGATTAGTGATATGTGGCGACTTCAACGTAGACATTTTATTAGATAGTACCATGGCTACTAGGCTATTAAGTTTGTTTAAATGCTTCAATTTAAATCCATTATTCAATGAGCCGACCAGAATTACTGAAACTACAGCTACGTGTTTAGATAATATCTTTTGCAATTGTGAGATTTTAAATAAAGAGATATTCAGTAAGTTGAGGTCAGACCACTGCGGACAAAAAATTTCTTTGTATAATTCTGTCAATAAGAAAAAACAATTAATAAAGTGTAGACCAATAACTAAAAATAAGATTTCAACTTTTAAAGAAAAAATTCATTCAAAAATGCAAACGCAGTTATCGTTACAACAAAGAGATCCAATTAAACTATATAACACATTGTCTACTAACATAAATAACGAATTTAATCGAATATTCAAGCTTAGGTACATAGATATAGCCAAAAATAGTAAATTTAGTGATTGGGCTACTGTAGGTATTTATAAAAGTAGAAACAAAATGTATGACCTCTATGCCGAGAAACAATACAATTTTTCTCCAACTTTCCACGAGCATGTGAAAAATTATTCTAAAATCTTTAAAATCGTTTGCATTCAGGCGAAATCAATGTATATAAAGGACAAAATTATTAACTCGGATGACAAAATAAAAACGATTTGGAATATAATTAGCAGTGAGAACGGTAACGCAAAGTCCTGTGATTTCAGTTACGAATTGTTGATTAATAAAAATATAATCACTGCTGATAAAGACGTGGCAAGCGAGTTTGAAAATCATTTCTGTAACATTCCTATAACGTTAACTCGTTCACTAGCTTCTTCACCGGCGGAAGCACTTTCTATATTAAAAAATCATGTTAATGAATGTAACATTTTATTTGAATTTAAACATATAACCACTAGAGACTTAATTAAAGCATTTCAGTCTCTGAAGGTAAAGAATACAGGTGACTTGTGGGGCATCTCGGTAAAAATAATACAGTATATTATAGATATCATAGCTCCATATTTGGTCGTAGTTTTTAATAAATGTATAGATCTCGGTATCTTTCCAGATCTTATGAAATGCAGCAAAATCATTCCACTTTTTAAAACAGGTGAAAAAACTGATGTTAATAACTATAGACCAGTTTCTGTTTTACCAACTCTTAGTAAGATCTTCGAAAAGATAATACTGAATCAAATGTTAACCCATTTCAATAATAATAAATTATTACATCCTGAGCAATACGGTTTCACAAAAGGCCGGAGTACAACCGATGCCGGGGCTAGGCTTTTAAAGCATATATTTGAAGCATGGGAAGCATCACAAAATGCCATAGGTGTATTTTGTGACTTATCTAAGGCATTTGATTGTGTTGAGCACGAAACATTGCTGCTTAAACTTGGCCACTATGGTATAAAAAACAAGGCCCTTAGCTTGATCGCGTCTTATTTGAGTGATAGAATACAAAAAGTAAGCATAAACGATGTTAAGTCATCGGGGTCACCGGCTGTGATGGGTGTACCGCAGGGCTCTATATTGGGTCCGTTTCTTTTTCTGGTATATATTAATGATTTACCACATTATGTAAAGAACCAAGCGGATATTGTACTATTTGCTGATGATACATCATTAATATTTAAGTGTGAAAGGAATAAAGTAAATTTCGACGACGTAAATAGTGCTCTTTCGCATGTGTCGCGTTGGTTCACTATCAATAACTTACTTTTAAATGCAAAAAAAACTAAATGTATAGAGTTTGTGCTACCTAATGTTAAAAAAGTCAGCAAATCTCTTAAACTAAATAATGAAACATTGCATATGGAGGAATCAACGGTCTTTTTAGGGGTGACCTTAGATAGTAAACTTCAATGGGGCCCACATATAACAAATCTCGCGACAAAACTTGGTAGGGCTGCTTATGCTGTTAGGAGAATAAGGCAGTATACTGACGTCGAAACTGCTAGGATAGTTTATTTTGCTTATTTCCACAGTGTTATGTCATATGCCATCTTGCTGTGGGGCAAAGCAGCCAATATAGAACAAATTTTCATTCTCCAAAAAAGGGCTGTTAGGGCTATCTATAAACTTAAGTCTCGGGAATCTTTGCGTGAAAAGTTCAAGGTAATAGGTATACTTACAGTAGCTTCCCAGTATATCTTCAATAATGTAGTTTTTATAAGGAAGAATATAAACGCGTATAAACAAAATTTTGATATTAATAATCGCCAAACAAAAAGAATGTATCAATTAGTTACGCCTTCGTTCCGCCTAAGTAAAGTGCAACGATCTTTCATAGGGCTTGGTGTACATTTCTATAATAAAATCCCAAAAATAATACGTGACTTGCCAATAGAATCTTTCAAAAAACGTGTAAAAACACAATTGTTAGGCAAGGGATATTATAGTGTAAACGAGTATTTAAATGACAAAGACGCATGGAAATGATTAGCTCTGCAACCAGTTCCACTCAGAATAGTAAACTTTTGTATGATAATATCATTTTTGTAATATTTTTTTTAAAAGATGTGCTGAGGAGTTTCTTTAGGCTTTTCTTCTCCTCCATGACAAAGCACCTTCCGAAAAGCCAAAAAATGACGTGCATAAGTGTATCAATGATACCTATATGAATAAAATATTTTGACTTTGACTTTGACTTTGACTTTGACGGTAGTCATTTACCATCAGGTGGATCGTCAGCTCGTTTGCCGGCTATTTCCATAAAAAAATGTCTAATAATGTAATGTAGACAATTTTTTTACTTTTAACGTAATAATGTGTATGTTTACTTTTTTGTTACAAACGATGAATTTGACATGTAACATTTAACCCAATCCAATTTCCGTGTATAAGGCGTCCTTCGATGAAGTAATGACTTCACGAATAATAAATCGATAATAATCAACCATGGAGTTGCATTGATCATACATTTAATATCTATTTTTATTGTAGTTCAAAATAGTTCTTTTTATTTAATAAATAATTAAGGACCTAGATGATCCATAAGGATTAGTAAAAAAGTAATAATATCAATAAAAAATAAAAAAATCGGGAAATCAGTAGATACTTACGACGCACGAAAACAATTTAGACGGAATCTTTTCGAGCGGTGCGGTATAGCAGCCATTATGCCACACTGGTCATTTAATATGGTAAAGGGTACTTTAATGCTTCCTATGTAACTTGATAATTTGATAGTCGCATGCCATTCTACGTTATTACGTATATTATTATTATTATTAAACTTTACTCATTTACAGATTTCATCTTAATATTAGTGCATCTACATCACTCTTAAAACTACAAAGTTTATCTTAGAGTGATTTGGGTATGTTAGGATCTTTCCACAAAAAAAGTTATTTTACTTCTACTAATATACATAGCTAACAAGAGCTCGTATAACTTTCAACTTCGGACTTTGATTCAAACGGTCAAGTCGTGACCGGAATAGCACCTACTCGTACATTTTGTTGTTTTATTTGTCTGTTCCTGTTTCAAGTCTTCAAATCATCTTGAAAATCTTTACTCTCATATAATAGATAGGTTAGTAAGGTATGTATAACATATACCTTAGTTTTTGAAGTGAAACTTCTTTAGAATCGTTAGTGATTTGAAACCGGATGCAACGACAGGTAAGATAACATAACCGCTAATTTCGTATTTCAATTTAAGTTGTCCGTAGCTCAATGGTCAGGACGTGGACACACAATGCTGATGCCATGATGATGCGCAGGTTCGCGTCTCACAATATTTCTTTTTTTTTAGTTTTATTTTTTTTAGTTTTATTTTTATACTGTTTTTAAATACTTTCAAATGCTCTTTTAAATATTTTCAAAGAATTTATCAACAAAAAATAAGAATTTCATTCTTTCATTCTGTAGATCGACCAGCCGATTATACAGACAGTAAAAATGCTAAGTTGTATTCATAGATGGCGCTTCGATTTATTGCTTTAAGATTCGATTTATTGCTTTTTCATAATTCGACGGCGGAATGCGAAAACTTAGTCATCCACAAAAACGAAAATGTTCATCAGAGCCAAAAACCTTTTACACTTTTTAAAAAAAAATCATAACTAGCGTGTTTTTTAACTTAAACTCACGATTTTTGGATATTAGGCTTGTTATTTTTTCTAAATATAATATAATTGTAACTCAAATCTCATCCAAACAATTATTCGCCAAGATTTTGTTGACTACGACATTTTGAACTATTTTTGTGGATGACTACGTTTTCGCTTTCCGCCGTCGAATTATCATTATCTTGAAACCAAAATTTTGGAAAGTTTCACTTCTACCACGTGTGAATTGCACACATTTTCTTTTTTTCTTCATTCTTGGCAGGGAATGCATCGGTGGTACCTTTGATGTTGGTGATGTCCATAAGGAAAGTATTATAATATAATTTACCATCAGGTGGTTCGTCTGCACGTCAGTCTGCTATTTACGTAAACATCAATTTATTGTCATGATTCACACCAATAACACAAGACAAATAACCGATCACTACCGCGTTGATTTTCCACAACTTATCGAATCGCAAAACGTTGGCGATCGGCCATAAATCATCTAATTTTACATCACTAGGTCGGAATTATCGATAACATGTAGTATTGGATGCTATCCACGTAGCCCGAGAGACGTTGTTAATTGAATTGCATTGAGAATAATGTGCATGCTAATGAAATGAAAATGTATAACAATTAACTCAACGCTCACAGATCGGCACCCGTGGTTTTGGAAATTTCCGCAATCCCATTACGGAAATAAGGCAAGTAAAAGCAAAAGAACACAAATATATTCCAAAAAAGTAACACTTCACCATACAGACTTACAGTTCTTACTTTGACACGCTCAAATGATGAATTTTAGTATATGTTGATACACATCTGGGTGACTTGAGAGATTGGAGTACAAGCCTCATTATGTTGGTGAAGTGCACTTTAAGTGAGGGGAAGTGCAGCTGCTGTGGGAATCTATTATTTTTGCTCTTATTTTAATTTTTATTAATATGGACGCGGAATGAATAAGATGGGGAATGGCAGTTGAACAAGCCACTGCGAAGGTAACCAAGTGACAAAATTAGTGTCGCTACGTCATTGGGGCCTTAGCTTGGAGACCGTGGGGACGCCCAAACTTCCTCAGAGATCGCCATCAGGTCCCCTCATCTGGTCGCTAACCGGCATGATGGAGTCACCCCGGGATTTGTCGCAGATGGCAGGGCAGCCTTTCGTGAGTGGCTGTCCCACTACTTGGGTCCCCAACTGTCTACGGTCGGCCAGCAGTGCACCGTCTTCTGATCCCTCTGCCCTCCACAGCTAAGCTCCCGACAAAGCAACAGCCAACTCATCACAACCGGTTTCACTACGCAGCATAACTGTTCAGACCCTATTCCCCATTTGTGCAGTGTCATCAAAGTGTATTGTAATTATGAGTGCTTCTAAAACTCAGCGTTCTATTTAGCATCCTGATATTATTTTATCTAAACTGAAGGAAGTCCAACATTCATCAAGAATATCGCTAAACTCATAACTGGTCATTCCATTGTGTCGTTATAATTACAACGGTATGTATAAAGATAAGCCATTGAGATTAGATACTTAATTATAAAATAATAGAGACCGTGAAACAATATTGTTTATGTTTAATTAACTCAAAACCCGGTTATTTCACCGAATGGAAAGGTACAATTTGCCCACGTCATAATATTAAACGCTTGGCTTAAGACTTTTTGCGTATGACATTTTAAAAGGTCGCTTTTGGCCCTCGGTAATTAATTTGGCTATTGGCCTCAGTAATTAACCTATGACTTTGGCTTTTGCTATGGGGTTTTGAATCCGGTAAAAATAAGGGAGGTCGCCCAAGGTTATTTTGTAACGATACATTTGTGCAATTCATGAACAGACGGTCGCATTTGTAATAGCAGTATCAATCGCGGATACATGTGCGCAAGTATTTGATTTTGATTTTTTCGTCTTCTCTTCCTGCGTCAACAACGCATCAGCAAATCTATTGACTATTAGTTTTGCTGCTAAGAATGGGCGATGGTGATGTGGTTTGTCGATTATTTATATAGAAAAAATGGTTGAGTAACTAAGGTGTGCTGTCCATTTAATCGACCGATGTTATGTTAATGGACAACACGCCTTACCCTTAGATTAAAGAAATAAAAGGCAGATATATTCATCCAACTAAAATGTGAAGCTACCAAAGCAAATACAAACTAAAAAAGCAAATACAAACCCGATTCAGTACTAAAGAAAGCGTCAAATAGCTTTCATGTCACAATTGTCAAAATTTATTAAATAATTTTTTCAGATAAAATTCCGTCTTGCAATTTTAAACACTGCTAAAGTTGTTCCCAAAATCAAGCAAAAGAAGATTAGATATCTTTTCACAGGTAACTGTTCATTAATTTATTATTTATTTATAATAATATTTTTGAGGTGCGCTCGGAACACAAAACCTCGACAAATATTCAATTTTATACCAGCTTTATATGAAAATCGATTACCCTAAATGAGGGGAAATATGCATGGGTTATTTGAACACTGATCGATTATAAATTTATATAAAAAAAAAAAAATTAAAATAAATAGTTGTATTTATTTAAATCTAAAAATGAGGAAATGCAGCCAATGCATAAATACCAGTCGCTGGGTTATTACAAACGTAAGATAGATTGTACAAAGGATTAGAGGGATAAAATAAGGATTTTAACATAGGTAAACCTGGTTGATTGAAAATATCACGTTTGCCTACGATAAAATGCACGATTGAAAGAAAATATTGTATTCCATTTTAGTTCCTGTTTAGCCTACTCAATAAATTATTTTATTTTGCAGATTGCCGACAAATACTATTATACGAGATAAATGGGATTTTATTATTCCTCAAAGTAGGCAAAATAATGATTGGCCATCCAAATTTTGCTTTGTTTATTCATTGCATTTTAATGAAAATGACGTATATTGTATTTTAATTATAATAAATGTATTAAAATTTTTATATTTTTCAATGAAAAATAACTACCCAAAAGAGAAAAAACCATAAATTAAAACAGTTCAACATATTAAGTACTGTATATTAAAAGAACATTTGACATATTTAATATCTAGACTTTTTGATAACTAGTGATACAATAATAAATAATTTGCCAATTTAATTGTATAATATTTGAAGTCGAAAATATGGCAAAAAATATTTTCTAAATAGCGGGAGATCGCGACTTTTTGTTTTCAATGTGGCAACTTACACACACAAAGAAGTATGTGTCTCTACGATGCCACTGCTAGTTGTCAATATGATTGTCATGCACACATAGTGAAAAAGTGGCTTCACGTCATTTGTTGCATTTCTTTGCGAAAGTTATATCTGCCTTTTATTTCTTTAATCTGAGGCCTTACCACGAATGATGCAAGCAAGCTTTAAGGTCGTAGCTGACTTATACGACACCGCTCCCATCCAACCGAAGTATGAGAATTCAAATATAAACTTAAAATCGTGCTCTGTAGGTGCACTTTACAGTAACAACAAAAATTAGCAGCCCGCGCGCGGGAAGCAAGCTAACCGCAACCACGGTAAAGATATATACAGTAGTCGCTCTTCATACAAACGGCCGAAAAGCGCGTTATACCTACCCACATCCGCATACGCGTGCGATACGTGGGCAACAGCGGCCGCTGCGTGGCGATTGCCGACAGGCGAACGAGCGGAGCTTGTACCACGGTCCGGTCGGTACAAATATAATATGAATGACGTGATAAAGAATATAATGATGAATCTATGAATCTCGTCTGGAAATAATTGTACCTAATATTGTAATTTGTAATAATTGTAATTTGAATATTTGCGTCTAATTTGTCATTAAAACGTTATTGCTACTTGCTACTGTAACTTTGATTTAAATGTTATAAATTAATTTAGCAATAGGTATAAAGTTTATAGAATCGGACAGTTGTACCTTTTTTATTTACCTTAACCTGCAAGAAGAACTTACCATACCCTAAGAGTCTCTGTCTCTAATACAATACTGAAGGCTTACGAACCTTCACAGTACTAATAAAAACACAACATAGATTTTTATGGAACACTTCCTTTTTATTCACAATGAATTGCATTTATTAAAATAGAAAATATAACATTTATAAATACAAAACTACAAAGAAACTCAAGTCGTTTTATAAAATTAAAATACTGTCGGCGGACAGCCCTAGAGCGCGGCGACGCGTAGGCAAGTTTTTCGAGAATCGGGCCGAGTCACGTTACTGTATATATGTGTACTGTGCCGCAACCTTGCCACTCAATAGTTGTACCTACAGAGCACGATTTTAAGTTTATATTTGAATTCTCATACTTCGGTTGGATGGGAGCGGTGTCGTATAAGTCAGCTACGACCTTATAGCTGGCGACGAGTAAGCGCCAATTGACGGTAGCTTGCGTATGACGAGCGTCCAAAAGGACAGAGCGCCTTAGTATATTGGTACTTGGTTATATATTAATTGAATGAATTCGTAAAAATCCTGTCTGACGGACAAGGTCTCGCGGGTTTAGTTCCCAGGCAAAGCATTAATTTGTTTGACAAAAAATAGCTTGTTTTGTAAAGGTTAAGGCTGTGTAAATTTTTAATGTTGTGCGTCAATACAGTCCGCAACATAGAATTTCTGTTAAAGATCACAATTAATAGATTTCAATGAGCAAGTATCACTTTTATACCAATGTAGTTGGTATGGGAATCCCCGGAAGGTGATCAGACTATCTACAACGGCAGGCACAACACGCAACCGATAAATGAAGACCTAATCCATTTAAACTTGGAAGTCTTGTTTTTAGATCCTTCCTGTGTATAATAAATAGTTGTTACTCAATATATCATAGCCCGGCTTTAAAATGATCGACAAAAAATAAAGCAACAGCTGGCGCATTCGGTAGTTTGATGGGTGACCGCTAGTGGCAAAAACTTTTGGAGTGCATCTGTGCTTCGGAGGGCACGTCAGTTCCGATACTTGGGTTGCCCACTAACCTCCACCAATCCGCATTGGAGCAGCGTGGTGGCGTATGCTTCAGGCCTCCTCAGTTGTGAGGAGACTCGTGCCTTGGCCATGATTGGATTGAAGCCAACGGAGTATTTAATCTGTCACTCAGATAAAACTGATTGAACGCTATAACGATGGCACGTTAAGCTGATAATATTTTAATTTAATTCTGTTGGCGGTTTTCTAAAATTTCCGCTCATCGCTCACCGCTCATTTCCTCTATAGTTATTTTCAGATAGTAGCTTGATCATACCAAAATTGATCGTGAAGCTTTCCAAGCTTTACTTTGTTTTGCATAAGTATTTCCATTGCTTGTCAAGAGACTCTAATTAAGCAGTTAAAACTTAAAACTGTTTTACAAAAGTGAATACAACACAATCATGAATTTTATTCTTGTAACATATTTAACTGCCTGAACTGCATTTCGTGATAAGGGTACAGTGGATTTAACAACCAAAATATTTGTGCATATATAAAAAAAGCTTAGTGATATACTCGTAGTAGATATTTGACAGGATGTCTATAAAATGGCAAGTTTATATTTGAAGTTGACATAAATAAATAATCATCGCACCCTCAAACAGTTCCCTATCTTGCCAGAATCCTCACATACTTGCTTCTTTGTACATGATACTGTTCAATGCTTTTTCCTCTGGATATCTTCGTCGTTTTAGCCATCTTTACCTTTATTGTTTTCCGAAAAACTTATCCTTTAAACTCAGACTTTTTACTTCCTTTTACTTTAATTCTTTTAGGTTGACTGGTGTACGTACCTACACGTCTTTGGAACTCCCTGCGAAATAAGTCGAAAAAGTTTAATATGTTCAGTATCAAAACTATTTATACAATGATTAATATAATGGACGTAATCAGTAAGTTAATGTTTAGCTGCTACTATACATATTAAAAAATGTGATCTGTGGTTAAGGGAAAACAATAGCGAAAGAAACTCCTTTGCACATATTAAAAAAATAACAGCGGTAGATAATGTTTGTTTTTTTCATTACTTATACCCGATGCAGATAAAATAATGACTTTATTTCTGTAGTTCATTAAAAATATCTCTTCGCTATACAGAAAATAATACCAGAGATTGCATGAATCCCAAATCCAGACTCAATTTTCTTCGCTAGTCTAGAATAACCTAAGTCTAGACTTTAACTCATTATTCTCTTATTCACTTACTGATATGAGTAGTATTTAAATACTTTTGAAGCAAGTCTTAGTTAAATTTTAATCTATTAGCCAAGAACTTCAACGTTTAATTTTAAAAAACGAGTGCTCTTAACACAATATGAATATTCCGATACGAATATTTACTTAGGACGACAGATATACTTAGGATAATATTTTCCGCATCAGCAAAATGACTTCCATGAAAATTTAATAAACCACGTTTTTTTAGGAGTTTCTGTTTGCTTACACTGGAAACCTTCGAAAGATTGAGTCAGTATTTTGTTAAGTAAGTTCTTTAATTTCCGTAAAGCAATTTTTAGGGATTTAAACGAGTCCTGAAGGGTTAATTTCGTAAGTTCCAAGGGACTTCTATTTTTAAATTAATTATTGCGGAGTAGTTTTATACCTCACTGTTTTTATACCTGTGTCTTATTAGTACCAGTACTGTGTTTTATACCTCAAATAAAAGCGACAGAGGGGCAGAATGGGTGGGGTGTGTGGGCTGTGGGCAGAGCTCTAATTAGACCTCTTATAGCGGTGATAGCCTAGCGGTTAGAACGTCGGTCTCCCGAACGCAGGGGCCCAAGTTCAAATCCTGGAACGCACCTCTAATTTTCAGATATTATGTGCGTATTACAAGTTAATTATCACCTGCTTCGGTAAAGAACAACGTCGTGAGGAAACCTGCACACCGGAGAGTTATTAATAATGTTCTCAAAGGTGTGTGAAGTCTATCAATCCACACTTGGCCAGCGTGGTAGACTATGGCCTGTACCCCTCACAGTGTGAGAGGAGACCCCAAGCCCAGCAGTGGGACAATTATGGGTTGTTGCTTTTTTACATCAAAGTTGTCGTTGTGTGTTTTATATAAACAATTTAAATAAAAAGTCAATAAACAAGGAGTCGCTATGACTCTACTGATGTTGCTCTTGTCCATAGAAGACGGAAACCTTTACCCTCAGGAGACCCGTCTGCTTATTTGTTAGCCCTTTAAGCTATAAAAAATCATAGCAGTTTCTTTTGGTCAACTGACTAACAAAAGATTTTGATAATCTTCGAAGTCCAGCCTACCGTGAGGCTGTCTTTCAATTTCCTTGTAACATCCCAAGGGACGTCAGAAATGATGACTAAAAAACTCTACCGTAAGGACTGTTTATCAGATATGTCTTTAGAAACATTTTATCGACCACTGTAAAGGTATGATTTGAAATTCAATTATAAAAAGCTAAACTGAAAATATTTATTAATATTATAAAATTAAATTACCAGTCTTGCATACCATTACAATATATTATATTTATAGTTGAGAAACTTGAGTATATTTCTCCGAAAAACTTATAATATATGTATAACTAGGAAAAAGCCCTCACTTCGCTTCGGGAAAAATAGTGAAAAAAAAATATAATATAGCCTATGTCACCCGGGGATAGTGTAGCTTCCCAACAGTGAAAGAATTTTTCAAATCGGTTCAGTAGTTTTGGAGCCTATTCAGTGCAAACAATCAAATCTTTCCTCTTTATAATATTAGTATATAGATTACCAAAACATGATATGTTTTAGTAGCGCGTACTCGTTCGATGTCACTCCGTAATAGCGGACGTCAGATTTCTTCTCTGTCGTTCACTCGACCCGATCGCAACGCTATAACCGGCTATCTGAGAGCAATTATTGTACTGACGGAATTAGGACTCTTAACACTATCTAGCGCCATTAGCTAGCACTCTAATGAGCGAACCTGCTGTACTAAGCTGATTTCTTGTCATTAAAATTTACCAAAAAAAAATCTAATTTAATAATTGAAGCATTAGTACTTCACCAATAACATTGCTATATACATAGGTTTTCCAAGGTTGAAAAATAAAACACATTTCGTATGAAAAGACGAAAAACCTAAATAACAAATTTTGCAAACCCGTTAAGTTAAATGACGAGTAAAAACCCCTTTAGGAGCCTTTAGAGCAAATAAAGCCACCTTTTAAAATTGCGCTATGAAATTTTAACAAAAATCATTAAACAGGTGTTTTGTGATTAACGCGTACAAATGTACAGTACTCAAACAATTAATTATGCATTAGAACATAATGTAGCCTAAATAAACAATATCTGGTGTGTACATACACTTTAATACACGTTGCCTGAGGGATGTTAAATTATGTAGGTAGGTAGTTCGAGCAAATAATCTGTTTGGTTAAGTGGCGTACGGTAGATAACTTCAGCAAAATGTACTATTTATTGAAAGGCATTGTCAACGAATGGACCGTACTGAAAGTTAGTGCTGTTATTTATTTATATCTTTTACACAATGGTTGTAAATATTTACAACCATTCCGGTTCCGGTATTCAGTACAATTTTGAGTATCAGTTACATTTAAATCTTTTAGTATCTGTGATGATATAAAATTGTTAAGATTCTAAATAATTATGTTTTTTCAAAATTATCTCTCAATGTAAATAAGAGTAAAATAGATAGATCAGATGTATATCGAATCTATAATAATATTGTTATGGACTGCATATCCCTATTGCCAATAAAATACGACAATTATTCGTTTAAAATTATTTGAAAATTGTTTGATACTAAAATTCATTTTACCTACGATACGATGATACACGTCAGTTTCATTAATTATATGTACATTAGGCCTACACTGTCCTCGGCTGGTCATTTGACGATTGCAAGCAAAAACTATCGAATGGTGTAATAATACTGGATGAGTTTTTTTCAAAATCAACGGGTTCGATTCTGGCTAGGAAAATTCATTTTAAAAAAATGTAATGATGCAGTTGTATTTTTCACCAAAAGAGGCCCCGAGACACCTTTGAGCATTTTTCGCTATTCTTCGTAGTTTTGGATTTGGCCCTCCACGCACACTTAGAAAATTCACCCTGTATAATCAACGTACGTATCAAAGGATATATTTACTTTTTAACTTACCACGTATCTATCATACCGTTCTTCGTGTATTTCGGTTGCATTAAACTCGCCATTTCTACTATAACATTTTATATTATGGTCAATAATGTTTACATACTCTCCAAGGGAGTGCAATGAATTTTTTTAACAGATAGTTTTAATTGACATTTTTTGGTTGTTTTTTTAAATGCGCTAATCTTTGGAATCGGCAGTCATATTTGAATAATTCTATTTGTGTATGATAGCTACGTTCATGAGGAAAGCTACAGAGTAAAAAGGAGTTGATTCAGGAGTACGGGGTATCCAAAGCCAAATGAGGGCTGATATATAAATAGCTGACAAATAATCTAAAATTATAACAAAAAAATCGACTTCAAATGAAGTATATCCTTTCCAATAAAAAAAGAATCATCGAAATCGGTTGGCGTGATATTGAGTTATTCGTCCATTTTTCGCGCACTTTTTTAATGCAAATTTAAGACTTATATGGTTTTCTCATGGATGCCATTGTCTGATCTCGCTAAAATTTAAGTGGGACCACATTTCAAGCACCAGCTTTCGATTAAAAAAAGAATCATCAAAATAAGTTTACCCAGTCGAAAGTTCTGAGGTAATAAACATAAAAAACAGTTGAATTGAGAACCTCCTCCTTTGTTTGAAGTCGGTTAAAAAGGAAATTCTGTCATGATAGTGAACGACTCCCTTTAAATATCAAGTCTTACCGAAGTCGCTTCAATTCGCTTCGCTTTAGATTTCTAATGCCGTACCTAAATACATTAGCAATCAGTATACTAATAGGGAAGACAAAGGAAGATTGGGGAACAATCAAGTTTTGAAAGCTAACTGTTTTGATTGGGAGTAAAGACACCATTAAGGGTACACTGCAAAATCGGGATAGCAAGAAAATGGTTCGGAAATTTTCTATAGAAGCTCACAAAGCCAAGGACTGCCATTTAATTTTGTTTCAAAGTTACATGCTCTACGAAACTTGAACTATATTTAGTTACTGGCATAGATTCGTTTTTCTATGTAACGATTATGAAATACTAAGATTATAAATAGAGGAAATAGAAAGATGATAATAGATAGATAAATGAAGACAACATAAATATCACTGCGTCATTTTATATTGTATTGTAGATTAAGTAAGGTACACTTAAAGATTTGTTCCATATTTAAGTTATTATACAAAACTTAAATAAGTAGTTTTATGCAATAATAAACTCAGTTAATATTCTAAAAATATAATTTAAATGATGAAATCCTAACAAAAATGCGATTTTTGAGTTGGCATAGTGTAGTACAATTTTGTTAATCCTCTGAAGTTGAAAGTCCTTGATATTGAGAGCTGGTTTTGGTAACCCTATTCTGAGAGACTAACCCTATTCTAACAATTTGCTGAACTAGTTGTCATTACAATAATTGCCACTTGCTCGTAAGGATAAGGATATATACTTAAGAAAGTAAGGATTACATATATAATACTAGCTTTTGCCCGCGTAGATTCAAAACGAAATTTTTTATTATTTAATTTAGATATAAAGGAGCACATAAAAATAAAGTGCACCTATAAGTAAAATGATAATTCCATCATCATACTTATAGGATACATAATATCAGATATTAGATGATGCCCGTAGCTTCGCGCGCGTGGATATCGATACTGTATGGAAATGTATATACTCCTATATTGGACTGATCACAAAAAAGGTACAAAATAAATATCGTGAGTACCCGCATTACAATAAAATGGGAAACATATTTTGTTCAACATTAACGTTTCTTTTACAACTCAATACGGTTGTACAGCCCCATTAAAGCCATGCCTTGGGGCTCGGAACAAATTGAGAATATGAATTTTGATTAGAAGCTTCTTTGTGAAATAACGTTACTGTTTTCTTTTGTTCTTGATGTTGTTTTATTTATAATATATTATTCCTTAACAAAATACACACAATTAATTACAAAGATAAATTACGTTGCGTGAACGAAGATTAATTAAACTGTACCTGATAGATGTACGATTAATTAAGGAAAACTATTAGTTAATCGGAGTATTGATGCAATTTATCCAAAAAAAAGGTTTTTAGAAATTTTGTCTGTTTTCATTTTGAAACGACTTAAACGATTTGGACGCGATTTACAATTATGTATACTGTAACGAGCTTGAACACTTTTTTAAAACTATAATGGTTTTTGAGTTGGCATTAAACGACAAACGAATCTGTTTGTTTATGTGTTACCTTTACCTTTGTTACCTTTACTAATACATGCACCTATCTTGTTGTTAAACTAACGAACGAAAACTGAATTTGAATTTCGCTTGAATATGCGTGAACTTATGCAAAATTTTATAATACTACTCGTAGCCATTGCCCGTACCTTCTCACGCGGAAATTATGCTAATCATATTTATCCCCTATTTTACCCGATTGGGGGTTGAATTTTGAAAAATCCTTCCTTAGCGGATGCCTACGTCATAAGAAAAATACGTGTACGAAATTTTAAGTTTAACCCTAAGGGTTTGGCGTGTGCATCAGTCAATCACTTTTGCCTTTTGTATACACAGATTTGTAACAAGCATCGATTCTAGCGTACTTTTTTAATACTTTACAGTGTGTGCCTCAAAGGAAATTGCAGTAATTTTATGTTGGACTATAATTTAGTTATCACAAAACCTAACGCTTGAATTTTAGTTCTGTTTTGGTACTGTTAAAATAACAGCTATGAAAAAAGATACTGGTATGATAAAGCTATACAGGCATAAAATGCTCACCGATTTCCCCATCCATCATATTCCATCACTGTACTGCGATGGAGAAAGGAATCTCTCAGCGTGGTATGAAGTATTGTGCACGTTTCCAACAGATCTATAACTGTTCTATTTAATACCTATTTGATCAGCCATGCATCAAAAATTTCCATAAAAAACTTAAAATTAACTCGTTTATACAAAATACTGTAAATAACTCGCATACCAGAAAATTGTGTACAATATTCATAAGTGATGTCTGCGAATCTGTCTAAACCCTATCGCGAAAGAAAACCCTAGTCCAGTATTGGGACAGTTGTGTTGTGGGATGTACATTTGTTACACACAATATTGTACAATACAGTTGTGTGTACATAATGTTTTTTGAAAAATTAATCTTAATATGATGTATTAAACTCTCAGAATTCGAATTTACGTACTCCAACTCTGTGTACGTAAATAATTGCATGAAAATTGTGGACTAGTTGGTTTATTAAAAAAAAAAAAAATACAAAATATTATGTCAGAAAAAAATGAAATATTTTCAGCGAAAAGTATTATGAATGCAAAATTCAAATCAAGTGAAATTTGTTCGGCAACTTGATTTTCTATTTCAATAAATCTCTACACTTTGAAATGTTCTTTTCAGTAACATGATTTCTAGACCACTTAATTCAATGGCCGTTATAAAACGCAATTCACATTTACATGCGAATAGTACAGTAATTTATTTACCGGATTCGTATGCATGTAGCTTAATCACACTCCATCTTTAAAGCTCTCATTAAACGCTTTTATTTACCTTATTTTTGTGGGTCAAATCTTGCAAGGTTTTAATTACATAAGTACTCTTAAGTGGAAATTTTACTTTTTGATGACAAAGCATTTTTGTAATGAGCATGACCGGTCATACTTATTACAAAATGAAATATGAACTATACCTGAATGTAGTATCCTGAATGTAGTTCGTTCCAGACGTGGGAACTTCTGATTAACAGCACCGTCAATACATTGACAGTATAAAATGCATGTATTTCGTTTTAAACTTTTAACATGTTTTAAGTAACAACTTCAAATTATAAGTATTCAAATTATTATTAGTATATTTATATATTTATAATATATAAATATATAATTTATATATTTATAATATTTGTATATTTATAATAATAATTATTATTAGTATTATTATTAAGTAAAATATCGCTTCTTATTAGGTACTACTGGGAATTTCAAGTTCGGAAAGTTGATATCGAAAAAAAATCGGATAATGAAATGAAAATTTAAAGCGAGAAAGACATTGGGAGCATTACTTGACGATTTTCACAAATAAAAAATATTCTAGACGATTTGATGCCAAGGAATTTCGTCCCAAAAGTACATTAAAGTCGATTCACAATACATGCGCAAGAAAAGCATTAGCATTTTATGCACTTGCTAATCCCTTTCAAATGTACGTATGAAATAATGGCGATTTTAACGTGTGTTTTACATAAATTTCACACGCTCGCGTGCGAAAATGTTCAACGGTGTTTTGTACTAGGGGATCTTAGTTTTTATAAAATGAGAGACTGCCTCTAAAGTTTATAAGACTAGTCTAAAAAATGGACTTTACATACTATGTGCATATTTTTTATTTTGGGTAACTTTATAGTAAATTGCATGCATAAAAACTATGAGGAATAAAATTCAGTTTCATTACATACAATTATTCGATTTTGACTACACGCTATAACTACTAGTAATAAATAATTAAAGCTTCCACAATGCCACCTTTAAGGATTTAATGTATTGTGACTCGTATTTTAACTTAAATGAAACAGAACAGACAACCAATATTTTTGTGACTCCAAGTATCTCTCAATTCCCAGACCCGAAAGATGACTAACACTTCATCTAGAAATTAACGTCGATTTAAATATTTTTGGAATTTAACTCCATTAGAATCGTTTTTCATATATAATCCCGGAGTATGAAAATTTATGAAGAGTAAAATCAAACTTCGTTTGGAGCGTTATGCGTTAGTTTTGTAATTATTAACACAGAATCTTGATGACGTTTTAATAATCTTGTTACTGATTTGACAATCGCACACTACATGGCAATGCTACTGATTTGACGATCGCAAACTAAATGGCGTTGTTACTGATTTGACGATTGCAAACTAGATGGCGTTAAACTCCAGTCGTGCATCGGAGCTGACACACAATTCTTTTGTTCATTTGATTTTTTTCTCTTATATTATAATAATCTGCGAAACATTATCCCACACAAATGTGTGACTATTGTCACCCTACACGGTATCTGATGTGTTTGGCAAGTCATCCACACCCTGTCGGGGTATCGTAGAAATTATAGCATGGCAAATTGCTGCAATGTTTGCACGTGATTTAAATGTATTCTTCACCATTAATAAGATATTTTCATTGACATGTTAGTGTGTTGTGTATTTAATCACTAATTATAGCTACTGTCAATGTAAATTTGTAATGTTTACTATCACTTATTTGAAAGAGATGTTGTTGTTGTTGATGTTGAACAAACCCCATCCAACTGCAGAGAGATATGCAACAAACCCCATCCAAATGCAGAGAGGTGTGCAACGAACCCATCCAACTGCATAGAGCTGTGCAACGGACCCCATCCAACTGCAGAGGGGTGCAAGGCAAGAGGATGTCATATCCTCAAAACTGTTCACCGCTGCGTTAAAAGATGTGTTCAAGCTTTGACTCGTCAGTCGAAACTTTACAATAAAAATTTTCAACTATCTCATATTTTCTTGGTCTTCCTTTGATTTAAGATACTATGTTATCAAAAGAAATTGATCCTTGTGAATGACCCTTTCGATTGGTATCATAAATACAGTGTATTTTCTCACATTTTACAGGTTCTATTTCCGGCTTAAGCAGGTGATTTGTCAATAACTGCAATCAAAATGCAGTTTTACATATTGTGCAAATAAAGGAATGTTTTCGTTCAGTAAAATTTGCCATCTTTAATATTCAGGGTACTTTTCCTCGAACCAAATTTTTTCCGCCCTGTATAAAGATTAATGATAGCTTTGAACATATTTTTTTAGGAAACCCATTCGCGATGCTTTCCTTCAAATATTATGATATTGGATTTTTTTTTATCCGGTAAGTAGATGGGTGAAGAAACGCCTTTAATTCGGATCTCAAACTTTCCGGATCAATTCTGAAATCCACGTAAACGAAGTTGAAGTCAGTATTTGATCACAAGGTCACGTAATACTAAAGGTAAATAGTATACTTCTTAACCCCCGCCGCAAAAAGAGATGTGTGTAAGTTTGATGTATCTGTGTATAGCTATTATATAAAACTGTAAAATATTTAAGATTATAAATTAACGCGAAAACAACTATGGTAAAATCCATTCCGTTAATATAACTCGCCCTTAGCTACAACTTACAACCCTGTCTCGAGGGATGCGTAAATTTTTACCCAAAGTAAACCAAAGGGCGTCGCGTCGGAAGCAATGACTATACATCAAGTTGACTATAAATTCGGCTCCACTATTCTTAGATAATGTTGTTAGGAATAAAGAATTTTGTAATAAAACATTCTGTTTATGTGTATACAAGAATATAAGTTAAGATAAAAAATAATGGTAGAAAGCGAACTAAAGAATACTATGACAACAACTTGTGTTCATTTCTTTCATATGTTTAATTAATAGAAAAAAAAATAGATCTAATTCAGTGATTTGTATTTAACTGCTCATTCTGTTAGCTTGTGACATCTCATTCTCTCATTTAAATAATGCATGTAGCAATTCTTGAACATTTGAAAGCTAAAAAATGACGTGCATTAGTGTATCAGTGATACCTATATGAATAATTTATTTTGAATTTTGGAACCGTTTGGAACGATTGTTACCGTAACTGTTCTCATTACACTTTTAACTTAAAATTAACAGATTTCTCAATATTATGTTAAGATTTCATCTAAAAATGGTAAAGGTTTGTTTATTTAGTTACTTAATTGTTTAGTTTATCATAGTCTCCAAATTATATAATATTTTTATATTTAAGTTTATATTTCTTCGCATGTCAGTAAAGATTTATACGGAAGGTAAGTTACAAAGTCGAATCCATAATTTACAGACCAAATTGGGTTTAAGAACTTTACCTGAGATACACGATCCTATGCTGTTTAGTTATCCCATAGGAAAAGTTAGGACACGAAACCTTTTTATACGCAAACCATTTTCACTCTAATGTCTTGCGCGAAAGAGTCTAAAGTAAATTAGAAAGGTTAAAATTCCATGCAATGTATTTTTTATGATCGTATTGTATGTTCGAGTCATTATTGTTTTATGGTAAAACCTTTGTTTGAATTAAGGAACGGTGGAAATGATTCCCTGGGTGAAATTATTGATGGATGAAATTCTAATGGATTTTTTTAGAATATGATCATCATTATCTATTACAATTTCAGCAACGCCGTGAAATGGTAGTTAAATATTATAATTATTAGTATCAAAAATATTAATATTAAATCATTAATATCACTATTACTAATAATTATATTTCCATGAAGCCTGCCTGGCTAGCCATCGTCTTGCTAGAGTCAGCTGTCAAAAGACTCGTCATGTTCCGGCTGGAGTCTTTCCTACCCACGCCTTCCTTTTTTCTCTTAAAATCAGGAGGCTCATCTACTAGATTATTGGATACTAAAATACACAAATATGATAATGTAGGAATGGAACGTAATGTGTGAATAACGGATGACAGAGGAGTGAGAGACGAGTGACGTATGCGGAGTACAAGAGGTTAGACAGAACGGTGTGAATGCGAAGACGTTTAATTAAGTAAAATAAGAAGAAATTGTAAAGAAGAGGCGAAATAAACAGTGAAACCGATTTATAAGAAATTTTATTCAAGAATCCCACAAATATTTTGGGGGCTCGTCCGGGATTCGCAAGATTTCATCGAATTGGGTCACTGACGACGACGGCGGCGGCGTGTTGTGCGGTGTGCGCGGGCGCAAAATTGTACAAATCTGCTTCAGTTCTTGTTTCTACTG
The DNA here is from genome assembly GCA_963932265.1 of Thymelicus lineola. NCBI lineage: Eukaryota > Metazoa > Arthropoda > Insecta > Lepidoptera > Hesperiidae > Thymelicus > Thymelicus lineola. The sequence continues at coordinate 6,299,701 of OZ010703.1, read as the reverse complement.
TACCGGGATAGTGATTTACGACGAAATTAGAAGACGAATTATAAGAAGATGCCAGGTGACAGTAAATATAAGGCTGAAGATACGGCGGCACCGAGCGGTTCGACGTCGGCGACGCCGGGTTTTGATTTAATGGCGCTGCACGGCATAACAAAATTTAGCGGCGATGATAAAACCTATTCATCCACGAAATACTGCGAAGATATTGAAGATAACGCTGAGATTTTTAACCTCACGGCGCAGCAGACTCTCATCATTGCACGGAGAACTTTAACGGGGACGGCGGCTTTATGGCTAAAATCAGAGAAGGTATTCAAGACGTACGCGGAACTGAAAGCGGCCTTACAAAAGGAATTTCCGGATCAAATCAACGCAAAAGAAATGCATGAATTAATGGCGGCCCGTAAAAAGAAGAAAGATGAAACCTGTTACCAATACATGCTCACAATGAAGGAATTGGGCAAGAGGGCAAAATTCCCGGATTACGTATCGATACAGTACATAATTGACGGCATAGGGGACGATGAAGTTAATAAAGCTATATTATATGGCGCGACGACCTATTCGGCATTCAAAGAGAAGCTATTAATCTATGAGAAAATTAACAGTAAAATATCTAAAACGAAGCATCAAGAGAAGCGGAGTGATACCACAGGCATTAGGCGCTGTTACAAGTGTGGAGAAACGGGACACTTGTCAAATGCATGTGAAAGAGGCATTAAGTGTTTTAAGTGCAATCGGAGCGGTCATATTGGGCGGAATTGCACAGCAAGCGCAGTGGCGGCACCTGCGGCGGCGCTGAGTACTAATGCCGGACCGGCTCGCAAGACTATGTTCGGAGTGATCGCGACCAATGACAGTGATTCAAAAAGTCAAGCACACGACGACAAGGCTTCTCATTGGTCCGTAGAAAATACGACGCATGCGGCCATTGGATCTGCGACGGAAACGTCAACGCCAAGGAATGATGTCATACGAGCAAATGTCACTAACGTAACGCAGTCAGAAACGTCAACGTCAAGCAAAGATGTCATGCGAGTGAATGTCACTAATGTAAACAAAGATTGTGTGCCGGTGAAAAATATCTGTATTGGAGCCATTACAACGAAAGCATTAATAGATTCGGGAAGCGACGTGAATTTAATGAGTAAGGATTTAAAAGAGCAGCTGTCAGATGTGATAGTGCGCGACGATAATACAGTGTTAACGGGACTCGGTCAGTCCCGAGTGCGGTCGTGTGGTGTTGTGTCGATGTCTATTACGATGGACGGACAGTATTTCGATAGTGTATCGTTTCACTTAGTGGATAAGGTTGATATGCCCTACGATGTAATTATAGGACAAGAATTTTTAAAACATGTGACGATGATAATGAACGAAGGGTCGGTTGTGTTGATGCGTGATAGCGACGAATGGATGGCTAGGATGAATTGTTTAGTAAGTAGTCTGGATGTGTGTGTTTTAGATCAGGTGAGGTGTCCAGAGGTGAAGAAAGAAGTTTTAAGATGTATTCGTGCCTACAAGCCTGTTCAGGTCAAGGAAGCACCCATCCAGCTCAAGATCGTCCTGAAGGATGACGTACCTGTCAGTCAACGACCTCGACGGTTGTCACTAGCGGAACAAAAAATAGTAGAAGACCAAGTGCAAGAATGGTTGGATAACAAGATAATTCGCGTAAGTTACTCAGAGTATTCTAGTCCTTTAGTGCTAGTTAAAAAGAAAGATGGATCGACCCGTGTCTGTGTAGACTATAGGTTGCTTAACCGCAAGATGGTTAAGGATGAATTTCCTTTACCAGTGATGGAGGACTTAATTGATAAGTTGGTTAATGCTAAGGTGTACAGTGTGTTAGATCTCAAGAATGGATTCTTCCATCTCAAGGTCAGTGAAGAGTCTATACCGTATACATCATTTGTAAGCCATCATGGCCAATTTGAGTTTTTACGAGCACCTTTTGGTATCTCGGTTTGTCCGAAGTATTTTATGAGATTCATAAGCATCATCTTCAGGGATCTCATCGCTCAAGGCATTATAGTTGTGTTTATTGATGATATATTAATTCCAGCTGAAGACGAGGTCCAGGCCTTAGAACGACTAAAGCAGGTGTTAGCGATAGCTTCAGATTATGGTCTCCAAATAAATTGGAAAAAAGCTAATCTTATTTGTCGGGAAATAGAATATTTGGGTCATAAAATTTCAAATGGGGAAGTCAGACCTAGTTTTGATAAAACCGATGCAGTGGTAAGGTTTCCAGAACCAAGGAATGTTAAGCAGTTACATAGTTTTGTTGGCCTAACCTCATATTTTCGTAAGTACATACAGGATTATGCATTGATAGCAAAACCTTTGACAGACTTACTTAAGAAAGATGTTATATTTTCATTTGGTGTTGTTCAGCAGCAAGCATTTCAATCTTTGAAGCACAAGTTAGCTACCCCTCCGGTGTTAAAGATATTTAACCCTCGACTTAAGACGGAGCTTCACACAGATGCATCGGCAATGGCATTGTCAGCGATTCTCATGCAACAACATGAGACGGGAATGCACCCAGTGCATTATATGAGTCGCAAGACTAGTGAAGTGCAGAGCAGATATTCCAGTTATGAATTAGAGGCGTTAGCTATTATTGAGGCATTAAGAAAATTTAGACATTATCTTTTTGGCATAAAATTTAAAATTATAACTGATTGTAAAGCTTTTGAGTTGACACTTAGGAAAAGGAATATGACACCCAAGATAGCGAGATGGGTTATGTTTCTAAATGAATTTGATTTTCAGATTGAGCACCGAGCTGCTTCGAGGATGGCCCATGTAGACGCGCTTAGCAGATATCCCTATGTGGCAGTAGTATGCAATCTACTAGATAATATACAAGTTGCTCAAGATCAGGACAGCGGATTACATGCTATTAAGGAGATTTTAAAGGAGAAGTCATATGAAGATTATTGGTTGGAGAATAATATATTATATAAAGGAGCAGAAAAGAAATTAGTTATTCCAAAGATATTAGAAAATGAAATAATAAAAAGAATTCATGAAAATGGACACTTTTCAAAGAAAAAGATGAAAGAGTTGGTGAGCAGGGACTATTATATTAAAAATTTAGATACAAAAATAGAGAACTTTATAATGGGCTGTATTCCTTGCCTCCTAGCGACGAGAAAAGCCGGGAAACAGGAAGGATACCTGAACCCTATCGACAAGGGTGAAGTCCCGTTGGATACTATTCACTTAGATCATATAGGACCACTTACTGAGACGAGAAAACAGTATAATTATATACTTACCATAGTAGATGCATTCACAAAGTTTGTGTGGTTATTTCCAACTAAGACTACTTCAAGTAGTGAAACCCTGAATAAGTTGCAGATACACCAACAGGTTTTTGGGAATCCCCGCAGAATAATTACTGACAGAGGTACTGCATTTACAAGTCATGAGTTCGAAAATTATTGCAAAGAGGAAGACATTCAACATGTCAAGATTACTACTGGTGTTCCCAGGGGAAACGGGCAAGTCGAAAGAATTCATCGCATTATAATACCTACATTGACTAAGTTGTGTTTGGAGAACCCATCCATGTGGTACAGGCATGTGAGTAAATTGCAACGGTGTATAAACAGTACATACCAGAGAAGTATTAACACTACTCCTTTTGAGTTGTTAGTTGGTATTAGAATGAGGTGCAAAGAGGACATTCGTTTAATTGAATTACTAGAAAAGGAAATTGTACAGCAGTATAATGAAAATAGAGAGGAGAAGAGGAAAGAAGCTAAGGAGCAAATATTTAAAATTCAAGAAGAAAATAGGAAAACTTTTAATAAGAACAGAAAGGAAAGTTCTAAGTATAACATTGGAGATTTAGTAGCAATAAAAAGAACCCAGTTTGGCGTAGGTCTCAAGTTGAAGGCTAAATTCCTAGGACCTTATAGAGTTACCAAGGTGAAACGGAATGATCGGTATGACCTAGAAAAGGCAGACAGTTCCCCAGAAGGCCCTATGAGAACCGCTAGTACAGCTGATCAGATGAAGAGATGGCCAAGGCAGGAAAGCGACTCCTCAGACTGATCAGGTATGTATGGTTGATGCATTAAAGATGAAGCATGAAAGAGAAGTATGAGTGTTCTGTGTATTGTTTTGTTCTAAAAATAAGTCTTAAGTTGTTTGAGAATGTTTTCAATGTGTGAGGTTGTTCATTATCATCTGAACTTGTCCTGTAGGATAATGCAATTTGTTACTTGATAAGTTGTATTTATCTAACAATGTTGTATTGTGAAATAATATAAAGTAAGAGTTCTGATATTCAATATTCTTATGATATTGTTTGTTATGACTTCCTATAATAACTTTACTATAATAATTTACATTTGTGTTGAACCCTAGACATTTACAAGCTTAAAAGTTAATATTGTGTTGTAACATAAGGTGATATTGGATAAAAAATAGGAATATTGGTATCTGTATTTTGCAGTTAGCTAAAGAAATTAAATATAACTTGTATAAGAGTTTAAGAGTAAATAAAAAGTTTTATTGTTGTATACTATGAAGATGTTACTTGTAGCATTGCTTAATGTGTAAAGTGTAATTATTGTGCTTATCTAAAAGAGTGTAATTGTTATAATAATGTTTTTCTAAAGATGTTGTTATATGTTGCAAAGGTATATTTAAGGGGTGATTGTTGTATGTTTATCTAAGGATGTGTTATATGATGTGTAAGGTTGTATGATGTGTAAGTGTGGGAATGCCTGAGGACAGGCATGGATGCAGGAGTGGCCGAATGTAGGAATGGAACGTAATGTGTGAATAACGGATGACAGAGGAGTGAGAGACGAGTGACGTATGCGGAGTACAAGAGGTTAGACAGAACGGTGTGAATGCGAAGACGTTTAATTAAGTAAAATAAGAAGAAATTGTAAAGAAGAGGCGAAATAAACAGTGAAACCGATTTATAAGAAATTTTATTCAAGAATCCCACAAAAAAATTATGTCATAAAAATTATGGAATGTAAGCAAATTAGAATTAAAATAAATGATTACATATTATTATAATTATACATATTATACAATAAGACTTAAACTAAAACTTAAAAACAAATTTTAATATGTGGTTGGTACAGTTCGGACACAAACGGACCGTCCTTAGCAACACGTGGGGCAAGACCGCTGGTTTTCAGGGCAGCCCTTTACGTCATGCAGTCATCATCAATCTCAATCGCTATATTTCAACTCCTTAGGATACTATAAAGTAGGCCTAATTAAGCCTGTAATTATTTAACTTACCCGCACAAACAGGGTAAGCTAAATAAAGCGTTCAAAAACATAAACATTTATGATACATAAAACAGAAAAGGCAAACAATTTACGAAAACAAATCGTTTTTTCTATCAACTAGCGCGTGGTCCAAATTAAGTTGGAAATAGCTTCATTTTTCATACGATTCCCGCCTTCATTGCTTTGATTCCAATTGTACAATGCCTTGATTATGTGTTAATATTGGTATCGCATGTATCCTGACTGTTAAATATGGTTAATAACTGTTCCATATTCATTGTTTTTTTTATCTCGGAATGAGTGAGAATATTAGGAAAATTCCAATGAGTTTCATATTTATTAACATACTTGCCAATGTCGCATACTTTGTTCTGCATTTTTAATTTATAAATTATCCTCAAAAACGTTCAATGAAAGAATAAAAAAATTCCCTAAAAAGAAAAAGTGTGGAGAAAAGTAAAGGGGTAATTAAAACACCCTATTTAACAGCTTATTTTAAAAAAGTCCATGAATTAATTTAAACTTAAGAAACTTTAAAAACGAAAAATAAATTGATCAATCGATCAATTGATAACAATCAATCAATAAATCAATCAATTGATAATTGATTGACTCACATAAAAGATTTATTCACAGGTTCTATTAAACTCTTAACGCTATGACTACTGCAAGGTTGCGAGTAAAAGCTACGTCATAGACGCATATGGTACGCCGTAGTCATAGTAAGTACCTCTCTTTGTTTCTACACAATGTCAGTATAAGCTACGTCGTAGCCGTGGCTCAATGCTACTTGGAAGTCGTATTAAGCACAACACTAATATGCTACTACGTTATACTACGCTATACCACTACGTAGTCGCAGTAAGAACCTCTCTTTATTGGTACTATTATGTATGTCATCTGTGGTAGTGTGGAATGTACACTATGTCAGCAGAAGCTACGTCGTAGCCGTGGCTCAATGCTGACTACGCCACGGCGTTACGACAACGCCATAATAAGTTACACCGTAGCTGCGGAGATAGACACTACAAAGTTACCACAAATCCACGATAAGCTACGCCGTAGCCACAGCGTAATGATGACCTGCAGGCCTATTATGAACTTTTAGAAAACCATTCATGTTCCAGGCAATTCATTTATCGGGCTTTCAACGACGTATGATTGGCTAAAAACTGTCACGTGACCGCTTTTGTAACTCTGGAACATAGCTGGAATTAAGAGTTCATAACAGGCCGGCATGACGGAACTAAAAACATCAGAACTAGCTACGTAGTAGTCGTAGCAGAAAGCTGACCACGAGGTTACAATGACTTGGAATTAGTATTAACGAAAGGTAATTAGTATTAATACAAAAGGAAATGTATACTTAGCGATGTGTAATTTAATAAAAACTAAACTAAAATTTGCAAGTAAAAATAGCATGCAGCATGTAGTTACTAAGATAAAATGTGGTCAAATAAAGGTTTTTTTTATTAATACAATACTTATTTATTAATACAATGTATCGACAGCTCATCTGATTATATTATTATTTGCTATATTGTTTGATACTGTTACAGCTGATGCTGTACTGCTAATGCTGCTAATGAAATACGTAGAAAGACTTTGCGATTCTATCCATCCATCCATCCATCCATCCATCCATCAGCCCTTGGAGGTCCACTGCTGGACATAGGCCTCCCCTAACTTGCGCCACTCTGACCGGTCTTGAGCCTTCTGAATCCAGCGGATGCCCGCTGTCTTCTTCAGGTCGTCAGTCCACCTGGTCGGGGGGTGTGATTCTATAGGGTGAGTGATCTGAATGGTGATGGCATATCTGATAAAGCCTACCACTATATTCGACCCATATACGAACAAACCAAGTTAAATGTAGAGCTTGAATTACATGTTCTTGTGACTAAAATTTTAGGCTTTTCTACATAGAACTTGGCACCCATTTAGATCTCAATTCTTTTTTTGAACATGGCTCTCATTTTACATGTATGTTTTTGATGAGATATGTAGTTACATACAAAACACGGCAACTTCCAAAAAATGGGACTTAGTGCAAATTCCTCATAAAAAGAAAGAACAGCATGTACTTAAGCACGAATGAAACCTTCTAGACACCATAGTTTTACGCTCACATTCGAGTGCTTTTGCGTCTCATAATGAGACAATTTTAAGTAGTTATGATTATGTTTAAAACTAGCTGTTGCCCACAGCTTTGCATACTGAAATTATGTTTTAAAAATATTACATACAAACTTTCATCCCGTTTCCCAGGGAAACCTTTTAATTTTCAGGGATAAAAAGTATCCTAAAATATGACCCGGAGTATTAGTAACAACTTCACCAATTTTCATCGAAATCCGTTCAAGGGTTTTCATGTGATACCCGGACAGACAAACAGACAGACAGACAATAACTCTAAAAATATTTTTGTTCTCTAGCACGCTATTTAAGTGCCCCCTAATTGAAATTTAAAAACCAATGTTCTATACAATATACAATGTTCAGTTTTATTATAGTAATAGATAATAAGGTATGAATCACATAAATTATTTCATGGTAAATGAATCAGTGTCGTGTTAAATTTATAATGAACCCCTGTCGTAATGATTATCATATATTACAGAATATTTGGCAGAACCACGTAAACATTAATGCCCGACAATTAATTATTTTAATTAAGGCAGCGATCATTAAATATTCAATGTCAACATATCCCGTTGGAGTAATAACTGAAGGGCTTCATTGTCTATACTAATATTATAAAGAGGAAAGCTTTGTATTTTTGTATGTTTGCAACGAATAAACTCGAAAACTACTGAACCGATTTTAAAAATTCTTTCACCATTAGAATGCTACATTATTCCTGAGTAACATAGGCTATATTTATTTTTAGAAAAAATTAGGGATCCTTGCTAAAACTTCAGTAACGTGAACCAAGGTGTAAAAAAATTGCTTAAAAATTTCTTTCATCGCCTACGCTGCGGAAACTATTGATGATAGAACAAAAAAATGTTCTACAATATTAGAGAACATATTAATATCTACAAAAAACGTCGCGATACTATATGTCCAACTATTGTACTTATGTCACTATAACCACTTTTTACATTTTAAAAGTCAATATAAAAGCTGACCAACATCAGACCATGATAACCATACCTTCGTATTAATCCTTATCCAAATAAATCATTTCATATTCAAAAATGTTTCAATACCTATTGATAACTTTTTGAATTACTCAAATCGGACATTCCATTCAGAAGATATTGGAAGATCATCCCCAGGGATAAAAATAGCGATTGGAAGTCACTTTAAATACAAATCAACTTCGTCAGTTTTAGAGTTATAAACATGAACATTTTTATATAAATTCATAGTTATAAACAAACACACATTATTTTAACACATTGTTTTGGAAAATCATCCCCTAAATGGTTAATTAAGGGGATGCAAGTTAGTATGGCAACTTCGTCAGTTTTGAAGTAAGAAGGGTGAAAATTTGTACTTATATAAGCTTATAGTTAAACACAAAAAATAAGTGTATCACGGTTTTTTCGAAATTCATCCCCTAAGGTGTACTTCGTCATTACACGCTTTATATGAGCTTCACCTGTATGTTTGTAACTTCTCTTTGGACTTGATTTTGACCCACTTCAAACGGTCAGATTTCTTTCAAACTTCGTAGACTTATCGAGACCAAAGACAATTTAATATTTAAAGAAAAAAAGAAAGAAAGAAAGAAAAACCTAATTACACGCTTTGATTAGCTTTAAACGGTCAGATTTCTTTCAAACTTCGTAGACTTATCGAGGACCGATGACAATTCAATATTTAAAAAGAAAGAAAGAAAAACCTAATAACACGCTTTAATTAGCTTTAAATGGTCAGATTTCTTTCAAACTTCGTAGACTTATCGAGGACCGATGACGATTCAATATTTAAAGAAAAGAAACAAAGAAAGAAAGCTAGAAAGAAAGAAAAACCTACATGTAGTACGCGAGTTAGAAGTTATACTTCTTTGGCATCATTAAATAAATATTTAACACTAGCTGTCTTGGCGAACTTCTTATCGCCTAATATAATCAGTGATTCATGTACTTTGTTGTTACTTTTAACTTTTATAGTTTTGGTAGGTTTAACAAATCAGAGACCATTAAATTCCCTCATTCTCTCTCCATCCCGGTCCCCTTTCCGCTTCCGCTTGCTTTCCCCATTTCTCTCCCCTCCCCCTCCCCCTCCAGCTCCCTCACCCCTCCCCTCCTACTTTTACCTTTTATAGTTTTGGTAGGTTTAACAAATCAGAGAACATTAAATACCCTCTCCCTCTTCATTCCGCTCCCCTCATTATCTCCCTTATTTTCTATTTTTTAGTTTGGTTTTCTATAAAAGCGTGTTTTTTAGTTTTTTTTAACTATTATTTATTTTTGATCTCAGAAATGTGAAAATGAATATGTAAGCTTATAGTTACAAACAAAAATGAATTGTTATAGTTGTAACACGGGGAGGAGAGGGGAGCAGGAGCGGGAGGGAAAGAGGGAGCAGGAGCGGGAGAGGGAGCAGGAGAGGGAGAGGGAGAGGGAGCGGGAGAGGAGAGCGAGGAGATATGCACACAAAAACTATAGTGGTTAAGAACGGCTGTACTGATTTTAATGATCTCTGATTTGTTACATTCTAAGGCGATACGAAGTACGCCGGGTCAGCTAGTATCCAATATAGATATTATTTTTGGATGCTTTGGGTAATTTTTATTACTTTGGAATGTAGGATATTAAATCATTTAGTACTTTAGCTGTGGAGAAAATTGTTTTATTAAGGAGTATACTTAGGATGAGATCTATTAGTTAACCATTCATCTCAGAGTCAAGTGGGCCTAGTGCGGACCAACGTTAAATAACCTTATCGATAATTATATTACGTCGACACTAAAAAAGAAGATAATATTTATTTTAGTGCTTTTAGAACTATGATTTATACTAATTTAACTGGAAGTTCGTTTACCGTTTTTCTTACTTAAAAACATAGCTTTTTTGTTTGAAATAAAATAAAGAGGTTACGCCATTTTATTTATGCCAGTACTGCTAACTGTCAGTGTCAATGATGATTGGTTGATTTAACTTGACATTCAAAAATTTCAATGTTAATCAATCATTAAATAATTTAGTAAAGTTATTTGTATACTTTCATTGTCCGTCAACTGATTTTGAGAGGGAAATTTTGTGATTCTGTAGGGTAGAGGTGTGTTAATTGTAACGGTGGCACAATTGTAACACTTGTGTTTTAAAAACATCTATTGGCTGTTAGAGGTAGCTCATGGTTGCAATCAAAACTCCATAGCATGCTGTTTTACCGACCGAATCGACAGTCTTGAAAAGACACGCATATCTGTAGACATTAGTCGGGCAAAACCAACAAAAAGTGAAATACATTAGAGTGCATAATCTCTCTCTCCATTTCTCAGTATCTTAAAATAAAACGATACTCCAATAGTTTAATGATTATATTCGATTAATAAACATTAGATCTAGCTGGGAAGGTATGCATAATGGTCAAATTTATCATTAATTTTGTGTGAAATAGTTTTCAATGCTTCAAGAGGACGGTGGTACAATAGTAACAAAACAAAAGGTGTCAATCACGGAACACAGACAACAGTCAATTAAAATCAAAAATATTAAAATGGCGGCCATTCCAAAAGGAAGGGGGCTAGACAGATTATATATTATTATTATTATTATATGGTATTTTTGTCGATATATATATATATATTTCATGCCCTTAAATTATCGGACTCAATGTATATTTTATTATGTAAACGAATAATTAACTTACATTTTGGCTACAAATACTATACTTTATACTATAAAATATATAATAATATACTATTGTGATTAATAAATTGAATTAATTTTTTGTTACTATTGACACACCTCTCCCCAAGGAGCGATTTAAGTAACCGTTATGTGACTCTGAGTTGTGGCGTAAGTTCGCTTTATATATCTCACCCAATGTTTTAAGAATTTCGATATAAAGTCGATAAAAATCCTTCAGGATCACAATGTTGAATTTGCAAAATATTCTTGACGCGAACATTGAAGTATTATTATTACTAGCGTATAGAACCGACACCGCGAACACCATGTATGTCTCAATGCATTGCCGCCACGTGGCTTCAATCTTCAATGGATTCGTTCGATTTTGAAAGGAGAACCGGGGCTCAATTTTGACAATCGAAACTCTCGGGCGGGACACACATTTTGTTCGAGATGTATGTTCTATGTCATTGTACTTCAATGGACGCGAAGCACAAAAGTCCTAGCCATTCGTTAAAATTGTACTTGTGTGCAAATTATTCATCATTCTACTAATACATCAATCATTTAAAAAATCTCAAATTAAGCATGATGGTTTGATACAATATATTTTTTTAATTAGAAAACCCCCAACATATTTATTTTAACCAAACATAGCTCAAGCAAAAAACACATATCAAGTCGATCCCTTCCTTTAGGAACTACGTTACCTGCAGCTTCGCACGGGAAATTATTCTTATCATATATATAACCCCTATTTCACCCCCTTGGGGGTTGAATTTTGAAAAATCCTTCCTTAATGGAATAGTGGATGCCTTCATCATAAGAGGAATACGTGTGCGAAATGTTAAGTTTCTAGCCCTAAGGGTTTGGCCTGTGCGTTGATACATCAGTCAATCAATTTTGCCTTTTATACATATATACAGACAGATAAATGTAAAACGTTATTATTACTAAATTATAATATTACCCATCTTTTTGCATCGGGGGCGGATAACTCTCATTTCAACGAGGAAATGGTTTGTTAAAAATCTTCAACCGTTTCTGTTCCACGAGTGTTAAAATCATAGTTAGGGATTATTTATGCTACACCGAGCCGGGCACGAGCCGTGCCGCGGACGAGGCAAAGACGAGGCACAGATTCAAAACTTTACTAACATTTTAAATGATGCGGACATCGAGTATTTATGCACGAGGGCACGAGCCGTGCTGACACGGAAGTCTCACGGTGTAGCTTATACCCCTTACTCTTTAAATGGTTTTTGGTAGGTACCTGCCAGATTTTGATATTAGAAGGATGCAATCTACAGGTGCGATGCGGTGATCACAGCGGTACGACGTCATGAATGCTAGTGGCAGATGGTACCAGTCAACTCGCGAACTCCGTGATGAGTGGTTGCGCCACTCGCAAGCGCGGAGCGAACGTTACATTACGACAAAATGAAAAATGAGTTACGGAAACGAAGTACGTATTTGTGAAGTGCGATGAATATAATTTACTCTTGTGTTCAGATTATTCAAATTGCTTGTTTATGTTTAACAAGCGATTTTAAATGTGAACTGCTTGAAGTGGATTATTAGTTTTGTGGTTACGATTTGTGTGTCTATAAGCAAAAAAATAAGTGAAAAACATTTTCTGGACACGCTGAAATTATTGGAAATGTTTCATCGGCCGTCTGAGAGTGGAAAACCTTCATTTTATCAAAAAGTGAGTGATTGATAAGTTTTTTAAGTATAATTACATGCTTATTTCGTTTAAAATTAAGTTAAAGACACTTTTCGAAAAAAATGTAAGAAATACGTTACAAAATAAATGATAATAGGACTTAGTAAATACAGCAATATTGTATAAATTATTGAAAAATATATTTAGATATTAATTAATGTAAGATGTATCATGTAAGTAAGATGTGTAAAGGAATATAATGTGCCTGCTTAAAACTTTTTGTGCTCTACTGTAACATTTGGACCCGACGTGAATACACGATGTTTCAATCCTGATTAATTTACCCGATCCCATTAAATTTACAATAAAGTACTCAGGAATTCGAATCACTGATATTAACACTTTTAATTATCACTGTATATAATTTATTGTTTCTTTTCTCGTTAATATTGTCATAAGTGTAGACTAAATTAATAAACATGAAAAATAAGCAAAAAAAAAACATTAAAAAATATGTGAGGCATTTTTTTAATGACTTTTTATTGAATGTGATTTCAAAGTGGCATTACAGAATCTGGACCCATAATTCAAATGATTGCTTTGTGAATTTCTTTGAAAAACTGACTTCAACTCATCCGTGGTTACGGACACTCCTGCAAAAAGAGGCCCTGAAACTCCACCAGACTGATTCAATATGAATTTACACTTTTAATTAGCGGTTCATGACAGAAGTTCTAATGCCAAAGGCCTCCACCGATATGGTATAACGACAGCTACCTGTATACCAATATATATTATAGGATAAATGTGAAGGGCAACACTCTTCTGCAGTATTATAATAAGGTGGGGCACAATATGACATTATGTTATAATAAGAAATTACCCTGCTTCAGATAAGTGTGTTACCCTGTCTGATTTTGCAATGTTTATCAAAATTTGACATGTATTCATATTTATTCGGCACTAGCGTGTACATAACATCCGGTACCAAAGAAGGATATCCTCTGATGTGTGTTCAAAAATAATTTGCTATAAGCGGTCCAAATGCCGATCGCACCGCCTACTTGTCGATCATCCATCATAGACATAATCCGTCGGGATATGATATGCTTCCGCATTTAAGGACGGATCTAACCGAATAATTTTGACAAGTGCGAGTTAAATTCGCTTGGAGACAATTCCGTACGTTGATTTATGTATTTATCGTTATTTTTCTATAATATTTAAGTTTTTTTGCTTTTTTAAGACTATAGAATTTTTTATGGGTTTTCCTGTAATATTCTAGCGTCAGTAGTTTTGAAGATAAGGGGGGGTGGGGGCGGATTCGACAATTTTTGGCTTTAATTTACGTTCTTTCTTGAATTTTAAAATTATCCATTTTAGGATTTCAACAATATTTGAGATCCTTACAAGAAGCCCTTTCATTTGACATATCATACGATATGGTTTGCTAAACAGTTTGTTTAATTTTGATTTTGTAATTTTTTTTTCAAAATTCCTTTTGTTTATCTACTTTATACCTTCGTATTTGGGTCACAAAAAAGATGAGTAAGTACCAAATTTTAACTCATTTGGTCCAGTACTTTCGGAGTAAATTGTCTGTAAACGGCGGCCGCCTAGACGCACGAGTGATCCTATAAGGGTTCCGTTTTTCGTTTTTTCGTACGGAACCCTAAAAATCTTCTAATTTATTTTATTGTAATAAGTAATTATTATCTTGTGAGTAATTATTATCTCTTAATCGACTTTAAAAATATGTGACCTGACAAAATTACTAACCTAAAATTCTTAAAGTATGAAATTGGATCAATGCGAAGGTAGGTTATATTATTATCATGTATACCAATTATGGTTCTTGTTTAGCTATTGTATCAGATGCATTGTTGTCGATATTATTGGGTTACCAGAATTGAATGAGTTTTTATCCGACTTTAAAAAAAGGAGGAGGTTCTCAATTCGACTGTATTTTTTATGTTTGTTACCTCAGAACTTTCGACTAAGTGAACCGATTTTGATGATTCTTTTTTTATTGGATGTAGTTCATTTGAAGTCGGTTCTTTTTTGTAAAAATTTTAGATTTCCAGTTAAAATTCCGTTATTTAGCAATAAATACCTGACATTTTGTGTATCATCAAAATCATCATCAAAATCATGTTGTATTAAGTTATAATATGGCAGGTGCTTGGAAACAACAAGAATATCTGATTCCGAGATTTGATATTTTATAAGATTAGACTTTTATGTTTGTTGTGATTAAAGTGGTAAAAAAATGTTATTACATAAACATTTTTATTACTTCTTCTGTGTCTTTTTACCTTTAAAATTTTCTTTATTTTCCTAACAGAGTAAAAGTTCTGGACATGTCAAAAAACTCTCTCTTCTCTACATGCACATGACTTCACATTTGTTTTCTGAACTAAAGACGTTTTTATATAAACTCTAGAAAGAAAAAAACTTAAGATTTCATCCCGTATGCCACAACTCTTTGTTAAGATAAGACAAGATACTAATAATTATCTTGGAATCAGAAAAAAGGGATATCCCGAGTATTATTTTATCATAATTTTCTTGGTACATTGATTAAGAACCTTGTAACAGTTTTATAATATAAGCGATAGGAGATAATAAAATGAATAGTCACCTAGAACTCTGGAACAACGTAAATACTTGTCTTTTACAAGTACCTGCTTTAGATAAAGGATTACACACAATGTGTTGTTATTAGATACCTACTAAATTAAGCATGCTCGCCATTTGTACCGTAATATTTCTATTGTGGCCAATAAAGGTTAAACAAATAAATAAATAGCTATATAATTATAGTACTCGCTAAGCAACATTATAATAAAGAAATAAACGGTACCCTTCATAATTTTTTAACATTTTTTTTGTATCGCGTCTTATAAATTTCATGTTCATCTCATTGTACAGTTAGCAAGAGCATTAGTATCACGGAACGTTTCATGCCCTGCATACCTAACTCTTTTGCTTTCTGTACTTAAATAAACAATCTATTTATGGGCAGGTATTTCATGTACTTTCTAAAATTTGGAATTTAAACATTGAAATAATTTCAAAGATACGTCACATTTTTGTCAAATATCTCTACCGCTCTTAACATGGGTTTTCCCGCCTTTTTAGGGAAAATAAGTACCCTGGTTTCAACCCATTAATGGCCCACTACTGAGCACGAGTCTCTCCTCTTGAGGAGGCCTAGAGCATACTCCACCACGCTGCTCTAGTGCGGATTGGTGGAGGGGTTAATGGCCAACCCGAGTGTCGGAAGTTTTCAAACTGCCCGAGGGCCTCCGACATAGCTTAACGACTATTATCTTATGATAACAACCGGGACCGATGGCTTTACGTACCCTCCGAAGCACGGAAGTCAAAGATTTTTTGCCTCTAGTAGTCACCCATCAAACTACCGAACGCCCGTTGTTGCTTAACTTTGTCGATCACTTAGGATCGACGCAAGCCGCCGGGTTTACCGATGTGCTAAAGTTCCTGAAAATCTGTTCAGTATTTTTGCGTGAAAGAGTAACAAACATTCATACATCCTCATAAAATTTTACATATATACTATTAGTAGAAGTAGGATGACAGACATTGTTCAGGTACATACAGTTTTAGATCTACACCTTAGGTCAATGTAAATTCATTATTAATTTCCTTCCATTCAGATTCACACTTATCACAACGTTTGATCTAATGAAGTATCGCTACCTTGAAGAATTTCCGTTTTAAGATGATGTGAGCCACGTTTAAAACACATTTATTAAGATAAATCGTCATCGAACAGAACAGATGAAAAATGTAATTCTCTTGACAGCCAAGGGCGGACATTTTGCCAATCTACGCCGTTTCCTGTCTTTGATCGAAATAGAGTCAAGTCATTGACTAGGTATCGTTGCAGGTGCATTGTTTTGGAGAATTATCATTTAAAAAACTAAAAACATACTTTTATTCTTGGAGATCCCCCTCGTGGATAGCTCCGTAGTCTGCTAGGTGATGATCGCTGCGAAGCAGGGTCCCAGGATCAATTTCCGAGCAGACATTTATATGACTTGTAAAAATAAGCCTGCTAAAATAGATTCAGTGCCTTGCTGAACGAATGTTATTGTTATTTAATTTACTGTTATTTAATATTATGCTATGTTTACCCATAATAATCTAGGAAGTAAATATCATAAACTTAGTAAAGAAGCTCTATGTATGAAGCATAAAAATAAATTGCGTTTACAGAAATAGACGGACAGAAATAACATCTTTGTATAAGCTATTTATACACGGAGTGTCTATAAGTAGGTGTATAAGTCTAAAGCGAAGTCCATATTTAGTACTATATTTTTTGCAATGTTTTGAAAAAAATACTATTTTATCTTCAGAAAAGGTGGCAACCCTACTGTTAACACTGAGTTTAGTTGGAAAAAACGATCTTGATACAATTTTTTTGACATAAAACGCGTATGCGTATACGTAAAGTATGTTCTGAGCTACCATTTGACGCTAATTTCAGAAGCGCCACGGCTCATCGGTCCTACTGTATTTTAATGTCCTATTTTTAATGTTGCCAGCTCTACAAATTGCCACTATTAGATTTCATTAGACAGACTATAAGATACCGTTATCGTGTCGTCTAATCAAGAAGCGGCCAATGTTGCACGCCGCGCGTTTCATCTGACGAGGCATTTACATTTTGCTGGGAGTCTCTAAAATCTATGTATGAAGCTATGTTTTATTTGGATGTCGCGGTCGTTAGTCTGCGCGGTTATCGGAAATCAATTTCTGGTTTGCTTGTGGTAAAAATAATCATGTAATCATGAGATTTAATAACGTTGACGACCGTGTTGTATAATGGTTTCCATGCCGGATCGCCGTGTCAAGGGTTTTAAGGTTGATTCCTAGCGTGGTGAGGTATGCTCTAGGCCTCCTCATGGCGATTAATGAGTTGAAGCCATGATTTTTTTATGATATGTATTTGACAGGTTCATGGATAAAATGGAAACAATGGCGTCTTTAGAGGCCAAATCTAAGCTGGCCTCCAAGAAGCTTGGTGTCCTGAACCGGGCTAAGCAGTATTTCACTGGAGGCACCTGCTTATGCTTTATAAAGATCAAGTCGGGCCCCACATGGAGTACTGCTCCCACCTCTGTAACCTTGCTTGCTTGGTAACCATTATACCGCACAGGTCGTCAAATGTAGGTAAGTAGGTTCCTATAAAACTTTAAGTCGTTAAAAAAATCATTAACACGGGATTTCATATCATCTTAAATTACACTAGTTAATTATTTCAACGAGAAAATATGTATGTAAATAAAGAAAGACCGTATGAAAATTTACGGTTTCCTATATCAAAATTTTTATTAATGGAGTCATTTTCAACAGCAATATGTAATCAATTTGAATGTTCGTTAATAGTCATTATTGAAAAAGTATGTAATTAAAAAAATATTTTGAAGCTAAGTGTTTGCGTGTTAGAAATCAATTTAGTACCTTAATTAATTATCACTTGATTTATTAATTACAAATAATTTTCTATGGTAAAAATATGTTTTGTTATCAAAAGAGTCACCGCCTTCGATTTCTTTTATTTTAAGGTCACCTTAAGTGACATAATTATTATCTTTTTATTTATGAATTGATTAAAAATAAGGAAATGTTACTTCAGTACGAGTCAAAAATACATCGAAATCAGTTAGCGGATATTAAAAAACAAATAGTAACCTTTATCAATGTAGCACGTAGCTGGAGACAAGAAGTATGAAACCTCGTATAAGGCTCATATTCAAACAGCAATAATCACCAGTCTTGAGACTTAGAGCAATAATTTTGATGTCATTTTGTACATAATATCTTTGTTAATCAACGCATGTACTAAAAAAGGTGTGTTAATATGCTAGTTTTTGAAGTATGTTAGCAAAACTTTAAAAACTAGTGAAAATTTTGACTACATTGAGTATAATAATTTTTTGTAATGACCTTTGTAACTTGAAACTTCATCCAATCTTAATTGCAATGTACAGTATTGTACAGGTGGTATTATTACCTTTCAAGTAATATTTTTTTCACATCTATGCGACCTTTAACTCCAGAGAAATCGAAGTCTTTCGGCAGAGTCGTCTAACATAATAAAAAATAAATAAAACGGCGGCTATTCCAAAAGGAAGAGGGATAGACCCCCATATATGGGTATTATCATGCCTTTAAATTATCGCTATTTGGTCGCTGGACACACTGTATAAATGATATTCATAATGTAAATCATTGTCGTAGCTCAACTGTCGTTACCATTCAGGGCTGACGACATGGGTTGAGCCCATGTCAAGCTTTCAGAATTTGTGGTTCTACCTTTGTGGTATCCTGCTTTTGTTAGTGTACCTTATCCCGTATTTATCTGCCTTGTCTCTCAATGCCTTTACTGTTGTAACAATATGCAGGATTATTTTACAAAGTAAATAATAATATGTTACTTCAAATAATAAGCATTCATACCGACGTGATTTGCAATAATCAAAATGCCAAAATAACTAACTGGCTTTAAAAAAATAATCTTCAAAAAAGGACTAAAGCTGTCGCCTTTGTCTTATGAGTTCCCGCAATTCCTCATAAGTCCCATCATCAGATCAGTTTGCTAAATAGAAGACCATGTCTCTCTTCCATATCGCAATAAGAAGTATAATATTATAATATCCTTTCAGATAAAATTAATTTTCCAAATCTATTGACAAATGACAAAATTTTGAGGCAACAAACATAAAAAATACAACCGAATTGAGAACCTCTTTCGAATTGGGTATTTTTTTTACACTTAAAAAATTTAATTAAATAAAAAAATTAATCATCCGTGTGATATTAATTAAACTAATTATTATACATTATAATATTAGGTACTTTAATGAAACTTGCTTTGCATTAAAACAATATTCGTGTTTATTTTAATTATGCAATAATCATCGAAGTACAGGCAATAATTAAAATTGACTGGGAAAGATTTAACAAAGGGATGGTACTGCCAACCAATGATTAAGAAACGGTTAACATTGCATGTTCACGTCTACTATATTACTGTTCTGTAATGACATACTAATGATCTCCTAGGTGCTTATTATATTGGTTACTCATGTAAGAAATTATGTATAAGTAATTCCCCCCGGTCGGCTTACATTGTTTAAAGGTTACTTTATTACTTACTAACCACACTTGAAGGCCCTGTAGCCTAGTTGGTAGTGACCCTGCCTGCGAAACGAGGGGTCCAGGGTTCGATTCCCGGCCGGGGCATATATTGATGTTGCAAATAAATATAAGTTGTACTCAGGCCATGAGTGTTATTGTGATGTGTTAAATGTGTCATCCATGCCACCCGCGACACAGGTAAATAACCTACTGCGAGGGTTATGAGTGTGTAAGCGTTTATTATTATTATTATTTACGACCTAGTAATTTTACCTCGATTTGCTCGAATTTCGTTATTTATTCGTTCAAATCTTGTGTATTTTTTTTGAATTTTGAAATAATAGTAACCATTTTCAATTTGCTCCGAGAACTCCACCACAGTAAAAAAATGAAGGGTAGATTCTTTACAATTTTTTAACCTTTTTATTAACCGACTTCAAAAAAAGCAGGTTCTCAATTCGACTGTTTTTGTTATGTTTGTTACCTCAGAACATTGGACTGGGTGAACCGATTTTGATGATTCTTTTTTTAATCGAAAGCTGGTGCTTGTCGTGTAGTCCCAGATAAATTTGAGTGAGATCTGACAATGTAATCCATGTCAAAAGCATATAAGTCTTAAATTTGCATTAAGTATGTGCGCGATAAATGGATGAATAACACAATATCATGCCAACCGATTTCGATGATTTTTTATTGGATGTACTTCATTTGAAGTCGGTTATTTTTTTGTTAAAATTTTAGATTATTTGTGAACCGATTGAGGTACTAAGAACCCTAAGCATCGCCGCACACGAGCTTCACGCCACAATCACAAAACGCCGCCATGGAATATTTCCTGTAGTTTTCATACATTTTATATGGACTCGCCGCACACGGTAACGTCGGTGGCCGCCACACACTCGCTGCTCGCTTCTTGTGGCCCGAAGCGGCGTTTACGCCACTAAATAAATAACTAATATGGATATAAACATGGATATTAAAAAGGATATAGAATTATTCATAAAGTGTCAGCCACCAGCCACAAAGTGGCTGCCGCGCGCTTGTGGCCGCTTCTAGCTTCTCGTGGCGGCGTTTGTGGCTGTGGCGTGAAGCCCGTCTGCGGGGACGGTAAATACTTTTTCAGACATTGATCAAATACAGTTTTGTTATATGTTTAGATTTTTATTTTACCCCGGTTGCTATCGTTAGTTAGAAGTTGTTAGATAGATAGAAGTTACGTTACGTTAAGACCTTCGGCGTCATAACAACTGAGACTTGGGTTTCCCACCGGCCATTGATGACTTTATGCCATAAACACTTTGATTTTGCCTTTTACTTTTAAAATACAAACTTTCAAAGTGAGATTCCATGCTCAGCGTAGTATCAGTTTTTGTTTGTCGACGCCAAACATTTTAGCGTAGAAAAACAAATAACAAACTACTCGGGAAGTTTTGAAAACTATTTTCAAATATGTTGGCTAGTTAGCAGTAAAGTACACAAAATACAATTTATTTATAGCGAATGTTTTGATCACCATGAGTATTGACACATTATATGCATGTAATTTTATTTATTTTGGCTAAGCAATCAATTGACATTACGAGTAAAATGTTTCATTACAGGAGAGCACTTTGAAGTTTATTTTGAGAATATCATTTTCAATTATGAATACTATTATACTATTTCCAGTGAATTATAAATTATAATACGGCAGACGAAGAAGCAGACGGGCCACCTGAGGGTAAGTGGTCACCGTCGCCTATGGACATGAGCAATACTAGAGGAATCACCAATGCATCGCCGGCCCTGAAGAAAAACTCTTTTTACAACTTTTTTGAAAACCCCATGTCATAGTACTCCGGGAATACCTCAGAAGGAAGCTCATTCCACAGCTTGCAAGAACGTGGCAAAAAAGATCGTGAGAATTGAACCGTAGAGTTTCTCCACGAATCCAATCTCTATGGATGAAACTTCAATCTTCGGCGATTGGTGCAGTGATGGAATGAAACTTCTACAAATTAGGTCATATAATGATATAAACATTAGTGCGCACATAAAATGCCTATACAACCTCTAGGTAATTCACTTTATTATAACCGCCTGCTCTATGATTCACTCACATAAAAATTCAACATGCAACCTCTGCCGTAATTGAGTAGTGCATTATTATATGATGTAACGGCGATCGCTTTACTTCGATTAAACTATGCCTCAGTACCTACACTACAAAAAATGTTTAGCCAGGATTATTTTAATTGACATAGGGATTTTTTTTTTTAATTTGTGAATCCTTTAAAAACAGTAATTGTCACCCTCAGCTTTTACTACAAATACAATTCAGCCGAACTAGAATAATAATCTAAAATTTTAACAAAAAAGCACCGACTTCAAATGAAGTACATCCTTTACAAAAAAAAAAGAATCATCGAAATTTAAAATTTAAGACTTATATGCTTTTATTATGGATGCCATTGTCAAAGGCGATCCCCAATTTTCGGCCCCGAACCATATGTAATCTGTGCTAGAACATCGGACTAGACAAGAGTAAACTATATACCAAAAAATTCGTGTTATTTATAAGATAAACATATTTAAATCTTAGCTTCAGCTGCTCTTGCCAAATGAACAAAATAATGCAAAAAAGTTTTCACAGTATTTACCTCATTACATACGATTTTATAATCGATTGAATCGATTGATAATGATCGATTGATGGAACATAATAATATATTTTATGTATTATTTAGTGATTATAATTATAATATTAATTTATTTTTTACATATTTTCGTATTCCATATAAATCAAAACTATGTAATATATTATAATTACCATTCAATCGTTACGCTAATTTTATTAAATTACATTTCGAATATTTTGACATCGATTAATCGATTGACAACAATGATGATGTAATCCCTAATAATGTCATTTTGGTAACCATAGTATTTATAAATAACACCACTGTATTGTCATATTTGTCATCGATCTTTCATCTTTCTACGCGTGTTCTTGTATATTTTTACTATCAAATATTTTCAGCGTATTTGGAGTCCTATTTACTATTGAAACTCATCGACACGTACACAGTGATTTTAATTTTCTATTGTATTCGCTTTCGTACTTGTGTTTTGGTGAATGTGTTTCGCAGTTTCGCTACAATTTCTTGCAAACCAATACTATATGAATATGGACTCCTTAATCGCCTGTTTTGTGACTGACAAAGGTTCAGAATAAGTCCTGAACACTGGATAACGTACCCTATACATCTTTAGAAGATCAGGAAGTTGCTGTGGCCATACTTACAATGAGTATATTATGGTATCTTGATTGGGCAAGGTACTAACGAAATATAACGCCTCCTGCACAACTACACGAAATATTAATATATTATAATGATAACTAATAAAATCTCTTGAAATATGCAATAGCTTTTATTATACAACCTTTTTATGACATTCGTTTTGGGTGAAAACCATTGAAGTAGTAGAATTATAATAGACACCCGCCAACGTAAGTGTAACATACATATTAAATAGCACTGTGACACGAGTATGACATAATCATAACCTATAATTAAGGTGATTCGTTCTAGGATTTCCTTAGTTGGCCATTGCTGGCAGCCGTGAAAATTGGAGAAATTGAACTTTTTGCAGTAATCTAATTAACAGCCAATTTCCAGTCTTGTCTACTTAGGCCTGAGTTTCTGTGGAAACTGGGGTTCTCCTTTAAGTGGGACCACATGACAAACATCAGCTTTCGATTAAAAGAAGATTCATCAAAATCTAAAGTTTTGAGGCGACAAACATAAAAAATACAGTGGAATTGAAAACCTCCTCCTTTTTTTGAAGTCAGTTTAAAACAGACAGTGAAAAATTGTAAAAATACTCGTTTACACATCCCATAACAATTTACGTTTACTGCCGCAATATAGGGAATATTAATACGACCTTAATAAACGTTTTACTCAAACCAGTCTCGTTTGCTCATATTTTACTACAAATCTTTGCAGATTTTTGCTCTCGATATTCTGAAGAATAAATAAAGTCGGGAGTCCAAAGAATTTATGTACACGATTCATGTTTGACCAACGCAAATACAAGTATGATATTTCCGTATTCCATTTCTAACTCAACCGATTTCGAGTATATCGGTGCTAAAATACTTCAATACAGTCGGTTCTTTACTGTATTCAGATATTTATAAAGATCGATTTCAATACTTTATTTTCGTTCTCTGTATACTTTTGTATCCATATTGGTATGGCTTCAAGCCATGGATACTACTGACCACGGGTGTCTCCTCTATACTAGTGTACTTCTGTCATATCTTCTGGCAAATATTAAACAACTAGCTATTGCCCGCAGTTTCGCTTAGGGAAATTATGTTTTACCTTATTTATACCTCTTGCAGGAGAAAACTTAAAAAACTGTTAATTTATATAGAAGTACTTATGTTTAGTAATTTATATAATGAATCCCACGATACAATCACAAAAGATTCCTCCAGGAGAGCGTTTTAAAAAATAAGCTATATTTACATTAAATTGTATTTTTTTCTTTTTCTTGTAAAATTTAAAAAAACTGAAAAATATATATTCCATCAATTTAAGCAAGGAACATTTGTTGCATGAAGCAAATTAGTTAATGTTTTAAAAATACTCCATACAAACTTTCATCCCGTTTCCCAGGGAAACATTTTAATTTTACGGGATAAAAAGTTTTCTAAAATATGTTATGACCCGGAGTACCACAAATTCACCAATTTTCATCGAAATCCGTTCAAGGGTTTTCATGTGATGCCCGGACAGACAGACAGACGGACAGTTGAGTTATATTATAGTATAGTATAGATCTACCGAATCCATTTCATGCCTGATTTTATGCGTGGTGGTCATTTCTTCCCATAAAAAAGCGATAAATGTTTTGAGTTGTTTATTGAAGGTATGATGAGATGGTTTGGCCATGTCGAGAGAATGAATGAAGAACGATTGACGAAAAAAGTATATAAGGCGAGTGTGAATGGAAGTGTTGGAAGGGGCAGACCTAGGCGGACCTTTCCAGACCAAATCAGGGATGTCTTGAAAAAAGGCCATGTCAAGAGTACCCTAAACTGAAGAGCATGTATGAAGAGAATAATGAAAGTGGACGAAGCAAAACAAGTATGTAAGGATCGTAGCAAATGGAACGAAGTGGTCTCTGCCTACCCCTACGGGAAAGAGGCGTGATTATATGTATGTATGTACAAACTTCAAACAATGAGCTTATATGACAACTTGTCATTGATTTATTAATTTCAGTAGTTTTTGCGTAAAGGAGTAAAAAACATACTTACAAACTTTCACATTTATAAATACTAGGAAGTAGGAATGTCACTTCTTTTAACCCATACCGACATCTACATTTTATCTGGGAATTTTTACTTAGGATTTCGGATCACAGCAGGTTATAAGATTGTCTCTCTGTTCCTAGATTTGCAGTCTGTTTCAGTGACCCCTAACCTTGAAACATAACCGCAAAGATGTGGAATATAGAAAATGACTAAAACGTGTTTCATTAATTTCGCCTTGAAGAGTCACGTTTCATAGTGATTAATGATTGACACAGCACAATAGTTCTAATGTTCCGTCATTTAGTAGTTTTGACTCGATCCAGTGATCATACGTTGTTTGTCTCATGTAAGAACGCTAGGCTATTACTGGCATTGTCAATCGCTTTGGGAATCGATATCCGTTCTTCAGAATAATGTTAACCTAATTTCAATTGAGATACCGAATAGCAATATTTTTTTCCGTAATACTAATATGTAAAGAAACCCTTAATAGATACGTAAAAGCTATAATTTGGCATGAATAACCTGGTAGAATAAAAATGTTAAACATTTTTTAAGGTATATACGTAAGTCTCCTACACGTAAATTGGAGATGAATTTTTTTGTGGTGGTGTGTGTATAGAATTGGGAAATTTGTCATTGCTAGTAAATGGTTTATAAGGAGAAAAAAATGCTGAAAAATAAATATTATAATAATTTCTATATGAAAATGAAACAAGTGTTGTTCGTAAACAATATACCTAATTAGTATCAATAAATTATGCTTAAATTTCTACCGCAGACCACCTACTCGAATTAATTGCAAAATAACAGACTGAGTTATAATGTTATCATTATCATTGAGCTTCGACTTTTTGGCTGGGACTATTTATTTATTACTTCGAAAAGCTGTACCATTTTTAAAATGTAAGGAGATCACCACAGGCCACCAATTTATATTTATTCTATCAAATAAATTATAATAAATAAAAGCCTTTAAAATACTTTTTAAGGTATAAAAGCCAACCTCTTTAATTTTTTGTATACCACTCGCAAAAATTTTGTGAGAAAACGCATATCTTACGTAAAGAGCGTAAGATTAATAAAAAAACCTCTTTCATTAGAAAAGAAAGAAAATATTATCGTCATAATTTTTCTATTTCACCAATCCTTCATTGAGCTATTGCTCGACTGATAAATACCTAATATCAATTTTGATATTTTACAATCAACCTCGCAAGTTTCACTAGCCGTTATTCCTTTTTATTTATTTATTTATTTATTTATTTATTTACTCCAAAGTTACACTAACATTACAGGCCAAGCCTAATGCGTTAGCATAATTAACAAATAAAAATATTGTAATATTAACATAAAAAATCTGAAAGTTTAAAGTGTTTGAAGTCGGTTAAAACCAGAACTTGTGTTGCTAGCAGGTAGTACTCGTAAGCAGTTTTGCTGGAACTAATTAAAGGGACGGCGAGTAACAATGGCAGGGTCATGGGAAGCTAATTGTATGCACACTAGCGCTAAATTTCACAACTCACTTCGTTCTCTATTGCCATGGAAATTAGCTGGGTTACTGGTTATTCTGTAATGTAACGAAACTCACGGTTGATGTCGCGTGAACTTCGTGCAACTCTGTTAGTAATTATTTGTAATTATTACCATTTACACTTGCATTTTTATAGGATGTATACACAGATTACCCCCAATAGATATCGCATACAAGGCAACTGACGCGCGCCAACACGTACTTGCATTTGCATGTTCACGACATTAATTTCGACCAATACTGATCCGTCAAGTTCAAGTATGAATTAGAAATAGCCAATCACAGCGCATTTTGATGTCCCCGCAAGCCGCACCTTCCGCCAAATTTTATGAGTTCAAACTCTAAGAAAATTTCACTTATGCGGTATCTATTGGGGGTAATCTGTGAATGTATACAACCAAAACTGCCAAGTCATATGTGTGAGATATAAAGTATTCTACTAATTCTGAATTCTTAAATGTGAAGGTTTGTGAAGATGTTTGTATATTCGTATAATAGTCCATGTCCAGGATAAGAAAATCTACCCTGATTTTTCCCGGTTGTGTTTCCCGGTTGTGTTTCCCGGTTCTCTTGGGATAATTGGGACGATTATGTTTGTGATTACTCGTTATTTTCATATACAGGGTGGATTTTTGAGACGGGTCAGTAAGGGCAGGTACCTTAACCGTTATAGTTACAGGAAAACGTTCCTAGGAGACTATCCACAACTTTTTAAGATATTCTGAACTGAATTCACAGATTTTTGAGAAAATGTATAGTCAGCGAAAAAAGTGCTAAAATCCAAAAAAATATATTTTTATGCGTATCGATCCCACTTCGTATGGGGATCAAAATACTCTATGGGACCATTTAAGGTATGAGTACTAGAAATGTCAGAAATCGCTAAAAACATTTTCCATACATTTTGTACTGAAAAACGATAAATCAACTCGTAATATTCTTTATCGCCAAACAACCTTATTTGTTCCTAAAAAAAATAAGTAAAAAAATTATAAAAAAGAAGTTTGAAAGTAAATTTTGAATCTTCAAAACCAGTTGGATGAATGGCCCCTGACGGAATTGCGAAAAGTTTATTTTCAACAAGATGGCGCACCGCCACACAACAGCCGTCTTACGCGTTCTAACAAACAATTCGGGACACAGTGGATAGGAACACATGGTCCAATTAAGTGGCCACCTCGCAGCCCAGAAGCGTTAGCATCTCGATTTTTTTTTGTGGGGCCACCTAAAAAATGAAGTCTACAAAAGAAAGTACGACAGTGTTCAGGAGCTGAAAGAGGCATTAACGGGGATTTTAAATAATATCCATCAAATAAAACTTTCCGCTGTTACTTGATCAGTACAAAAACGAGTGAACTTATGTATTCGTGAAAACGGCGGTCATTTTGAACAATTTATTTCGTAGATAACCTATTTTTATGTTTGTGTGATATGTTGTGTCTTACCGTGGTTTTTGTATTTAAATTTCAATAGGCCGTAAAGAATATTTTAATCGTAGTAAGAAATAAGATTGTTTGGCAATAAAGAATAATACGAGTTGATTTATCGTTTTTCAGTACAAAATGTATGGAAAATGTTTTTAGCGTTTTGTGACATTTCTAGTACTCATACCTTAAATGATCCCATAGAGTATTTTGATCCCCATACGAAGTAGGATCGATAGGCATAAAAATATTTTTTTTTTGGATTTTAGCACTTTTTTCGCTGACCGTACATTTTCTCAAAAATCTGTGAATGCAGTTCAGAATATCTTAAAAAGTTATGGATAGTCTCCTAGGAACGTTTTCCTGTAACTATAACGGTTAAGGTACCTGCCCTTACTGACCCGTCTCAAAAATCCACCCTGTATAGAAATTAGTCTTTTGTTTATTATACCGCATGTGTAGTAAAGTTGTATTATATAAGTATCTATTGTATAAGTTCTTGGTAGATAATCATATATCCCTTGCTACCAATGTACATATGTATATTTTATGCTAATTTATGCAACATTATGTCATTGGTTTATAAATTCAGAACAAAACTTTATTTAAAGTAGGTACTAACAATATACAATTCGGCAAATTCGTGTTGTATTCAAAAGCGTAGCAAATTTTTCCAAAGGTTAATTGTTGAACTCAATTTATTTATTTATTTATTTCACTCTTTATTGTTAACCTAAAAAACTAGATCTCAATGGGCGGACTTAATGCCTATTATGGCATTCTCCACCAGTGAACCCTGGGTGATAGTTAAAAGGTGCGGTAGGTGCTAAAAGAAATATATAGATACATACTTTTATAAATACAATACATACAAACAACAAATACAATTTCTGTGGAAAAACGTATTTTAAATGAATATTTTTTACGTATTTAGCGCGTTTCGATTTTTCGATTTAACAATCTTATTATATCAAGCTTACCTAAGTTAAAAATTTCCTTCACCGTGCCTATATTTGAAGTTTCGGCTATTGCTTACAAGCATTAAACAAAATAATATACAGGGTCAACAAAAACGTGATCTTGATATTTCATGTATTTAATATTACTGGGAATACCAAAATGAACTTCCTGTTTATTTATCCACGCGACTGCAACGCCATCTGCGTGAACATGCGATCGCAAACATCAGATGACGTTCGCTATACAAATATTGAAATATTTCTCTAAGCTGGAAACATGTTTTGCTATTCAAATATTTACCCGCATACATTGTATCTACTATACTCAGCTAGTACATGCATTCTTGTCATATTTCACTTATTTTTATTACATTAGCCCACATAAAATATTATGTCTGATAATTTTATACAGTTTTCAATTGCCTAGTAACCTAAACTACCTATGTAGTCTATACTAATATTATAAAGAGGAAATATTTGATTGTTTGTTTGCATTGAATATGCTCTGAAACTACCGAACCGATTTGAAAAATTCTTTCACTGTTGGGAAGCCACATTATCCTTCGGTGACATAGGCGATAATTATTTTATTTTTTTACTATTTTTCCGGAAGCGAAGCGAGGGCGATTTCCTAGTATTTAATAAAGGGATTTAAATTTTTTTAGAAGCATCCATTTATAAAGCATTCTCACGCGTAATTGATAAAGCACCTTCAAATATAAATTAACTCAATTTAGTCCACGAACATGGAATTTGGAGAAATGTTACAGCATATACATGTTAAAATTTAAAACACTCCCGACAGATTTATTTCTACGTAGCTAACAAGCCTCGATCACGTCAGCTTTCAAACAAAATAATCACATCTAAATCGATCCAATCCTTTAGGAGTTACAATGCCACATACAGCCACACACAAATATACACACGTCAAACTTATAATACAATACAAAACTGTATACCAAAACAAAACAAAAAAAAATATACAGAAAAAGATAAATTAAACAATAGGCGGTCTTATCGCACAACTTATCGTCTTATAACACACCTCTTTTTGCGTAGGGTTTGAAATATAAAAAGCATAATTTGATTATATGTAGATATAGCGAAGCGACTCCCGCTCTGCGGTTGAAATTAGACCGTAATTCAATTTCTTAAATGGATACTTATATTATATACTTATATACTTCAATTTAACACTAATGAATGTTTTATTTTCATCCTTGTACCCTTTTTTCACGGAAACTTTTACCATGCCATATTTTATATTCCGTGCGTGTATAATTCTAAAAGAGGTAGTTATAGAGAGACATATAAAGTCCTCGTATTTTCGTCACATATAAATATGTAAGTAACAATAACTTTTCTGCATTCAAAACGAAGGATCTGCTTTTAAATATCTTTTATGTGCTTGAAAATTTAGTGTCAATAAAGTTTTTACGTTGGTAACAAAGGAAATGAGATTGGGATTGTATGAAAATAATTAATAGTAAACCCTAGTATACGTACTTAAAGTATAAAAGATATCTAATTACAAACGGATCCTTCAATATTCCTTCAACATGTACTTCAAATGTAGTTATGATGGTTGCTAATGTAGATTGATCCTTTACAGACAACAAATTGAGAATAAATTAGATATTGTTTTTTTTTTTTGTTTCCCCTCACGGGAGGGAGGCAGAGAATGCATTTACGCATACCAGCAGAGCCGTCTCTGGTGGTTATGTGGAGACTCAATCCAAGGATAATAAATAATAAATATTTATTCTCGTTCCAAGGACAATACCCACTAAGCTCTGCCTCAATGGTTTTGGTCCTACGACCTTAAAACCTTCATCGGAAGCGACTCCGTTTGAAGAGACGGAGCGCTAGTAGATATTGGTTTTAAAAACTATTTTATCGTTTGGTTCAACTGAAATGATTACGGTAAAAAATAGAACCCAAAGTTTATAATGATGCCTGTATTGATAGTTTTAGGGCACCTATTTATTAGGTACTAACATTTTTCTTCGGCTTCAGTCGCGTTAAACTTTTCTGGATAAATGATAGACTCTTTGTTTTTTTTATACAAAGTTTCAACTATTATTTTTCACCCCTAAATGAATGAATTTTAATTTTAGCTTAAATACAAAATTTCATGTATAAGAACAATATTATGTACTTTTTCATCAATTGCAAACAAACTTTCTTTCTCTTTTCCAACCTGGGATGTTGAATTTTCTAAAATCTTTCGAAATTGCAAGAATTAGTAACGCGAAAAGGTCCTTAATAATTATTAGCAGTTATCCATCTATAATCTCCGACAAAGACTAATGTCTGACTTTTGGAATTGCATATCGTGTGTAAGTGGCATTTAGCAAAGATTTGAAGCAGCAGCCGCTATCTTCAAGCATGTCATACTGTCTTTCACTACTGATAAAGCAATCTGTTACCGAAGGGTTTTACTGATAACGTTCTATCAATCTCTATTTATAATAATTACAGCTACTATAATATCACAAATATTGACTCCTACTCTGCGGTTGAAATTTGACCGTAATTCACGTAATTCAATTTTATATTGACACTTTTTAATTTCACAAAACGACTATGTATATTTTAAAACGTTACATATAACAATTAAAATCATTAGCGTTCATAACAAGTTACCTTTGCCGTTTTGGCATCGAGTCAGATATTAAATTTAACACAATTCTCTACACTGACTTTTAGAATTTATGTCTATTTGAATTTTAGAATTTGTGTCTGTTCCCATTTATGTTAGAAACAACATATTTGGATGCGTTTGTTTAATTCCTATCGGTTCAGAATTCAAAAAGTCATAAATTTATTTTTTATCTTAATCCCTTAAGGCTCCGTGCCGAGATATCAACAATTTCGGTCAATTTTAATCACTGTTTGTGTGAACAGGATAAAGAGATTAAGCTTTGTTTTTTGCAACTATAAGAGTCTAATTCTTGTTCTTGCTGATAGCGCAGACGAATTTAACATATTATTTATAATAATGGCAAATCACCACTATTTAAAACCCTTCTTTTCCGAAAAGTAACGAGCAAGTGATTTTTGTCTTCGTTTTACAACGAAAATACAAAATATTCCAAACATTAAAAAATATAAATAACATGAATATACGGTCTATTATTAAGTAGCCTAGCCAGTTTTTTAAATT
Source organism: Thymelicus lineola (assembly GCA_963932265.1). Classification (NCBI taxonomy): domain Eukaryota; kingdom Metazoa; phylum Arthropoda; class Insecta; order Lepidoptera; family Hesperiidae; genus Thymelicus; species Thymelicus lineola. The sequence goes on along the minus strand of OZ010703.1, from coordinate 6,267,396 downwards.
CCTATCCAAATATAGCAGAAAAAATTTTTGAAATAATGTAATTTCGTTCGAAGTAAGTATTTTTTTCTATTAATTAGAAACATTTTAAGGAAATTTTAAAAAATACACATTAATCTTAAGTTAATCCTTTTATAGAATCAAAATTTTATTTTATGAAAAAATAATAATTTCGTTTGTTAATAATAGTTACAAACTGAACTATATTATGGACCGCATTAAATATATTAAACCAGTACCGCCGAGGCTATCACCGCGTGAGGACGTATTACATTTTTTCCCGCGATGCTCGCGTGTTTTACGTAAAAATTTACACAAATTGTACGCCGACTACCACATTTTGATCCAATTATTAAATTAATTATTTTTTATTTTAATAACACCACGAAACATCATATTTCTATGTATTACAAAATTGGCTGTTTGAAGGGGGGTGGGGTAGTTATAGTAATTCATATAGTTAAGAAGGAGATGAATTTACTGAATTCAACGAACATACCCGAGTGGGGGTATCAAATGAAAGGGTTTGATTTGTGTAGTACTAAATTGACTGTTTGAGGGAGGGGGGGGGGGGGGTAGTCACGAGGAAGGGGATGAATTTAGTTAATCAACAAGGGGCCATCCATAAATTCTACAGTGAGATAGGAAGCATTGTACAGGGGAGGGGGAGGGGAGTTGAGTTGAGTTGGCGCCGCTGTGGCAAGGTTGCGCTCCAAAAATACCGCCCCGGGTCCCGATGGTGTTTCGGGTCGAGTGCTGGTTTCCGCCCTAGACGCCGCAGAGTCCCTGGAGTAGCGACTAAGGGGACTCCTGAATGCCTGTCTCGAGCAGGGAAAATTTCCTAAGGCGTGGAAAACAGGACGAAAATTGGTCGTGCAAATCCGGCAAACAATTAATAATAATTACCGACGTACGTCAAGCCTATTCATGACTTTTGCATCGTGCATCGTGCATTGCCTTGGCGGGACGTACAGCATGATTGGGCGCGTATAAAAGGTTTAAGCTCTGAGTCTGATATTTATGGGTACGCAGACGATTGCACAGTGGTAGAGAGATACCTACCAAGTCTCAGGGCCAGTCAGGACGAAATTTAGTCTCAAAGAGAGGCCATGGTGGCTCGTGTGAATCTCACACTTCAGGCTGTGTCCGAGTGGGGCGAAGCCAATCTTGTGAGATTCAACGCCGCTAAAACGCAGACTTGTCTATTTACCGCCAAGAGGAGACCGCTTACCTTGGCTCCTACTTTTCGGAATATGCCCTTGTATTATACCGACTGCCTTCAGTTGTTAGGGGTAGAGATATCCTCGAAACTCAACTTTGGGTGGTTCATTGAGACCAAGGCTAAGACTGCTGCAAGGAAACTTGGTGTCCTTGCAAAGGTGCGGCGGTACTTCACACCGAGGCAACTTTTAACCTTGTATAAAGCTCAGGTTCGGCCGTTTGTGGAGTACTGTTCGCACATTTGGGCAGGTGCAGCCAAATGTCACCTTTCTGCCTTGGACTCGATGGAGAGGCGTGCGAAGAGGCTCATTGGTGACCCAGATTTGGTTGAGACCAATCTGCAAAGCCTCGAGCACAGGCGTAGAGTAACCAGCCTCTCGGTTTTCTACAGGGCACATTTCGGAGAGTGTGCACAGGAATTGTTTGATTTGATTCCCCCATCTCCATTTCTCCATCGAACGTCACGACGCACGGCGGGGATCCATCCTTTTGTTGTGAACATCCCATCCATCCTAACATATAGGTAGGGCTGAAAATATTTTTAAGTATTTCGTTATTAGGTACCTCAAATTTCGTGTTTTAATACTAACCATTATACATATTATTAGATTTTGAAATGTGACGTCACGACATAGTAGCACCCCTTCCACCCCACACCCCTAACGTGTGACGTAATTAATGGATGGCCCCCAATGGTAAAACACGATTTGTACTACCTATATTTCATTTTGAAACAAGAAAATACGTCCTGCCTAAATCTAAGTTTTAAAACCCGTAAAATAAAACTTAAATTAAAAATTTAAAAAACCCCCACTCAAAAAAGAACAACAAGTCTGAATATGTAAAAAGTCATAAAATAAATTTTCAAAAAGTCATAAATAACATGAATATTACAAATGTACTAGCTGACCCGGCAAACTCTGTACTGCCTAACAACTCACCCCTCTCGAGGTCTCCCTCGAGCCCCATCTCCCTTCTCTTTCCCCTCCCCCTCTCTCTCGACTGTCAGTTATAAAATAAAAAAGTTAGATATGTCGCTGATGGTTACGTTAGAAAGATATGGTCGTTAAGTTTTCAAAGAAATCAGACCTCATACTACAGCTATGAAACAGACAAAGGACCCCGCAAAATCTCTATGGGAATTGGCTCTCGGCTAAATTAGCTGAAATTTTGCACAGAGGTAGCTTTCATCAAGCTGATTTTGGATTTGATTTTGGGGGGTAGAGCCCATTGAGACTAGATCAGCATGATGAAAGCTACCTCTGTGCAAAGTTTCATATGAATATATCCCTTATGCATTGATTTTCATCCAATATGGTTTGGGGTGTATTTTGAGATTGGGGGGGAGGGGGTGTCTGGGTTTGATTTTGGGGGGTTGCGCCTATTGAGACTTTTGATCAGCATGATGAAAGTAACCTCTGTGCAAAATTTCAGCTAATTTAGCCGAGAGCCAATTCCCATACAAATTTTGCGGGGTCCTTTCTGAACGCACCTATAAATATCTGACAACCAAATGACAATTTGACAAAAGATATCAAATGTTTCACAGCTAGGAACAATTTGTTTGTTTTTAGTATTTTTCATTACTTATTATTCATATTTCTCACCGTTTACAGCTTCCCTGAAGTTTCACAAATATTTCAAGATCAAAATTAGCCAAATCGGTCCAGCTATTCTCAAGTTTTAGCAAGACAAACGAACAGCTATTGATTTTTATATATAGATTATTTAATTTAACTAAATAAAACTTTGTCGTGTTGGGGGACGGCTCCATATTAAAAACCCATCCATCAGTCTTGATAGGTCCACTGCTGGACATAGACGACATTTTTCCGAGACGTGGGCGCCATTCGATTACCTTTCTTCCCCAACGGTTATCTTCGAACTGTGTGGCCAGCCCATTGCCACGTCAGCCGGCTAATTCTTTGAGCTATATGGGTTACCTTTGTTCGTCTACGGATCTCCTCATTTTTAATTCGATCATGTAGAGAAATACCAAGCATAGCCTTCTCCATAGCCCGCTGCGCTACTCTGAGCTTGTGGATTAGGCCAATAATGAAGCACCACGTATCGGATCCGTATGTCATCGCTGGCAACACACACTGCTCGAACACCTTCGACTTCAGGCACTGAGGTAGTGTTTTGGACGACAAGATATGACGCAGTTTCCCGAACGCAGCCCATCCGAGTTGGATTCTACGAGTGACTTCTTTCTCGAAGTTGGACTTACCCATCTGGATCAATTGTCCCAGGTAAATGTATTCGTCTACAACTTCGAGAGCAGCGCCGTCAACAACAACCGGTATGGGTGTGACATGGACATTTGACATGATTTTCGTCTTGTCCATGTTCATCTTAAGACCCACCCGTTGTAAGGCGCTGTTCAAGTTTCCGAGCATTGTACCAAGTTCCTCCAGTGAACCCGCCAGGATAACTATAAATCATCGGCATATCGTAGGTGTATGAAGTATTTACTATTTTTATATACCAGTTTTTATCAGAATTAAAATGTTGAATAACTTTCTCACATTTTTTAATAACAGCAATTGTTATAGATATCCAATAAAGCAAAGAAATAGAGTTTAATACTTGTTCATAATGTTATTTTGTTCCTATAAATACATATTTCGATTTTGCATAGAACTTTGCACTCATTTAGATCTCCGTTCTTTTTGCGGCGAAGCCCACAGCCAATTTAATTTTTGTATTGAACTTGGCTCTCCTTTTTTACATTTATGTTTTTGGTGGGATATCACTACTTTTTGTAAATAAAACTAGGCAATGCCACGTGCCGCAGACGATACACCGTTGGCCGGTTGTTTAGCGCATATTACAAGTTTTTTCTGTGATGGGGACACCACTTATTTTTCAACTTTTTTATTTTTTGATTTTTCCTACGCTTACACACAATTACCACGCTGAATTCCAAATTTCATTCTTCTAGGTCATCTGGAAGTAGGTTAGATTTAGGTACTATATGTCAGTCAGTCAGTCAGTGCTAAAATTTACGACTTTTTGACCTTCACATCTTTATAACCGTTTGAGCTAGCTTCATGAAATTTGGGCTTCTATATGTCCTTATGGATGTAATTAAACACACGTAGTTTTATGTGTTTAGGTTTTGGTTATAGAGGTTTTGAGTTATAGAAGGGTCAAAAGTGGCACCAAGTGGTTCATGTAATATTACACTCGGCGCTGGCTAGCCAGTTCCTTTGCTTGAACTTGGCTTGACACGCTGCCGCGTGTCTAGGTTTATTGTATGATTTTTTACTTTTTACCTAATCAGACTTTTTTGTTTTTTTTAGTCCGAGTTTTTTAAATTTTAAATTTAAGTTTATATAATACGCCAATTTAATAGGTTATGAATATGACAACATATTTAGTCCCAGAGCTCACAAAAAAATTTTATGGCCTAAAATTTTAATTGCATTTTCAAAAACATTTTTTTATGAAATCAAGACTCGTTTGATTTTCGGGTAGGTACCAATGAAACATGTTAAATTTGTCTGTACACTCTAAGTTTATCGCAAACATAAATGACATCTGTGATGCAAATCACTGAATAACCTAAATATGTACCTAGTGTGTTTTTATCTAAAAATTTTTCATTTTGATTGTAATAAATATACTAAACTAATATACAAAAACATTTCACACTTTTATTTCTAAACTGTTCATACTATGCATCCTAAAATTATTATCAACTAAAGGATCAAAATTGTTTAAGCACGAACTTCAGCCAGGTGTGCGTGAACGATGCACACAGACATAGCTTAGCAATGAATATGACTTAACTCTGTCAAATAAATTTTCGGCACGGCCTCTTAATCTACTTATATTTTTTTCGAGTGTGAATACAGAGGCTTCACGAAGCGAGGGTGCTTATTTCTTAAATAAATTCCGTCATTGTGTACAATGCAAGCATGCAAAAGGGTAATTAGTGACACCTACACATTACTGGACAATCAGTTTTCGTAGAAAATAGCGGCAAAACCATAGACCAATGTTAAATGAAACCGTAGTAATCTTTGCTAGTGATTGCCTGACTAAGGGTTCCAGATTTGATTCCCGGCTGGCGTTAACATAATACTCTTGCTTATGATTGATTTTTGTTTTCGGGTCATTGTTGGATCCGTTACCTCTTTTACGCCCCAACTCAAAGTCACTATCGGTTACTTTAATCACTTCTTAGTAAATAATCACCATACAAATTATGTACTAAGGAGCGATTTAAGTAACCGTTAGTGACGCTGAGTTGTGGGGTTAGACATTTCGTCTGCAATACACACAGGCACTCTCTATAATTATTGCACAATTAATGTAGTACAAGTGTATGACCAGGGCTCTTATTCTTTAAATAACGCTAAACACTCATAGACCTACACTAGACGCAGTATCGTAGGAGCCATAGATAACACATAAAAACTGTAGATATATACGAATGTTAAAAACAAAATTTGATGATATTTTGCAATTAATTAAACCTGATACGACATATTAAAATACTTCAATCGCAGCTCATATTGAGAGCTAGGAAAGAAACTTGATAAGCTACGAGTATTTCTTCAACGTAAAATTATTATTTTTTACATAGCTTATCGATCAAGTGTTGGGCGCGAAGAACGCTCGACAAACGCTGATGTGAAAGAAGCCTTAAATATGCGCCAAGAAATGCTTTGTTGATTTATTTGATTTTTATACAAGATAACTGCATACTAAAGCTTCCATTGTATGATAAAAATGATCACAATGTGCCTGTTCGCAAAATTTTTATATGTTACATAATAAAATTAATAAAAACAATGAACAATTTTATAACTTAGTAACTCAATCAGCTATTTTGACTTTTCGAGTGTCACTGTGACGACAAACTTCAAAACTGTTTTCCTATTCCTATAAATTTTACTTCTTCTCCCTCGGGAACAGATCAATATCTCGGGATAAAAAGTATCCTATATTTTATTCTAGGTATTAAAATATCTGTGTGCCAAATTTCATCTATATCCGATTAGCCGTTTTAGCGTGATTGCATGACAAACATCCAAACTCACAAACTTTCACATTTATAATATTAGTAGGATTATATAGTTTTGATTTATATGGAATACGAAAATATGTAAAAAATAAATTAATATTATAATTATAATCAATAAATAATACATAAAATATATTATTATGTTCCATCAATCGATAATTATCAATCGATTCAATCGATTATAAAATCGTATGTAATGAGGTAAATACTGTGAAAACTTTTTTGCATTATTTTGTTCATTTGGCAAGAGCAGCTGAAGCTAAGATTTAAATATGTTTATCTTATAAATAAGACGAATTTTTTGGTATATAGTTTACTCTTGTCTAGTCCGATGTTCTACCACAGATTACATATGGTTCGGGGCCGAAAATTAGGGATCTCCTTTGCAACTTTTAAATTATGTAGACTCAGGTACCTATTCTTCTAAGCTTTTGAAAAGCTGTTCGGACAGGGTCAACTAAAAATTAAACTTTTTTTTTGCTGACATATTATTCATTTGTCTGTGGACCTTAGTTACGCAGAAGAAGTATATCGTTAAACTATGATTTAAGTTTAAAATTATGCCAAACCAAGTATGTATTTTCTTCGCGATCATCACCATCATGATTATAGTATGAAATGTATGAAAATATTTATGTTCAAAATATATCCCATATTTATGTACATAAACCAAGACTACATCGCCACTTAAACTCAGGTGGCATGATAAAAAATGTCTTTGGCTGTGCGTCAGATTTTACAGTGTTAATATTACGAACAATAAATATTTTTAAAAATTGTTCAGTTATTTCAATTATTCCGTTGAGCATATTTCGTCTCTAAGACACACAACGATTGATAATGATAAAGATATGGACAATGTTAACGATAACAACAGCTAATGTACGGCTATTTAAACACGATTGAATTATTCCCTACGACTGAGAAGCTCACTTTATCTCCAGAATCCATCCTCATATACTCACTATATTCAAGTAGGTTAACTTGAGTAAATTCCCAATACAATTAAAAAAAAAGAAAATGTGTGCAATTCACACGTGGTAGAAGTGAAACTTTCCAAAATTTTGGTTTCAAGATAATGAGATGAAAAAGCGATAAATCGAATCTTAAAGCAATAAATCGAAGCGCCATCTATGAATACAACTAAGCACTTTTTAAAAATCTATCTAGCAATAAAACGAATCTTCTATCTTACTCCTCACGCCATCTATGAATACAACTTAGCACTTTTTAAAAATCTATCTAGCAATAAAACGAATCTTCTATCTTATTCCTCGCGCCATCTATGAATACAACTTAGCATTTTTACTGTCTGTATAATCGGTCGGTCGATTGACAGAATGAAAGAATGAAATTCTTATTTTTTGTTGATAAATTCTTTGAAAATATTTAAAAGAGCATTTGAAAGTATTTAAAAACAGTATAAAAAAAACAAAAAAAAAAATAAAACAAAAAAAAATGAAATACTGAGAGACGTGAACCTGCGCATCAGGTATTGTGTATCTACGTCCTGACCATTTAGCTACGGAGAAGTTAAATTCAAAGACGAAATTAGCGGTTATATTATCTTACCTGTCGTTGCATCCGGTTTGAAATCACTAACGATTCTAAAGAAGTTTCACTTCAATAATTATAAACAACCATACAACTAAAATCAGTGATATTCTATTCCAACGATCTTATTCATAAAATCTCTTTTTGTAGGTTTGTAGTGATCGGTTAAAAACACTGGCACAAATGCACGCACAATAATAGAAAAATAAAGCAACTTTGACATTAGGCTGAAAACACACTAGGACTTATAAGCTTACGCGTTCATCCGACACTCGAATAATGATTTGCTTAATAGGTTAACAAAATTAATATTTCATGCTATAAAGTAAATTTAAAAATTTATAGATAGATATATACGAATGTTAAAAACAAAATTTGATGATATTTTGCAATTAATTAAACCTGATACGACATATTAAAATACTTCAATCGCAGCTCATATTGAGAGCTAGGAAAGAAACTTGATAAGCTACGAGTATTTCTTCAACGTAAAATTATTATTTTTTACATAGCTTATCGATCAAGTGTTGGGCGCGAAGAACGCTCGACAAACGCTGATGTGAAAGAAGCCTTAAATATGCGCCAAGAAATGCTTTGTTGATTTATTTGATTTTTATACAAGATAACTGCATACTAAAGCTTCCATTGTATGATAAAAATGATCACAATGTGCCTGTTCGCAAAATTTTTATATGTTACATAATAAAATTAATAAAAACAATGAACAATTTTATAACTTAGTAACTCAATCAGCTATTTTGACTTTTCGAGTGTCACTGTGACGACAAACTTCAAAACTGTTTTCCTATTCCTATAAATTTTACTTCTTCTCCCTCGGGAACAGATCAATATCTCGGGATAAAAAGTATCCTATATTTTATTCTAGGTATTAAAATATCTGTGTGCCAAATTTCATCTATATCCGATTAGCCGTTTTAGCGTGATTGCATGACAAACATCCAAACTCACAAACTTTCACATTTATAATATTAGTAGGATATTAGTAGGATACGAAAAACATAACCCTTCCTGACATTCGGGTAATAAATGTAAAGATTTTGCCTGTATCGTAAGTTGAAAAGAAAAACTAACGTTAAATTCTTTATAGAAATCTCGTTTCTATCAAATTGATTTAGGGCCTCAGCCTCAACCACAGACATTTGAAATAGAAAATTAGAAAAAACAGATGAAAGAATAAAATGACAGACAGAAATATATTTTGAAATTAATGTTCCAATCTTCAATTACCGTCAGGGTTTGTCTGATAGAATTTATTTGTAGACGTTCGAATTTATCGGAGGAAAAAAGGTATTTTATTCTTAAATCTTTTCTATGTGAACCAATAATTTCAAAGCTATACATACCTCAGAAATAGTTCAATAGTAAATAACTCACTGATCGATGTTTGTACATACCAGATATTTCTAAAACTAATTTATTTATTTATTTTTCAACGCAATAGCAAAAAACAAGAAAGTGTATAGAGTGCCACAAGCGGTAACATATTACGATCGGATACGATGCCGTAAGTTTACTGCTACAATAGTTAGTGAAAGACAGGAATCGCTGCAAAACCGACTCCACGTAGTCTTGTCTGCCCTACCCCTAGAATGTAAAATGTAAGCCAATGTAAGCCTGCGTAGGCGCGGAGGGGCGAGGTTGCCCGCGAGCTGAGGAGCAGGGGGTTGTGACTTAAACCAAAGCCCTTGTTGATTTTATGTACATTGTGTTATACGTTACTAAGATATATTATAAGTTACTCAAAGAGAAGCGAGCGCAGTTACTGGTTTTACAACAATATTAAAGGTAACGTCATCAATCTATATGAAAGACAACGTGTCCATATTAACAAAGGCGGATATGATATCGATCTTCTTGAGTACACCTCTTTGATTATACTACTCCCACCTTAGCCACGTTCACATAGTGCGCAGTATTCTACAGCCTTATAATTTATGCTACATAGCTATGTATCTTGATCGAATGTCATAATCATCATAATCTGAAATAAATAAGTACTGATATTATAAATGTGATTATGGATTGTGATTTTCTCCGGTGGTAGGCCACAACATCGGCTGCCGGCTTAGGTTACCACCCATTAGACAAAGCCATGCCGCCAAGCGATCCGTCGTGTTCCGGCGTGATGTCTAATGAAGCCGAATGGAGGATAGGTCTGAACAGTTGCGTTGCGTTGATGTACCGGTTGTGACGGGTTGGTGTTTGCTGTGTCGGGAGCTTAGTCGCGGAGGGTAGCGGGATCCGAAGCACGGTGCACCGCTGGCCGAGCGTAGACAGTTGGGGGCCCAAGTAGTGGGACAGCCACCCACGAAAGGCTGCCCCGCCATCTGCGAAAAATCCCGGAGTGGCTCCATCATGCCGGTTGGCGACCGGATGAGGGGACCTGATGGCGATCTCCGGGGGGGTTCGGGCGTCCCCGCGGTCTCCAGACTAAGTCCCCAATAACATGGCGACTCTAACTTTGTTCCTTGGTTTACAACGCAACGCCTCGTTCAACTGCTATCCTCCATCCTATTCACTCCCAATCCTAATCAACCCATGAGAAAGAGCAAGAGTAAACGAGTTTTACAGCGGTTGCACGTCCCCTCACTCGAAGTGCATTTTACCAACATCCGAGGTGTATGCACTCTAACCTCACCTCAGTCCACCACCACCTAGAGACTGAGAAGCCGCACTTGCTTTTTTTGACGGAGACGCAGATCCGATGTCCATTGAGCGCAGCATACCTAGACTATCCTGGTTACACACTGGAGCAAAATTTTCACCCTCGCGCCGGAGTCTGTGTGTATGCCCGCAACGATATCTGTTGTCAGCGTCTCCGTCATTTTGAAGACCCTACTTTCTCCACGATTTGGGTTTTGGTAGACACGGGTACAGACAAAGTTTTGTATTCTTGTGTCTATCGTTCGCACAGCGGTGACCAGGAGACAACTCGCCTATTTGAGCACCTTAGCGAGACGGCTGATGTGGCTCTGCAACGGTACCCCACTGCGCAGCTGGTTTTTCTGGGGGATTTCAACGCCTGTCACCAAGACTGGTTGTTCCCATACCAGAAAACCGACCATGCAGGGAGAGAAGCGTGGAACTTTGCCGTATCGCTTGGCCTCTCCCAGCTGGTAAAGCAAGCGACCAGGGTGCCCGATGTTGATGGCCACACAGCAAACTGCCTGGACCTTCTGCTGACAACCGATCCAGACAGGTACGTTGTTCAGGTTTCCTCCCCACTGGGAACCTCCGACCACTGTCTGGTGAAATCTGTTTCGTCATACTCAGCCCCCGATCACGATTCAGGAGGTATCCGTCGAGTATGGCGTTACAAGTCAGCAGATTGGGATGAGATGCGACACTTTTTTGCATCTTATCCTTGGCGAGAGGTCTGCTTTTCTTCTGAAGATCCGTCGAGCTGCGCGGATGCTGTAACCGATGTGGTTCGTCAAGGGATGGAGTATTTCATTCCTTTCTCCGACGTTCCCATTGGTAGCAAAGCTCGCCCATGGTTTAACGCCGAATGCGCTCAGGCTGAGAGACGCAAACATTCGGCGTATCTTGCCTGGGTTGACGCTCGAAGCCGCAAAGCTCCGGATATTAGATCTAAGAAGAAAGCCTTTAACCTTGCCGCCAAGTCCTACAAAAAGGCATTACAGAAAGTGAGTGTCGACCGCATTAGACATATCGGCGCAAAAGTCTCTCGCCAGCCATGTGGCAGTAGAGCTTTTTGGTCCCTCGCCAAAGCGGTCGAGACTAACTTCTGTCGTCCCACGCTGCGTCCACTGGTAAAACCGGATGGCTCTCTGGCTCATACAGCTGAAGAGAAAGCGAACCTTTTCGCATCTCTGTTTGCTGAGAACTCACGTCTAAACACTAGCAACAACCACCCACCACAGATACCTAATTGCGGTACCTCTATGTCAGAGGTCCGCATTCACAATAAAGAGGTACTTAAGACCCTGCGAAGTCTAGACGTGAACAAAGCCAGTGGACCTGATGGTATTCCAGCGGTAGTATTAAAGACGTGTGCGCCCGAGTTGTCTCCTGTGTTGACACGCTTGTTTCGCCTCTCTATCGAGACTGGGATAGTTCCTAGATCGTGGAAGCTTGCCAACGTGCAGCCTGTGCCCAAAAAAGGCAGTTGTGCTGACCCCACTAATTATCGGCCTATCTCAATAACCTCCTTACTCTGTAAGATTATGGAGCGTATATTGAACACACGGCTGATGGCATACCTAGAACAGAACGATCTCCTTAGTGACCGACAGTACGGTTTCCGCCCAAACAGGTCGACAGGAGATATTCTAGCGTATGCCACTCACATCTGGGGTGAAGCCCTCGAGAAAAATGGGGAAGCGCTTGCCGTTTCCCTTGACATCTCGAAGGCTTTTGATAGGGTTTGGCACACTAGCCTTATGTGCAAGCTTCCTGCGTATGGCCTATCCCCTGGCCTGATCGATTGGATCAAAGACTTCCTGAGTGACCGTTCATTCCGAGTGGTTGTCGGAGGTTGCTCGTCGCAATCAATGACAACCAATGCCGGAGTTCCTCAGGGGTCTGTTCTCTCTGCAACACTATTTCTGCTGCACATCAACGATCTGCTCATGCCCGGTATCTATGGGTACGCAGACGACAGCACGGTTGTAGAGAGATACCTGCCAAAGGGTCAGGCCAGTAAAGACCATATACAGTCCGAAAGAGAGGCTATGGTGCAGCGTATGAATCTTACACTTCAGGCTGTCTCCGAATGGGGCAATGCCAACCTAGTGGGATTCAACGCCACGAAAACACAAGCGTGTCTGTTCACCGCTAAAAGGAGTCCGTTCACCTTGACTCCTACTCTTCAGAATGTATCCCTGGAGTACACCGACCGCCTTCAGTTATTGGGCATTGAGATATCCTCGAACCTTAACTTTGGGCGGTTCATTGAATCCAAAGCTAAAGTGGCTGCTAGGAAGCTTGGAATCCTAGCAAAGGTGCGGCGGTACTTCACACCACAACAGCTCCTAACCTTATATAAAGCACAGGTTCGGCCTTGTATGGAGTACTGCTGTCACATTTGGGCTGGTGCCGCCAAATGCCACCTGTCAGCATTGGATTCAATAGAGAGGCGTGCTAAGAGACTCATTGGTGACCATAAGCTGGTTGAGACCAATCTTCAGAACCTCGAGCACAGGCGCAGAGTTGCCAGCCTCTCAGTGTTCTACAGGATACATTTTGGAGAGTGTGCGCAGGAATTATACGATTTGATTCCGCCATCCCCTTTCCACCATCGAACGTCCCGACGCACGGCGGGTATCCATCCCTTCGTCGTTGACATCCCCCCTGTACGGACGACGCGCTTCGCTTCATCATTTATTGTACGTACAGCGAAGGATTGGAATAAGTTGCCCGCGTCGGTGTTTCCGCTCGATTACAATGTAAGTGTCTTCAAGGCAAGAGTGAATAGGCTATTACTAAGTTAATGCGTCTTACCACCAACGACTTCATCGCCACTTACCATCAGGTGGGATTGTAGTCAAGTATTAACTTATAAGTTATAAAAAAAAAAAAAAAGGATGTTTGTTACTCTTTAATGCAAAAACTACTGAACAGATTTTAATGAAATTTTGCACACAGGTAGATCATGATTTGGAATAAGACAAAGTGTATTTATTATCCCGTAAAACACGGCAAAGCCGCGGGCAGAGCGTTAGTGATTTATAACTTACGCTACGTCATCTAACCTGTGTGATCGAATCTATTAGGTTTTTACCTATGAAATTGTAGATATGTATAAAAAAATTTAATTTAAAAATTTTGATATTGTTTTTATTTTAGCATATTAAAGTACTGGCCCAAATTATGTATACGATTTTGTCATTTTGATTTTTACACCACTTAAAAATGCATTAGGCCAGGGCCGTAGCTAGGGGGGGGGCATTGTGGGGCAATGCCCTACCTTAAAATCCCAATGCCCTACCTTAAAAATACGAAAAACTAAGATAAATTATTATAATTAATTTTTTTGTCCACTGTTTGAGATAAAAAAATTTGTAGCGATTGGTATCTAAACTTTTCAGAACATACCAGTGACATCAATTTCATATTATGTATAATAATTCTTTGTTCTGTGTATAGATGGCATTTGAAGCGCCATCGCATGGTTTCGATGATAGCGATGGGTTTATTTAAGACTAGGAAATCTGTGAGGAAATCTAGCTTCGCTTCGGGAAAAATAGTAAAAAAAAATATTATATAGCCTATGTCACCCGGGGATAGTGTAGCTTCCTAACAGTGAAAGAATTTTTCAAATCGGTTCGGTAGTCTCGGAGCCTATTCAATGCAAACAATCAAATCTTTCCTCTTTATAATATTAGTATAGATAATTATACTATCTGTGATGCAGACACCATAGATTGCAATATGGGCTATATTGCACGGGGTATTATTGGGTACGGGGAGTCCCCTTTTAAACTAAAATAAACATAAACTAGAGTCTGTGGCGACCATAGGATATAGGCACTGCAGTGTGCGAATCTACGTTTTCAACTTTAACTGTAATCCAGTAACATTAAATATCATTGCTGTAATCAATAGGCCTCAAAGGCTGTCAATGTGTCACGAGAGAATAGCTGGTAAGGTATTTCTAACCTTTGAAAAAAAAAGAACAAAATCAGTTGATCTGAACTACGTTCTTCGTATTTTTAATAACATAGCGAATCGTAGAATTCAGCTGTTTTAAATATTTTTATTATTATGTTAATAAGGTTAATTATTATAATAAGTTTGCACAAACAATGTGACGTCAATGGTATTTTTGGTCGTATCTATTTACTCGTATCACCCTACCCAACAATTAATTATTAAGTACCTCACTCTCACTCAGACGTGGATCTCTACATCCAAATCTGGAAGTTCAACCATCTTGTTCGCTTGTTCTTTATCATTGAGGATTTAATAGTTCTTAGATCCATGCCCATGTTCTATCACAGAAATTATTTGTCTACGAATAGCTATTGAATGTACATCACTGACCTAGCGGTAGGGATGCACGATATACATCGATGTTTTAAAAACACTCGATATAAAAATTTGGAAACATCGATTCAATCCATTGTTTTTTTAATATGTCAACATCGAGTAAGCATCGATGTTTTTTATTCGATGCATTGAAGAGGCAAACCTAAAGAAAAAAAGCGTTTCCTTAGTTTTTTGGACATCAAATTCACTGCCGATGAATTTATTTTAGTCTCAACGCTAGTAAAAATAAAAACAATCGATTTATGGAAATATCGATGTAACATCGATGCCACTATGCGATGCATTGCATCGAAAAAAACATCGACGTTTTTTTCAATGTCCATCCCTACCTAGCCGTCAGTGATATACATGGTGACTGATTTAGGAGCCCGTGCTTCGGAGCAGATCAATAAAATTATGATAATTTTTTACTTCTGCCCTACCTGTAACCAATGCTGCCCTACCTCAAATTCGACTCTAGCTACGGCCCTGCATTAGGCACATTTCCGATTTTCGACCTTTCACATACAATTTTTTACTAGCGTAGTGGAACACACGGTAGGTACTATTAGTAGGTTTATTAACTACATTTAAACAATAACTAAATATAAATTATAATTAGTTCTGTCAATATTTATATTATGAATATAAATGGTATTAACAATGTATCACCATTCAAATGACCAGCTTATTTTGATCCGTGATTGACACACAAATCAGAATGTTGGAATAACTTTTAATATTGGCCTTAATTTCAATGCAGCCTTTAGGAAAATTTTACCCAGAAAATGTAAGCTAAATTGCAGGTAAGGGTAATATCGGGTGATTTATTGGACAGCACTTAACGACCAGTTTAATAAAATCAAACCATTAAAGCTGAACCTAAATTGATATTTTTAAAATTATGCATCATCTTGCACGTTAAGTATTAGAAACTTGTTTTAATTAACTTTTATATTTTTTATATTTCCATCACATCTTCACATCATTCACACACATATTCACATTGTTTATTAAATTTACTATTATTCAATTGCTTCCTTAAAAAAAACTAATAAAAACAAATAAAAACGTATAAATTCTTTCATCTTAGCTCTTGTGAAACTTACTGAGTTAAAGATACGTAATTTATTTTACACTCTGTCGTATATTATCATTGATTTTTACCAACTTTTAAGGAATACTTATACGCTAAGGAGTTATTTGACGTATAAAATTCAAACTAGAGCTTATTTTGGTGATGTGATGACAGTTAAAGTCAAAAGAACCATAAAGTAAAACTGACATTGAGTACTGGCACAAAATAATTATAATATAATTTAATTATTACATTTTAAACTTGATGATTAAACACAATTAATACCTGTATAACATGAAAAATGTGAAGTAAAACATATTATAAGACATACAAAGCACTGAAAAAAATACAAACAGTATTACATCGGAAAAATATCGGTAACAGAAATTCTGTCAACCACTACAAACATCACCTACATAAGTATCCCCTAACAAAGAGTTACTTATCACTGTGAAAATGAATGTAAGATAGGAGAAGATTTAGGTGATGCCTAACGCTAAGAGATACTTCATTAGGGAATCGTTTAGGTACCACTGGTGAAATCGGGCGTAAGACAGATAAATACACGCACAATTCAAGCCGAGCAAATTCAGAGAACTGTCTATTTACGACCGTAATTTTAGTACGTCATATCCACCTATCTAAGCCTTAACACTCCCAAATTGTGGCTAGTCGTTATCCACAGCTGTATACCATTAAAGACGAGGGCAAACATGAATCTGCAATTCAAACACTAGATCGAGCACTTCAGAATTGTTTTGCTCCAGCTCCAAATTTCAATTTGGGTTAACAAGTACCTCAAAAGAATTTAATTCAAAACTTTCAACATTTGAAATAAAAATATGTTCAGAAATTTAGATGTAAGTTAGTAGTTGGTTTTCAAAAGTACCTGAATTTTTATCAAAAACATTATAATATTTTCTTTGAGTTTCCAGAGTTTACATTAGACGAAAGTTATTTAGCTTGCCTTTGCAATTAAAATGTATGAAAGTTATTTTACTGAATCATTTGGATAGGATTTCATGCAAATACATTAAGATAACGGTGACGGTTCTCTGAGTTCATCACTAAAAACTTGCTTTAAATGCACTTCATATAGTTTTTATTTACCTAGTTAATAGAAATATTTCATTATTCTGCTTTCATAGCTGAATGACTAATTACGTAGCTGGGTAAAGCCATAATAGCTAAGGTCGACAGCGCTTCGCTTCGTTTTCCACGACTTGAAATCCTCGTTAAGATTTTCTGGCCACGGAAATTGCATGAAATTAAAATTTCCGCCTCAGTTTTCTCCAACCGAGCGTAGTATTTATTATTCTACAGGGTGACGTAACTCTATTCGGGGTCCGTTCAAATGGTTAGGGACTAGATTTTACGAGCGTCTTAGTTATCCAATATGGATAAAACCTTTAGTGATAATTTATCGGGGAGGTTTTAGTTTGGACTATATTACGAGCTTCTTTCGTGGAGGAAAAGTTTCACAAACATATAAACGTCCAAATCATCCCACGGGAACGTATATCCGGGGTTAATTATACCCTATTTTTAAAGTCTTGGTGTCTTTGTGCCAAGTTTCATCTTTATCCGTACAAAGTTATACAAAATTTCGCATAATAATAATAATTATTATTAAATATCATTAGTATTATAAATAACATATAATCCTATTTAATATTATAAATGTGAAGTTTGTGAAGATGTTTGGGTGTTTGTTCCTCAATCACGCCACTACTACTCGTACTAAACCGATTTGGCTGAAATTTGAAATATATCTATATCCTGGATTAACATATAGGCTAATTTTTACCCGAAAAAAATCAGGATTGCCGTGGGATTTGTAAAAAATCGATCTCTACCGCGAGTGAAGCCTCGGGCAAAAGTATATAATATTTGTAAGATTTATAGCAAAGTTATTGCAATATTGTACATATGTAACATGGTAGAAGAACAGACGGGATTTAAGTGTAAAATGCACATCCGTAATCAACTATCATAGATACGAACACTTTTAAAATATTTTTTCTTAGCTCCAAAGCTTCGGCATTGGCTATTTAAACCCTCTCCATATCTCTTTTAATATTTCATCCTGCTAAACTGCTAGTATGTTGTCAGGCAAGGTCATAATGTCAGTCATCTGTGTGAAGTCAATGAACTTTTTAGCTTCAACCCATTAACGTTACCCACTTCTACGCAAGAGTCTCTACTCTTGAGAAGGTTTAGAACTTGCTCCACCACGCTGCTCCAGTGTGAATTAGTAAGGAGCTACAACTATGAAGAGACCCGTACTCTGTAGGCCATTTACTGGGTTCAAATCAATGCTAAAATGGTGCTGAATAGTTCAGCATATAACTCGATCCTCTTGGCAATATCAATGTCTTCTTGGACATTACATATTGTATTGAGTAATCGAGTCCAATCACGATCCTCATCGAAGCCCGAAGACGTAAAGCAATTTCAATCAACTAACAGATATGGTACTAAACTATCCAATACATTATCCAATTTTCGCAACGGGTTTCGTATAATATACCGACGACAACAATAAGATCTATCTATGTAGTAAAAGCGATTGATATTTAATGGTATCGTGAACGACAAATCTCGATCGAATGACATTTCTTCGAATCACACAAATAGCTCTTAGGTAATCGTTTATTTGATTTATACTGCTATTAAATCGTTTCATCAGCTTTTGTATAGATTAAGTGTCTTGAAATTTATAGTCAATAGATTTAGCGAGTATAGAAGTAGCGAAATCAATGTCATAGAAATTTGTGGGAAATCGAGCATTGTTGTAACTTGTGTACATAGCGTGTAGTGTTTATCCATGATAATGTATTATGCGGATTTAGACAACCAAATACATTTTCCTTTGTACCCGCATCAATATTGACTTTTGAATCAATTGGTTTTGATTAAATACAGCGAGATATAGTAATACGAATTTGATATCTACGTATATATCCTACCTGTCACAGAATTACAATATGGAATACCTACAGATTTTAATATTGTAGTTTGTTGATTGCTATTACTTACATATAGGTACATATATTTTCATATATTAGGTAAGTATATTATCGTATTTTATCAAATTCTCATCATCAGTGTTATAGAGTCACAGTTTATAGAAAAAGACATGCAATGTATGACTTGATTTCATTGATTGCTTCTGTTATATTTATTTTAATACTGCTAAGCAATGGTAAAAATATCTCAATTATTGATAACATTTTTATGGAAACAGCCCACAAATGAGCTAAAGATCCAACTGATGGTAATTACTGTAAGCAATTAAAATTTTCTTGCGTTTATTTTTCATACTACAGTCTGGATCTAAAAATCTCAGGTCAGATCAGAATATCGACAGATTACGACCTACAATCTACATCTAATTGTTTTCGGAAGTAGGCTAACCGAAACCTCTTTTATAATGCATATAGATGAATCCATACATAAATAAAGGAGCAACTTTGACCTATGTGAACAAGATCACAGAACTATTAGGCGAAAATCTCAAGCTTCGAATTCCATATAGCCCAGTTCAGGAACGCTTGGAATTATTTTATGTTGTTACGGGCTTTTGAGTGTTTGAAACTCAGATTAAATAATAAAAGGTTTGAAATTCATAAGCCATTCTTAATAAATATATGTATGTCTAAAAGGTTATTAGTATGAGAGTTGTTTTGACAGCAAGTTGCAAAGTGTAATTGCAGAAGTTAACGCTCTGAAGGACCTAATAGTGCTTTAAACGTAATAGTTCCATTCGCTGTCATACGTCATATTATGGAAGTGAATCCCTCACCAATAATCCTCACCTCATACCAATAGTCTGGTAGCAAGGAGCTATACGAGAGGCTTGGATTGGAAATCAATTCTTTCTCTCTATTTCTTGGCCGGCAACGCATCGGTGATACTTTGTTGGTGTAATTAACAAATAGAATTGCAGTCTGTAGTGGGATCCGGAAGGCTCACACTTGACTGCTATAAAAAAGAATTTAAAAAAATTTAAAATAGATAGGATTCTCTGTCATTTACTTTTTGCTTGATGTCTGGTTATACAATAAAATCCCTTGTAATCTGTTCTTTTTCTTAGTTTAGTTTTGCCCAAAACCCTTCATACTTTTGGTCTTATTGATGCTTGGGTGACGGTAGCCACTTACCATCAGGTGGATCGTCAACTCTGTCGTCAAGTTACATATAAATATTTTACTTGTGCTTTTCACGCTGAGACTTTAATCATCGCGTACCACAAAAAAATGGTATTTTTAACTCTTCCACTTACTCGTGTGAAAAGAAAAAAATCGTCGATTATATTCAAAGCGTCATAAAGCGTCGAATAGGCCTGAAGCATGACATTATTTTGTTGGCCTATAAAACAGTGCGGTAATAAGCAACAATAAATGTCAAATATAACATGAACATGGCATGTAGGGTATTAATTACTAACGTAACAATAGTAACAATAAATCAAAACTTTTGTTTATTCCTAACATTTACAGTAGGTAAGGTTTTTAAGGTTCCGAAGTAAAACCGGAATCCTTAAAGTTTCGTCACGTCCATCTGTCCTATGCCAAATTATAGATTCTTAGTGCTAGAAATCTGTAATTTGGCATAGATATACATATTTATTAAAACTCCGAAATCGTAGAATGAAATATTGATTTTTTTTCAGGATAGGTAGTAGATACCTACCTAGATAGTAGTTACCTAGCTCCTACAGGTAACGTGAGGATAAATTTTTTTCGTTGCGCACCCCAAAGTGCGGATTATCGTTGATAAGCCTTTATAAAATTATTTAGCTCATTTTTGGATTTAGGGATTCATTTGCGAAATATTTGGCTTTAAAGTGCTAATTTTGGTTAGAGTCAAGTGTCCCCCCTGCCGGCTAAACGGTGGGAGTTGGACAAGTGTAAAAATCTCAATAATAAGTAATATGATGAATTTATAAGGAAAACTATCAAGTAATAGTCGATAATTGCCACTTGTCCGGTTTTTATTTTAGTTGAATATTTTGTTGGTTTTTTTGATACTTCAAACCTTCAGAAAAAAAAGTGACAAAGCGGTGATCATTTGTTTCTTTGTGTTGTCCATGTTTCCTTATCGCTTGTCCATTAATTTAGAATATTATTTTATGATTTGTGCTCTGGGCGTATAGAATACTTTATAAAATGTCAAGTAGTCATTGAAGTATAATGTACTAAAGTACTAAAAAAGACATCGAGAAGTAAATTCGTGTCACGCTGGTCAAAATCGAGCCCACGTTCTCTTTTTAAAAGTGACTGAATCCACTGAGAAGTGAGAGTAGCCAGATCGCTACAGTTCATTGTGCAAACATCAAATTCACGGTGTCAGTTCTACAAGCTAGTAATAATAGTTCAATGCGAGTAATGGATCTACTTCGTCCGATAAAAGATCTCTTTAAGAGCAAAAACAAATTTGTAATTATGAACGAATAATTTAAGTATGTCGTTGAGTAAAACCCTTCATATATTACGTTTAAGCTTTTTAATCATTATAGTATGCAACTTGTAATATTAGTTAAATTAGGCGTGTTCATACTTCAGTTTGTAATATATTTATACGGCCCTCAGGCCTCAGCAATGTAACCTTAGGGACCCTTTCATTAATAACTTACCCCGTAATGTACTTATTTTCGTATTAAACTGACCAAATTTACATAGTCCGTGTTAATTTTATAATATTATTCACCCATCTATCTATACTATAATAAAACTCATGTGAAATAAGGTTGTAGATAATAAAATATAACATGTTGTATTCACGCCAAAATAAAACGATTGAATCCACGGTTAACCAAAAAGCGTATGAAGCAAAAATTGTATGTTAAGGCAAAAAATTTTTAAAATACAAAATTTTTAAAGAAAATCAAATGAGACACAAAATCATAATCTAGGTATTTTCTAGGAAATATACTCGTCGAGACATTAAACGAATACAACCGGATCTGCTAATTATATTATTTGTTATTTTTCAGTCATTGAGTTTTTATAAAATCAATTACCTAATTAAATTAATCTATATTTTCATCTGATTCGCAGAAAAACTCGCGAAAAATAATAAGATGCCAGTTTTAAAGTATTTTATTAATGCTACATATTTATTTTTACTTTTCGGTATAAAACAATAGTAAAAACAAATCAATTGTTTCAATAATAAATACCAACTATCCACAAACAGATGTAGGTCAATTCAAGGCTAAATATACTCATATCTTTAAATAATACGATCGATGACAGTCGTTGGTTCACATAACTAGAGCAGTGGATCCACAGACATATATGTGGATCTGAACCTTACTGCAATATCATCATTTAAATCAATCAAAGAAAATACGAGGCCTTATTTTCTTCGACATAGTCTAGTACGCTGCTCCAGTGCGGAGCTTGGTGGAGGGATTAATGGCCAACCCGTCTTCATGCCGAAGACCTCCAACATGTCATAACGACTGTTGTCTTACGATAAGAACCAGGATAAACGGCTTTACGTGCCCTCTGAAGCACGAAAACGGTCAAGATGTCTATGGCACTAGCGGTCGCCCATCCAACTACCGACCGCAGCCACTGTTGGTTCACTAGGCCGATCACTGAAGATCGACACACTATTGATATTTATTATAATGGTTTGATATTCATAGTGATTTCCTATTAAATTTTCTAAGTTGTCCTTAATAAACCTTTTTTGTATAATAACATAGATTTTACAAATAGTTTCTGGTCAAATTTCTCATCGACCGACTGCGTGGTATCAGAAAATTCGTATTTCCTTGGCGCACCCATTATATTGATTTCGTTAAAAATATTTCATAAATTTAATTTTTTTTATTTATACCTCACTGTTAACTATTGACTGTTTGATATATTCTACTGTCTTACATTATTCATATGAATGTCCATGACGAAGACTAAAAATAAATGGGAAAAGCTCTGTTCTACCAATCTTCGTTCTATCGTTTTTTTTTCTTTCAATCGTTCTACCAATATTACCTAACTGTCACACATTAAAATGTTATGCGACAAGCGATATCACTTTGTTTAAAGAGAAGCGTATACGGTACAGTTCAAGAACTTATTCTCTATAGAATAAATAAATAACTGAACATTGTATAATAAAATGCGATACAGCCCATAATCTTTACATTAACTTTTAGTGAAATTTATAAATTTCATGCATGCATAATGAAAGTTAAAAGACTTAAACAAAGTAATGAACCTCACCGACTTAGGGTGTGTCAATAAAATATCAATATTGAAGTCTCCAGAAACAGCCTATCTACTTTTTTAATGTTTTTTTCATTACTTTTTAAAACATCCATAGCGGATTCAAACATAGGGTAATTGCCTGAAGGTGGTCTAATGATCGCTTAGATTATAAATAAAATTCGTTCTCTTTTGGTCAGACAAGTTCAGAACTTACTTTAATATTGCAGGGAAAGGCTAACTCATGCCCTGCTTGTGATTGCATAAATCGCTGGATAGCTTTTACAAACAGATATGGTAAACTATGATAAATGAACTAGTATAATCGTGAATAAAATTGTGAAGCAAGACGGCTACGTATTTGATAACATGATAATTTCAGAGTGATTAATCATTGTTAAACGTAAAAAAGATTTACTTGTCCCTGAAAGACGATTTACTTTGTGTAGAAAACCTTTATTTGAACGTAATGGTGCTAGTCTTCGAGATTTATGACTATTTGTATACGGGTTTTTCAGAATACCCTTTGCAAGGGATTCTAATGATTGTTGAAGGTATCTAAACCGCAAGCTTTGGAAAATTTAGTATTTATTACATACGCAATGCTGTGTTTAATATTAAGAAGATTTTTAGCGCTGTATATTTGTCAAACTCTTTTTCACTTATTGATGGTTTGATCAATAAAGAATCAATAATTATCTAAAAGACGAACCACTTTTTTATAAGGTTTTCTTTGATGAAATAAAGATTGTTATTGATATAAAAAATATTTAAAGATTTAAAATCAATTTAAATAGTATTATAATATGGTATAGACTTAAAGAGTATCGATTGTTGTACTGTTGAATTGGCCAATTATACCACGATTCACCTAAATAAAGGGTATATCATGCGTTTGTCAACATTTCCATATTTTTCAGTTCATTACACCTATATGATAAGAAAATTACAATACTGGGAATATTATAAATTAGTAATTTCATAACTTAGTATTTCACTGTTTTAATTTATTGTGATGATATTATACTGTAGACGAAAATCCGCACTGGAGCACCGCGGTGCCACCGTGCCGTGGTAAAGTATGCTCTAGGCCTGTTTAAAAGGAGAGACCCTTGCTGTGATCGACAGTGGGCTGAAGTCAGGTAAATCAAGACAAAATTAAACGAAAAAAACTTGAGAGGTGTCAAGGGACACCCGGATGGATATATATATAAATATTCACTCTTATTATGTACAAAAGTATTGTTTTACGCGCTCAGCAGTGTGATTCAGCAATATGAAACTAGATGGCGCTGTACAACTTTCTGAATCACGCTGTTGAGATTCTTTGGCCCTAACATAAGTAAAATAGCAAAAAGTGTCGCAAGAATCAAAGTATCGTAAGAATTTTTTCCGTCTAGCCCCCTTTCACAACGCGCGATAAGGAACTTCGTTCCAATAACTGTCGAACGATAAGGTCGGTGTTTGTCGAACCAGGAAATGGCGGCATATCATGAAATGAGTCAGCCAATATCCTCGTACGGTATGGCCAATTATACGATCGGACTACGACATTATAAACGGTGCAGTGGTTCGACTGACAGGTACCCTACGCTACATGCCCGCGGTTAGTAGAAGGAAATTAACCGTCATATCGTTACTTAGCTAACTAGCTGAAACGTTAACGGTTCAAGAATTTTTTTTTTTCAATTTATTAGGGTCAACAAACATTTTACAACAAGTTTTAAGTTTTTAAGTTTTTGGTAAGTCGCAAACCAACACCGTTAACCACAAATTACTAGTAAGTAGGTACAGTCCACCAATCCGCACTGGAGCAGCGTGGTGGAGTATGCTCTAGGCCTCCTCAAGAGGAGAGACCCGTGCCCAGTAGTGGGCCATTAATGGGTTGAAGCCAGCCAGCCAGGTACAGAAGCAAATATTGAAAGTGGGTGGCTAAAGTTATCAAACAGAAGCTGAATACTATAATTACAATGGTTGAGGCTATAGTAAGTAATATGAGTAAGTAATAAGAATGGTAAACGTAGACTTCAAACATTTCCAATTTTACCAGAAGACAATTTTATTAAACAGTATTTTTATAGGTAACTCAAGGCACCAAGCTGTGACATGCGAGTTTGTGACAAAACGTTCCATTAAACGGATAATAAAAGAAAATTGTTACTTACGTTCAGGCAAGGCACCGAACAAGCTCTAAGCGCAAACTGGTTGTAACGTATTTACGTTTTCAACACGGTTTTATTTTTAACTAGCTACTTTATGGATTGCACTCAGGTGAACCGTAAAAGGCTTTTGAGAGGCGTTCGTTCTAACGCTGGTTTATGATGTACTTATCTTTATTGGATGAGCAACACATTTGATAGAAAAAATGTTCTTGCTTTCTTTTTGGAACGAAGTTCCTTATCGCGCGTTGTGAAAGGGGGGCTAGACGGAAAATTACTTTTTGATTTTACGAATGACGACACTTTTTTTGAAGTGATTCAGTGAGTTTTACAGAGATGGCGCTGTACAACAAAACAATACTTAATCGAAAGGAACTTCGTTCCATCCGGGTGTCCCTTGACACCTCTCATGTTTTTTATTTTCTCTTGGAAGGCAACGTATCAGTGGTGCCTTTGATGTCGCCCATGTTATAGGTGACGATAGCCACTTACCATCAGGTGAAACGTCAAATCGTAGGTATGTCGGCTATTTCCATAAAAACAATTACATGATTGTTTTCACTGCTATCACGTGAAGTGATATAGAATCTGAAATAAAAAAATAAAATATGACATTCTGCGTGTTTTAAATTTATGTGTTTCGGTTTATATCTAGCAATGGAATTTTAAAGGTTGATGAATGTCGGGTTTTCTACTGAAGGTTAACGCGCTCTTAAATTTAGTATTTAGTATATTATATAGAAGAAAAATATATTTTTTGGAGTTTAACAACGCCATCTAATGATAATAATAATATTAGTACACCCTACTCTGATAATGTGAAACATCATCATTATCATCATCCGTTGTTACTGATTTGACGATTGTAAACTAGATGGCGTTAAACTCCAGTCGTGCGTCGGAGCTGACACACACAATTTTTTGTATGTTTGTTTGTTTGCATTTTTATATGTTTCTTTATACCTTCGTCTTTGGATCACAAAGCAGCACATGAGTACCAAATTTCAAATCATTTGGTCCAGAAGTTTCGGAGAAAATTGGCTAATGAGGGCGGTCGCCCAGACACACGGGTGATCCTTTAAGGGTTCCGTTTTTTGTTTTTTTCGTTCGGAACCCTAAAAAATTAGGGCTCCATACGAAAACCGAAGCAAAGCGAGGGAGGTTACTAATATACAATAAAAAGGATACAAATATTACAATGTTACTATTTCAACTTCGAAATTCCCAAGAATTCTCTACTCTACTAAGTGATTTTGCAGCAGCTTCTTGTGTGCCACCGTTAACTTCTAACGTCTCTAGGTACTGCAAACAGAATAATGTCTTATCCTCTAAGTTTGAAGCATAATGCTCAAACTTTAAACTACCTTTATTACTTTCTACGTAAATTGTATTGCGAAGTTGAATTGGCGTGCTTCTGGTATGCTTTAAAACTACTATGGGTTACTAACTTGATTACTTTGTCTTATTTTGTGTAACGGCAAAAGATCAGACGAGTCATCTATGGTATGTGATTACAGCTATGTCCTTCTGTAACACTAAGGCCTACCCCTCCTAAATTTACATCATACATGATATTGTAATCGAAAGGAAATCGAAAGAGCCACTAAAACCACAAACACAAAATAGTTAATATTATATTACTACATCTTAAATTCCAGTGTATCAATTTTCATTATTATTTATTATAACTGGGTATATTTTTTGGTCCTTGTTAGATAAAATTTACATAAAATACCTAATGTACTCATAGCTAAAGCATCTAATATATAGCTCTTAAAATCTACACTGGAGCAAAGTGGTACAATAGTCCCCGTTAAATGAACAGCCCACTTAATGCCCAATTAATGGCCCACTACTGGACATGGGTCTGTCCACTTGAGGAGGCCTAGAGCATACTCCACCACGCTGCTGCAGCGCGAATTGGTGGAGGGGTTAGTGGCCAACCCGAGTTTCGGAAGTTTTCAAACCGCCTGAAGGCCTCCGACATGGCTTAACGACTGTTATCTTATGATAGCAACCAAGACCAATGGCTTTTATGTCCTCCGAAGCACGGATACTCTCAAGAATTTTTTTGCCGTTAGCGGTCACCCGTCCAACTACCGACCGCGCCCGCTATAGCTTAACTTTGTCGATCATTCAGGATCGACGCAAGCCGCCGGGCTATGAGCGCTTTCTCATTTATCTAGGCGAAAATAAATTAACGCAATTAACGAATTTCGCAACAGTTTGCTATTAATTTTCCACATCGCAAATTTTCTTCAGCATTTCTTTTCTCTAGAAATAAAATAAAAAATATGTTTAGCTTTTTAAGGGTTTAGGAACAAAGGAATGCTATAGGATCCCCTAATAACCCTATTATCTTAAACAAATTATGGAAAGGCAGAAAATTAATGGGGATCCTTAAATAACTAGGTTCTTCCACGTCTTTTTTGTTATGGATTGGGACAAACATATTTAATCCCGGTAACGTTCCTCTAAATTGATCTAGACTATTCTTAGAAGTTTGTGCCTAAATCATACATTCACGGTAATGGATTTTAATGAAATTTGGTACTTAGGTGGACTATTATTATTAAAATCATGCCGGCAATAAGTTAGCTAGGGATGAGTGAGATTAAATACTTACTCAGTGCAAGAGTTTATATCGTACTTAGCCGCTATTATACTTGTAATCCTTTACATAGTCTTTTTCATACATATGTTATTACAATGCTTTTCTGGTTGAGTTTTCAAAACGTTAATACGTTCCATCGCATCCACAAACAAAGCTTACAATTTTATCAACAAACTTAACGCAAAATAAATATTTAAATAGGAATAAAACTTGAATATGATATATTTTAAAAGTAAATCGTTTTAAATTGAAAGCATTACATTTCCATTTTCTTACCGGTTGCACTGGGCGATTTATTTTGAATAGCAAAAGTGTACAAAGTGAGGGCAAAGGGTACACGGTCCTCCATTAAGGTTTTCAGTACGGATACGGATGCGATAAAAGAAAAAATAATGGTCAAGTACACAACGAATCCAGAACAATGGATGGAATAGAATGAACACGGAAGGAATGATAGCTTAGTGGTTTAAAATTTGGTTTTCTTACCAGAAGGGCTGGAGTTCTATAAAAAAGGTTCTAGGCATATCTTATCAGTATTATAAATGAGAGTGGTTGTGAGGATGCCTGTTGCTCTTTCGTGAGAAAACTAGTGAACGGTCCCTTTCTTGAAATTTCGCATATAGGTAGGCCATGAGCTGTAATAAGATAAAGGGTACTTATTATAGCGAAAAATTATGGAAAAGTCGCGAGCAGCGCATTTCTAAAAATAATTGGCTCTAAAAATAATTTTTTAGTGAAGAAATGAGACATGAAGGATGAGGTAACTTAAAATTAAACGATGCAGTCCTATCGAGTTTGGCCTCGTTTGATGTTGATTTGAATATTATTTTGCTTGTAAATAATGGTCTGATGATCGAGCTAGGTGGCTAACTGGCTATGTACTTATAGTATTTTTAGTTTTTAAATTATCTACGCTTTGGCCAAGTTTTGGTTTAGCGTCTATGTTGAATTATATCTGATCTCCGAAGTTATTAAATATTAAGGCGTCGCCAGAGTTCTGTGTCTATTTAATTCAGATCATCACTGGGTTAAGTTTTGCGATAAGGAGGCTATACATATAAATAGAAACATACAAAAATAATGTTTGTTTTGGGGAACGGAATAGTAAACAATAACATTTATATAGGTTTTTGATATGAAACATCTATAGGCGCGCCTTAGCAGTAAAATCAACTTAGGTTAGGGAAGTATATAGAGCAAAAAATACCCGGCACTAAAATTCCCGGCAAAACAATTCACTTATAGTATGCCATGGTAAATGATGAATTTAACAATAGTAACATTATCATGACTAAGTTATATTAAATACCTAATTAGTAAGTAATAATCGATGAAATTGCTACAACCGTACTATATTGCGCTTGGCCTGATACGCACTTGGTCGATTTTTTTTAAATGCAGACCTGCAAGTGACATTTAAAAATAATTGATCTTTACATAGCTACATACGCAGGTATAGTTTTACCGTAACAAGTACAACTATTATTCGTAAACACATCTAAATATACTCGTAACTGAATGAAATACGAGTAGAAGAACATCACGATCGAACATAGGAAGTTATAACAATTTAAATACGAATGGAAATCGTGACACTAGTGATGGTGTTGTGATGATTTTTCTACATTTTATGTAAGTATATTTACGGAATAATCGTACACATTTGTGTCATCATTGGTTTATTGAGTTTAATTAGTTTTTTCTTTCATTCGACATCTTTCTTTTACGACATGACTATAACGACAAATCAATATTAAGCAAGTCAAATTTAGGCAAGATTATGATAAGATGAAAGATGACAAGTTCTTCAAGAAGTCGAGAGTCTGCCCTTATAAATTCGTTATAAAACTACATAAAAATAAGTGCGTTTCTTTGAGTTCCCTTCGCTGTCATATGAATGAATGAAACGCGCTATAATACCATCAAAAGTTTCTACTACTAACGAGTCCATGATATACCTTACATATGAAATAACTAATATTCACCGACACATTTTTCTGTAAAACGGGTAATGACGACATGATTATTATATTTTGACTTTCGTTTAGTGAGCTGATTGTTCCTGTGACGAAATAGTTTGACTTTGACCATACCATACTAATAAGAAAAAAGTTTTTCTTCTTCAAACTTCGAAGCTTGAAATACGAGTATATATTTGAAATAACAAATCCAGTCAGGTTTGTAGCGATCCTCAGTAGTCCGATTATTACGATTTTTCTGCGGCGTACGAGCAAATTGTGTAATGAAATTTCTTGTGAGGATTTTCGAACCGCTATGGCATGGAGTCCTTCAAAAAAAGTGTAAAAGAGCTCCCCTTCAGGACTGGCGATGCATTGATATCTAATGTTTTTAGTTTCCATAGTTTTTAGTGTCCATAGAAAACGGTGACAAATATGGTCTCAGATAGTTGATGAAAGTAAGAATAAATGCATATGTGCGAATGTCTCTAAATGTATTTTTCTGTATATAATTGTATGGTGCGCATAAATTATTAAATAAATAAATAAATATGTAAAACATGCCAATTCCTGTTTTTCTCCAGTCATAATTAGTGACAGTTTTAAGTAATATAGTAACATTACAAACTCATAGCTCATAGCTCATATACTAAGAATCACTGTGTCGTAGGTGCTCTGGAGAACACACAAATACAAGAATACGCTGGGCATCAAACACTCAGATAGAGAACAGAAAATCGAACTCATCATTCAAGTTTCTACCTCGCTGCGAACCCAGGACCCTTGGCACGGTGATCCGGCATGGTATTACTAACCATTGCGCCACACAGGCAATTATTAATGAAAGTAAGCATAGAAAAAAATTAATACAACAACTTGCTATGGTTGAATTTAGATAACTGGAATAACATTCGTTACTAAAAACATAGGAAGCGTATCGATATCGTGTGTAAAGCGCATAGAATTTCCTCGTATATTCTTCCAGTGCTATGAATGACACAATAAAGGACTGACTGTCACGACTGCATATGACGTAGGAAACTGCACTATTGAATACAGAACAGAGTCGTGATGGATTACGTGCATTAGTATAGTAAGCAATACAATAGAAGGTTGTTGACATAATGGAATTATCTGCTTGTTTGCTTAAGGAAATTGCTTTACAAATGATTGCTTGATACCGCATCTTGGTATGACGACCCTGCGAAGCAGTTCGATTCTCGGTCGGGGCAGGCTGAGAAGTTAATGTTTATCCCGTCTGTTAATGTTAGTGATATTTTTTTATAAGTTATTGCTTGCCTACAATCCCACCTGATGGTAAGTGGCGATAATAACATTTGTGTTGTCCATACCAATCTTAGTGCAGCGTTTATTTTTAAGGTTACATATTCAAAACGAAACCCCTCTATAGTTTTATCATGTTCATTCGTCCGTCCAACCATCTTGCCATTTGGAGCATGGCACAGTGACCCTTTGTGCTAGAAAGCTGAAATATGACATGGATAGATCTGAATTTTTTAGTACTTCAATTCTCTAATAGTACATAATACGTTAACGTCAATGCCATTATCTAGGATTACAATTACCTATAATATTATAATAATAATTATATTACAATTATTTTATCACCACGTATGTGTGAAGTATCTATTGTTAGACGAACAATAACTTCAAACATAATCATTAAAGTTATAGATTATAAGATGTCGTTTAATCGCGTGCCATAATGACTTCATGACTGTTAAATCAATCGGATGAAGTTTCGTTATTGTGAATTGAAATGACAAGTTTTATTATCTAAAGTTTACAGAAACATTATATCTATACTAATACAAAGGGGGTGATGGTCAATTGGCTTTAATTCTTTCTTTTTTCGTTCTTTCTTGAATAATTTTAAAACTATCCATCTTAGAACTATAACAAAAATGTATTTGAGATCCTTACAACAAGCCCTTTCATTTGACATAATACGGTTTACAAAAAGATTTTTGTTTAATTTTGATTTTGTAATTTTTTTTTCTAAATTCATTTGTTTACTTTATACCTTCATCTTTGCATCACAAAAAAGTACAAGAGTACCGCAACTCATTTATTTAGTCCATTAGTTTCAGAGCAAACTGGTTGTGAACGGCGGTCGCCCAGACGCACGAGCGATCCTATAAGGGTTCCGTTTTTCGTTTTTTCGTACGGAACCCTAAAAAGACTACTTAGGTCACGAAAAAGCATGACTTTAGTGCGCGTTTAGATCACACTGCTGTAAAACAGTATTCGATACTCGTGACCTAAGTGGTTTATTATACGGGTAAAGTTTGCGCCCAGACTCGCCACTAGCGAGGCACTTTATGCACGTTTCGTTATGTACTATATTCGATTATAGTTTACATTTGTTTTTCCGAGTGTAGGTCGTGTGGGTATAAAGGTATTTTCCGAAGCGATAGCGGTTGCTTAACATTTAAAACTTATTGTCAGCTATGTTTAGTATTAAATGAAGTTGCATATCATATATTATTATGCCTTTAAATAACTTCAGCATGAATATTCATAGACTTCAGTCACGTAGAATAATAATAATAGTAATAGTAAGTATATCAAACTAGTTTTAAGTATTTTCCATTCTAAATAGTTTAATAACATCAACTTTGAACAAAATTTTCTTGATATCGTAACTAGCTGAACCTATTGTCTCTATGTTCCGTGAGTTGAACCATACTGAATGACCGCAACCACAATCAAGAGTTTTTGAATCTACGATTACTCCTTAGATATTCGTTTAAATTATAATGTAAAGAAAAAATATGATTCATATTATTTATTTATTTAAAACTTTATGCCCCATACATACGTACAGATGACAAAGGCGGACTTAATTTTATTTGGCGGCAAGAGTAAAAATAAAAATAATTAAAATACAGGATATTAATATAAATTTAAACTGATTAACGAATTTATTTATGTATATCTTAATACTTTAAAGATTAAAAACGCTTAGAAAATAAGTCGTTATTTGAGATATAAATTTTAAAGATATAAATGGTAACTGTATCCTTAAAATATACATACATACTATTGCGAATTTTAATTTAGTACTTTTTATATGGAACAATTCTGCATACATTATTTTCTTGCAGATTCAACTATTTTCACAGCGTACGCCGTGAATTCTCGACGAATATCGTCATGGTTCTAGATAGCTAATTTCAATCGGATTGATAGCTTCTTTATTATTATGTTAAAATATAATTTGATATAATAATATTTAGCAAGTAGCTTTAAATCGCCTTGGAATTTAACAAGAACAAGGACGAGTTTCTGACTTTATTGTTATAACTTAAAGACAATAAATGCAGCTCTCTTATTGACAGTGTCGCTATGACGCCAGCTTACAATTACACAGGGCTGTCACATTTGGATTAAGTTTATTTTTATATTTCCTCACATTATTGTCAAAATTTACAATCAGTTAATTTGGATGAAAATACATATGTATATCTCGTGTCCAATATGAGATCTCCAAGTGGTGTACTCTACTGAACAACAAACAAAGTTTTCACGAACGGTCCCTTGTTTAATGTAATGTGGTCCTTACCATATAATTAAATCACTTTATATCGCAGTAGTTCCTTCTTTTTTCTTCTTCTGTGGTTATATCTATGGACGACGGTTGTCGTTTATCATTAGATAAATGGTCGGTATATGTTGGTATATACTTTCAATTATTGTAGTGCAGGTTTCCGTTGTAAGGAGGAATGTGCCGTATATGTTTTAAAGTATATACCATCATACATGTTAACCGCGGATTGTTGCAAAGTAGACTAATATTATCTTAATAACAATGGATTTCCGCAAAGTAACGCCTGATACTATTAAATATATTGAATCGGTCCGTCTATTTTTCGGCTAGTAAGATAAAATAAGATATTGTCAACCATTGAAGTATTATAATAGTACCGACACCGCGAACACCATTATGTCCCAATGCATTGGCGCCACGTTGCTTTCAATCTTCAATGGATTCGTTCGATTTTGAAAGGAGAACCGGGGCTCAATTTTGAAAATCGAACCTCCCGGGCGGGACACCCATTTTGTTCAAGATGTCTGTTTTATGACATTATACTTCAATGTTACCAACCCTGTTTCTCAAGCTTTTAAGAGCATCTCACAATACACCGATTATGGTCTTGAAATTTAAGTTGCTTTAATCTCTCAAAGCTATCGTTTAGCTCAACGTTCAGGCTTTAAAACAGAAACACTTAATACTGCTGAGAAATATCACTGTGCTTCGCTTTGTTTTGTTTGTTTAGATAAACTCTTTTGTTTAATTCTTTGTTTTTGTCACAAAGTCCTGTATCTTGTTTCGAGTCATTTGACGACCGACTCAAGCAAGAGGATACGTTTCAAGGAAGTACTACGAGTAGATTTATTATTACATTTATTCATTAGCTTTGTTACTAATTTCCAGTAATAATAGTATTATTCTTACGGCTTAGAACCTATTATCAAGCCAGGTGTTATGGATAATCCCACTATTCTTTCCTACTTCCTACTTCCTACTACTACGGCTGAATGGATATGGATAAAATTTGACACACGTATAGCTATTATCCTTACTTTATACTGGATATGGTACTTTTTATCTCGGGAAATATACCTGTTCCTGAGGGATATGGAACAACTTATACCTGTTCCTGAGGTACAATTTATAGTCAGTTTTTCATCCCAGTTTTCATCACAGTGAAAGTACAGATGTACAAAATAAAACATGGCCAAACTTAAAGCAGCTGATTAAGGGACAAGTTATAATAATGATTCATAGTTTTTAAATAACTAACATAAGGCACATTGTGATAATTTTTATCAGCTTCAGTAGCCATCGATCTTGTATTAAACTAAATAAATTAACAAAGAAATTTACTGAAAATTAAGGCCGTTTTCATACCAGCGTTTTTCAAGTGCTCCTCGCGCCCAAAGCTTGATTAATGAGCTACAAAAAATTTAATTTTACATTGAAAAATACTCGCAGCTTAACATTGTTTTGATGGGATTATGATTGTGTCAGGTTTGATTGATTGTAGATGATCAATAATTTGGTTCTTAACATTTGTAAATAAATTATCTATTTTTTTATTTACTTTATAGTAAGAAATGTAAACTTTCCTTAACCGATTGAGCAAATCATTATTCAGTTGTGTCTGATGAACGCGTACGTTTGTAAAATCCGAGTATGGTTTCGGCCTAACGTCAAAATTGCCTTATTTTTCTATTTCAAATATGCCAGTGCTTTAGCATATATCAGCTTATTTTTGTATTCATGTCATTATTTTTTTATTAATGACACACTACTTTTAAGGAAATAATTCTGAAGTCCACGCAGACGAAGTCGCGGGTAGAAACTAGTAATTATCTTATTTATCGTTCATGATTTCTAAACGTTCAGATCTCAACAGTAAATTCAAGACGGCAAGTGGAATGCGTTTATAACCTCGGTACATTTCAGCATTTTGATCCGTTTATTTTTAGGGCTGCGTACTCAAATGTCAGTAAAGTTATACCCCATGTTTTGCCAATTTCACTAAGCAAATTGACTAAATAGGTATAATATATTTTATGATCTTCTATACAACAACGTAGAAAATTAGACAGTTAAATGACTGTTAATTTTTTTCTTTCGAAACATTAATCATACTAGATACTTTCAGTTACATGTTAATTTGGCAGTAGTTCGGTTTTTAGTCCGGTTCACCTTTATAAAGTTTCACTAAATTATGCACAATCTTTTTTTGCATTTTTACTTTTATATTTTACACACTAAAAAAATTACTTTTTATACTAAACTAGCTGTTGCCCGCAGCTTTGCATACAGAACATAATTTATGTTTTAACTTATTCAAACTTTTATCCTGTTTTCCCGGGAAACCTTTTAATTTTCCGGGATGAAAAGTTGTCTAAAATATGACCCAGGGTATCAGTAACAACTTTACCAATTTTCATCGAAATCCATTCAAGGGTTTTTATGTGATGCCCGGACAGACAAACAGACACTTTGAGTTTTATTATAGTATAGATATCTGTAGACGTTCACCATGCATAATTCGTTGCGAACTTAATATTTTCGTCGCCTATACAGCTTCCCAATGGAGACATCCGTAGCTACAGTTGATGGAAGAGCGTTTTGCTTATTTATAGCGTCGTCTGCAATTGGCAGCTTCATCAATCAATTGATCCTTCCTCTATTTAGGATGTATGTTAGTGTCCAAACGTTAGTTTAAATGTATACGGCTAATATACATGAATATTACTATTATTACTTCTCCGTGGGGCCGGCAGTATAGCTACCACCTTTGAGCATGAGTAAGCCGCCAATCGACTCATCGTGTTACAGCTGGGGGCTTGAGAGCCAGTTCTTTCTTTATTTTTCTTCTGTCTTTCTTGGCGGGAACACATCAGTTATACCTTTGGTGTGGTTGATGTCCACTTACGTCCACTTAATGGGCGTCGATGGCCACTTACCATGAGGTGGATCGTCAGCTCGTTTAGCTAATTGTACGTAGGAACGTTGTAATGGAGCTTGTATTATTGTAAAAAGAAAATGAATAAATAAAAAACTTAATTATAAAATGAACTGATTCCTGATTTTGATTTATTAATACTTAGAGATTAAAGTCAAATAATTATAACTTCTGTAAGGAAAATCCTCAAAGGATTTCTTATTAAGTATAGACTTTGTTTAATTTTAATGGCCACGAAAGCTCAACTGAAGTGATTTAATTAAGATAATGGTGATCTTATACTGGTTGGAATATTATTTTCATAAGTCATTAGTTAAAAATTAAATGTTTGTTATAGATGAAAACACTCTTCAGTAATTAATACCTATCATACAGCAAAAATATATGTAAAATGTGGTTTTCTTAAGGTAGACACAATTATTTAGTTTTTTACTGTAATTTAAATTATTTAGTTTTTTACGGTAAATAAAATATACACAAAATATATAAAAATTACTAGTGGGGGCATTTATTAAGCAATGAAATCATTTATAGCGTTTATTTTTATTCAGACTGCAAAACAACTATTAAATTACTTTTAAGTCTCCAAAAAAGAGGGATAAATTTTATAAAATTTGTAACGACTTACGTATTTACCTTAGTGTCGTGATAAAACTTTGTACATTATTTCGATGGAACCCTTTTGTTGCCAAGTAATCTGGAACTAAATTAAAAAACAACTTTCTAAGATAGGAACCAACTGGTGTGCGGCCTCAACAATGCAGAGTAAAAATTATCACAACGTTTTCCAAACTTGACTCCCCAAGTATAACAAGTTGATTCATTTGGTAAATTATATGGTCTTGAATCTGATAAAGATCTAAATGCAAGCATGTTGGTACAATAGTAGTTACCTATTTTTAGAAAAAGTTTGATTTTTGACGAGGATTTCCTTAATAATCTAAAATTTTAACAAAAAAAACCGACTTCAAATGAAGTAGGGGCATCCTTTCCAATAACAATAAAAAAGAATCATCGAAATCGGTTGGCGTGATATTGAGTTATTCGTCCATTTGTCGCGCACATACTTAATGCAAATTTAAGATTTATATGGTTTTCTCGTGGATGCCACTGTCAGATCTCGCTCAAATTTAAGTCAGACTACATGACAAGCACCAGCTTTCAATTAAAAAAAATGATCAAAATTGGTTCACCCAGTCGAAAGTTCTAACAAACAAAAAAAAAGTACAGTCAAATTGATAACCTCCTCCTTTTTTTGAAGTTGCTTAAACTATTATATGAGTAACACTCTATTGCTGTATAGGGACGGCTAGAATACTAACCCCAATCCCTCGCCGGATGGATGTCGTAAGAGGAGACTAAATCCGGCCCGCGTGTGGTAGGACTCTTCGAAGGAATTATATTGGTAATATTGATTTTAATAGTTCATTAATATATCCGCCTGGATAGAACCAGCTTCTTGCTGGAGTCAGCCGAACGGCTTGAGAGAGAGATAGAAATCTTTTTTCCTTGGCCCACCACACATCAGTAGTCCATGGGCAACGATAGCCACTTACCATCAGGTGGATTGTCAGCTCATTTGACGGCTATTACCATAAAACAATTAATGTAACTAGTATAAATTTAAAGATTTAAAAAACCCGCCTGATATTCAAAAAGCTATTGTAATATACCTTTTGGAAATTTTAATGGTGAGTTTTTTGACTTGATACCCATATTGCATTATTCGATTCATTTTTAGTTTTTGATATTTCAAACAATGGCATCTTACAGCCACCATGTTTTTTTTTATTTTACTTTTCTAAGTACACCTGGGTTATCAATTCAAATCTGTTCAGCTGTTTGGAAGATATGAGGTAATAAAGAATAATATGTACATGCATACATATACATACCTACTACCCCTTCCTGGCAGTCACGTAGAAATATATGAAATCGTTTTATTCTCAGAGTATTGTTGTAAAAAGATTTTAATGAAGACAAAGGTAAAATTTTTTCGTAGGGTTCGTGATAAAACGTTATGAAGATACATGTCTGTGTGAGATACCAAATAAACCGTCATTTGGATCGAGCGACGGATTTCTCTGTCAATTTTCATCTCAAGCGACAAGGCACATTGGCAATGGTTCGCGTCCAATAGAATGTTATAAATAACCATGAAATCACATCTGTTCAATATCAATAAAATAAACTGAAACATCGAGCTGAAATCGAGTCACGGAAAGTTCGGTCTTTTTAATCGGTAT
This sequence comes from Thymelicus lineola, assembly GCA_963932265.1. NCBI lineage: Eukaryota > Metazoa > Arthropoda > Insecta > Lepidoptera > Hesperiidae > Thymelicus > Thymelicus lineola. Next base: position 6,228,797 of record OZ010703.1, on the reverse strand, counting down.
AAGTAACCCTTAACTCGATTACAATATCGATAAACCAACGATAAAGAATCAGGCTAAAAATTCCATTTAACTTTACTATTTTTGATCTGTGTTAGTAAGACTCTAAATTTTTTAATATTTATAAGTATATCAATAGTATCCAATTACAATCGATTGAAATAAAAATTAGGATATTTTTGGTCATATGATCAGTATATCATTAAATAAATGACAACCCGATCGCAATATCGATAAAAAACCATACGATTATTATCAAATACTCAATAATTATTTTTATTTTTATTATTATTACTATTTTGGGATGAAATTGATTTCTATTAAATAAGTAAAGGAGATCCCCAATTTTCGGCCCCGAACCATATGTAATCTGTGTTAGAACATCGGACTAGACAAGAGTAAACTATATACCAAAAAATTCGTCTTATTTATAAGATAAACATATTTAAATCTTAGCTTCAGCTGCTCTTGCCAAATGAACAAAATAATGCAAAAAAGTTTTCACAGTATTTACCTCATTACATACGATTTTATAATCGATTGAATCGATTGATAATTATCGATTGATGGAACATAATAATATATTTTATGTATTATTTAGTGATTATAATTATAATATTAATTTATTTTTTACATATTTTCGTATTCCATATAAATCAAAACTATGTAATATATTATAATTACCATTCAATCGTTACGGTAATTTTATTAAATTACATTTCGAATATTTTGACATCGATTAATCGATTGACAACAATGATGATGTAATCCCTAATAATGTCATTTTGGTAACCATAGTATTTATAAATAACACCACTGTATTATCATATTTGTCATCGATCTTTCATCTTTCTACGCGTGTTCTTGTATATTTTTACTATCAAATATTTTCAGTGTATTTGGAGTCCTATTTACTATTGAAACTCATCGACACGTACACAGTGATTTTAATTTTCTATTGTATTCGCTTTCGTACTTGTGTTTTGGTGAATGTGTTTCGCAGTTTCGCTACAATTTCTTGCAAACCAATACTTTATGAATATGGACTCCTTAATCGCCTGTTTTGTGACTGACAAAGGTTCAGAATAAGTCCTGAACACTGGATAACGTACCCTATACATCTTTAGAAGATCAGGAAGTTGCTGTGGCCATACTTACAATGAGTATATTATGGTATCTTGATTGGGCAAGGTACTAACGAAATATAACGCCTCCTGCACAACTACACGAAATATTAATATATTACAATGATAACTAATAAAATCTCTTGAAATATGCAATAGCTTTTATTATACAACCTTTTTATGACATTCGTTTTGGGTGAAAACCATTGAAGTAGTAGATATTATAATAGACACCCGCCAACGTAAGTGTAACATACATATTAAATAGCACTGTGACACGAGCATAATCATAACCTATAATTAAGGTGATTCATTCTAGGATTTCCTTAGTTGGCCATTGCTGGAAGCCGTGAAAATTGGAGAAATTGAACTTTTTGCAATAATCTAATTAACAGCCAATTTCCAGTCTTGTCTACTTAGGCCTGAGTTTCTATGGAAACTGGGGTTCTCCTTTATGGGAAAAGTTGTCGGTAAAATCGCGATGGTTAAAACATATTTCAGTTTAGAATTCAGGGCCAGACTGTATTGGATTATAATTAATAACTCAGTTAAATGTGAGACCTATAAGTTGTACGTTGAATTCTGAATTTATTAATTTTACTGTTGTATTTTGATGTAACTTTGACCCTCAATCACGTCATATTAATATTATAGTTAAAATATGTAAAAGTTTGTAAGGATTTTTATTACTGTTTCACGCAAAAACTACTTTAGCCCACAGGGCCACAGGCGGACTGTGACCTAGAATAGGATAATGGGTACTTATTTTCTCAGAAAACGCGGGAAAAGTAGTAGAGCACTGGTATGAATTACATCCTTTATCGGTTTATTATTTGGGATTGACACAAGATGATAGATCCTTAAACATTTTTTTAATATTTTTTAGTAACTTTTCGATATAAGAACTGACGATCCACCTGATTGTAAGTGGTCACAAACTGACATACCGACACACTGTATACAAATCAAACTTTTTCTATTATAATATTTTCTATTATAATCTCTTTAAGAAATAACTGTGTCTTTATAAGAAATAACAATGTTTTTAGAATTTTAATGTGTTTTTAAAACATTTATGTATTACAGTTTATTTATCACGGGTTTTTACTACCAATAATTCTTGACTAAATATAACTGACTTCAAAAATAGGGATAACTCAAAAACTAATCGTCAGATCTCGCTCAAAATTAAATGAAACTACATGACTAGCACCAGCTATCAATTAAAAAAAGAATCATCAAAATCGATTTACCCAGTCGAAAATTCTGAGGTAGGTACCTACTTAACAAACATAAAAAAAACATTTGAATTCAATCCTTTTTTGAAGTCGGTTAAAAATAGCGTAGAAAGACAAGTATTATTAGTGACTTTAATATTGTTACCAATTTATTAACACAAAATATGCAATGACGATTTTATATCACTCTATCAATCTTGTAAGACTTGTTTTGACGCCGTAACAAAACATAATTTCGTAAAGGAGTAGGTACTTTGAAAAAAGCTCTGTGCTTAGTAAACTAAGTAATATAATGAAATATAATAAGAAATTATTACACTCTGTTTGGTTAAGCATGTTTTTACACTTAGACAGTCAAACAGCTTTGAATAGGTAAATTGTTTAGAACACAGGTTTAGAAGGAAGATTTTATTATTTTTCTTTATAGTTATGAAAAACATTTATTTTTATTGTTATTTATTAAAAAAAATGTTAATAAATAAATTATGCATCTGAAATACATTTTTTTTTTATAAATTATAAGTTATAGTTATTAGTAATTATAATTATACATTTTACATGCAATGTGTGCAAGTGGCTTGTAATATTTTTACACGGAACTAAAAATCAATATTACATTCAAAATTCAGTTATGAATGTAATAGTCTCTGCCCAAGCTTAAGCTCGTGACTGTACAAGTGTACAATTTAGAGATGTTAGTATTTCAAAGTGCTAAAAAAAGAAGAAAAGTTTTTTCACTCAAAGATTGGACGAGAAGGTTACACAAAGAAAAGTGTAAAGAATTGTAAAGAAATGTACCTAGTTTTTAGACGTTTTTATTCAAAAACAACTCTGTAACGAATGGTTGCAGTGACAAAAAGCAAATTAGCGAAGTTACCTGAAATGCTTACATACGAGTACTTTCGTATTGCAGAAGATAAAAAAAAAACTAACTTTTTGTGTCAATGGTCGAAAAGCACATTGGATATCATGGTAAAGGTCGTAGCTCATTTATACGATGACACTGATCCCACACCGCAACTGCACAACACCGCCTGTAAAGCAAGCAGACAACTCGTTGTCTCCGTGCCTACTGCTAGCAGGCTACACGCTTCCCCGCGCCTACAGCTAGCAGGCTACACGCTTCCCCGCGCCTACAGCTAGCAGGCTACACGCGGACCCTGCGCCTTTCACACGTATGCGACGGAGCCAGTTGCGACCTCCATCCACCCGCGCACGTACGCCGTCCGTTAGCGGGCTTCAAGCCAGCAGCCGCCGTGCTCAAAGCATGCGGGCCGCTCGCTTAAGTGTGCGGTACGCCAGACGTTAACTATTGAGGGGCAAGGTTGCGGTTAGCTTGCTTCCCGCGCGCGGCCTGCTAATTTTTGTTGTTACTGTAAAGTGCACCTACAAAGCACGATTTTAAGTTTATATTTGAATTCTCATACTTCGGTTGGGTGGGAGCGGTGTCGTTTAAATGAGCTACGACCTTAATGGTCATCGCATCTGTCCGTAATATAATAATTGAGGCACTACCAATGCGTTGCCGACCAAGAAAAAACTAGACACAAAAAATTATGTCATGATACTATAATAATGGTAGTTATTGGTGAATTTATTGAATAGGTGTTCCTGATAATTATTTTCTGGTCTAGAGTTAATATTCCAGACTTATAAGGAAAATTTTTGTAACCTTATTTACACCACAAAACAGAGTTTACTAGATCACTGTAGATCATGTACTCTAATACATTAATACCGATTTTAAACTAATACCCTTGTAAACCATAATACCTATGGTATCTATGTGTGTTGTGTGTAGTCTATGGCATCCACAAAATAGCGAATCCTAGTGTGGGTGAGTGTGCAAAATTATTCATTTATAATTCTACTCTTCCCTTTTGGCTTTTAAATCCCACACAAATAATACAACTTACGATTAGTACCTACCTGTGCGGACTCCTGCAGCCTCGCACGAATTATATTAAAGTGATTTTATTTTCAACCAGTGTTGCCATAGTTTTTACATTTGTCATACAGATTATGAATATACCATTTCCACAGACTATTATAAAGATGAATTTGTAACAGTACCCTTCTAATAAGCAAGCATATTGAGCATGCAGAATAAGTGCCGTAATCTATTATCACAGTTAAGGCAAAAAAACCATTGACATTGACCGAGTAACGGCATATGTACTTAGTGTAAATGACTTCATTCTGAAATAGAACAAAGTTCAAGGGCATCATGCTACAGTACTGGCGGTCTTCCAGATATGATGATGCGATTACGGCAAAAACTTCAGCCAAGCCGTAATGGGGGCTGAGAATAGAAAAAATCTTGGGCTAAGGCTAAGGGATCTGTAGTGTTTTATCAAAAAGCGATAATAAAAGAAATAAATGCCAACAGCACTTTTTTCTTAAGATTATGGAGGTTTGTATTATTTGACGAACCGCATGGCGCAATGGTTACCATGCCGGATCGCCGCGCCAAGGGTCCTGGGTTCGATTCCCAACGAGGCGGATATTTTAATGATGAGTTTGGATTTCAGTTCTCGGTCTGGGTGTGAGTGTCCTTGTCTCTGTGTGTTGTCCATGGCACCCACGACATAGGGAATCCTAGTGTGGGGCTATAAGTGTGAAAACGAAAGAAAAAAAAATGTTTTGGAATTTATGTTACCACAAATCTACACATTTTGAATTGTACCGAGTACTATCGGTTTTTCTCTGACAGTCGTTTCAAAACAGTTCTGAATAGGAAAGGTCAAATACCTACTAAAAGTAGGATTTTCTGTGTCACGGGTGGTATGGAGAACACAAATAAGACATCACTAATACCAACTAAACAACATTTTGCTTCATCAGATCAACCAGCAATAGCACAAACGGCATCTCAAATGCGTTGCTGGTTGATATAAGGTCTGTAGTCCTTATGAAATAAGGTGCAAATTAGATCAAATATTATCTTCAAACTACGGAATCCTAAAACTCTAGACCCTGTATAATATTATCGGCGATCACTTTGACAGTTGACCTGGAATGACGCTCGACGTCGACCTTGCGAGTGAGAAGTCACGTCGTAGAAAATATATGAGAAAGTATTAGAAGTATTCTCATACCGTATCCGGGCGGCTTAGAATTCTTGTAGGTATAGAATTATTTCACGCCGGCATACTTGTTAAGGTACCTACCGGTTGTAAGAGGCCAGCCCGCTAAGTGAACCTTCATAAGAGAATTATGTTTTCAATATTATCTATACTAATATTATAAAGAGGAAAGATTTGATTGTTTGCTTGCATTGAATAGGCTCCGAAACTACCGAACCGATTTGAAAAATTCTTTCACTGTTAGGAAGCTACACTATCCTCGGGTGACATAGCTATATTTTTATTTTTTTCTACAATTTTTCCCGAAGCGAAGCGATGCGATTTCCTAGTCGTTAATATTATTACTGGTACATTATTATCTTTCTGTGAAGTTTGACTAGCTACCACCCTCTTGCTTGTATCAGCCACCAAAGAACTCGTTGTGATCTGATTGTAAACTTGAGAGCCAGTTGTTTCTTTCTCTCTCTTTCTTTTTGGTCGACAACGCATCAGTTACATCTTTGGTATTGCTAATGTGTATGGGCGAAAGTGACTTATCATTAGGTGGATCGTCAGCTCGTTCATTGTCGGCTAGTTAGTCGGCTACATGCAAAAAAAAGAATATTTTTTATTATAGAAATAAAGCAATTAGGTGCTGTTAATTTCTCAAGAACGTTTTATGTCCTCGGCAAATTGCAATTCGTAAGTCTTTTTAATGGTGTAAGTTTTGTGCTCGTTGTTCATAAACTTTGACTATTTACTCTTCTGAACACATTAAGGAATTTAAAATATATAACCATTTGCAATGAAAATATCGAAAACTTTTATCTCAAGTTCACCTTAGGGTACGATTCCACCAAAATAGTGTGCAGCACATTTGTTTACAAACATTTTGTGCAAAACTCCAGCATTGCACTTTAAGCTAGTATCGCGTTTAGCTGCTGTCTCCACCGGCAAGGCTGTGCGTAACTTTTGTAAACGCACAGTGTGGCACACTTGTGCACAAACATGTTCACTGAGAAGAGTTTTCTGTCCTCAGATGTTAAATATGGACGGGCAGGAAAACGTAGTGCTTTGTGCTGCAGCTTGTGTTTTATTATTTAGTTTGCTTAAAAAAAAACGAAGAATAAAAGCAAGATTGAGTTCGTGAACAACAAGCGTGTACGCGTCAACGCGAGTCCACTGCGTACATGTGTGCGCGCACAAAAGTATACAGATGTGCGTGAACAATTTTAAATGTTCGCGCACAATTTGTTACTGTATGCCCAGGTGACTCGACCAGCGTGAACATTTGTGTCGTACACTGTGCATTACAGTGCCGCACAGTTCAGCACACTGGTGGAATCAAGCCTTTATGTCCGCTATGTCAGTATCCTACATAGAACTGTCAAAAAGCCACAACATTACGTTTAATGTTAGTTGTTATCACTTTACCTTACTTATTCATTAATAAGGAAAAATTCACCCATCTATCCCCCCCCCCCCCCTATCCAACGTTTTCCCTTATCTATCCGACGTTCTGAGTCCCTCCTTTCCTTTAAGAATAAAGTTAAGGATTACTATCTAAACCTTTGACTAGCTTTCGTGGATTGCTTTGATGACATAAAATACTTAGTAACATTGTATTTTACTTGACTTGTATTATTTTATGTAGTTCAATATTAAATATTGCGATTATAATTATAATTATATATATATATGTATATAAACTATATTATATATGTATTGTATTTATTTGTATACATCTTAATTAACATATATATGTTTTATTTATGTACCTTATTATCTACATAGTTTGTTTTATCTTTTGTTTTAAATATTAATTCGTAAACTTCTTACTGTTTGCACCTCTACCTACGCATTTCTTGAAAGTCTGTGTCCTCTACTCTTAGGTTGTGTGGTAGAAATCGCTATTACAGCGATAAGACCGCCTATTGTGTCTAATAATACTAAAATTGTAATATTTTATGTACTTCTAGTGTGCACAATAAAGAATATTGTATTGTATTGTAATTTACTAATTATGAATAGAATATGGTAGTAACCGAGCTAGTAGCTTTTATGGACGACTATCTACCACGCCATTCATTGCATCTTATACCTAACCTTATCGTGTGTCCTTTATACCTATTTTTGTTTATGGAAATAGCCCGCAGAAGAGCTGACCATCCACCTGATTGTAAGCGGCTATCGTCGCCCATGAACATCAACAATACCAAAGACATCATTGTTGCGTTACCGGCCAAGAAAGAGAGAAGAAAAAGAAAGAAAATAAAATGAGAGGTGTCAAGGGACACCCAGATGGAACGAAGTTCCTTTCGATTTAAGTATTGTTTTTTGAAGTGATTCAGAAAGTTAGCGTGATTCAGAAAGTTGTACAGCACCATCTCTGTAAAACTCACTGAATCACTTCAAAAAGTATCGTACCAACATTTCGTAAGAAAATTTTCCTTCTAGCCCCCTTTCATAACGCGCGATAAGGAACTTCGTTCCAAAACTAGCTCTCAAGCCCCCAGCCGGAAAACGATGAGTCGTTTGGCGGCTGACTCATGCTCAAGGATGGTAGCTATCCAGGCGAATCCCATGGAGAAATAATAATAGTAATATGGTATTAATTAACAATTAAAATCAATATTACCAATATAATCCCCCCGAGGGGTCCTATCACCAGCGGTAGGATTTAGTCGCTTCTTACGACACCCATCCAGCGTGGGATTGGGGTTAGTATTTTAAGCCGGCCCAATACAGCTAAAATACCTACTGAAATAAAAATGTTTTTAAACAATGTTTCCTAATTCAAAACTTGCGTGATGTTTTTCATACTTTCCTATGATTTGAATCGGAGTGTTGTTGTCGACTTATGGCACAATGACAAGTCCTCAAAATACAACTGTATAGACTTCACTGTTACGAGTTACACAACTTTTAATTAAAATACGAAAGCTATAAAAACGGTTTAATATTTTAATTACGTGCGTTAATAACAAAGTGTGTGGGATGTCTGAACTTCCAAAATGCTTTGCGTGCGCAATACAGAGTGCCTAACTCGTAAACTTGTTTTACCTGGATCGAAAGTCTGTTACATAAATATTCATAACCATGTTACGAAAAGTAATGATTATGAAAATGAGGAGTGTAAGGATTCTCCGTTTTCAAACTCATCTACTTGAGTTAAACAATACAATTAAATATAACACAAATATTATTTATTGTGCTTACAGAAGGAAATAATTATTGTAAAACATACATTAGGTGTGATTTATACAAGTTTTATCGCTAAGCAGCTATCTCTACCAGACGGGCTTCGGGTAGAAATAAAAGACCAAATCGGTAGAATAAAATTACTAGTAAGAGGAGAATAATATTCTGTGTTTAAATATTACATGAATATTCCATGGTGTATTTTCAGTTTCAAATTTAAATATTTAAACACTTTTCCGTTTCTTTAGACGTCGTATTTGATTGTTTCCAATATTATCTTGCCACTACTTTTTACGAATGTTATTAGTTTAGTTTAAAAAGTTTATTAGTAAACAGAGTTTAACTTTTGACATTAAATGACACAATTTAAATTCTGATTATTTAAAGTTACAGGTTACGACAAAAATACCCTGTACCTATGCTTATTTACTAAATAAGACTCAACTAAAAAATTGCTAACTACTAACTATCGCCAGTGTTTGGTTGAACGCGCTAATCTCAGGAACTACTGATTCGAATTGAAAAATTATTTTTGTGTTTCATAGTCCATTTATCGAGGAAGGCTATAATAACATCATAATATTTAAATAGTTAGTTTTTTCCACAAACTAACGTGGGTTTTATACGCGGCACAGCTTGTGTATTATAAATAAAGTTGGCTGCTAGTGCCTATATAAAAATATAGGAGCCCACTATAAGTACCATAGGCAATAAAGATTGCAAGCCGGAACCGGATAACGCGTAGTTTAAACATCTAAACCGGGTAAGGCCGCTAAACAGGACCGGATGTCCGGCGGGTAACCGAAACCGGCTGTACGCTGGTGTGGTGACGAAAGTGTCTATTGTATTTTATCGTGTAAATGTTCAAACTGGTTGAATAAATTTTACTGAAACTTCAAGGTTGTTGGCATGTTAGGTATTTTTTATAGCAATTTCTTCAAAATATAATAAATTCTTAAGATGGCTGTACCATAAACAGTACGTTTATTTTATAGGGTATCCACATATTATGTATCGTGTTGTATTGTTTTTATAAGGTATGCTAGGCTTCGACTACCTTGAAGTTAAGCTAGAAGTTACTATTATGGATAATTTTTGTCGGCTGATTAGAAGAGATATAAGGGATACATCATTGCTATCGTTACTGTCTCTGAATGCCCCCAAAAAGGACAGAAGACGTCGACAACAGGAGCTCTTTCTGGTTCCTGGGTGTAGGCTGCTACAGGTTTGCGGGTCGCCTCTGGTTCACGCATTAACTTTGTTGAATGGTGGCGTTGCTTGGGAATCTAACCTTGACCTTTTTACAAACACACCTGCTGTATTTCACATAGCAATCAGCAGATGTTCAATATGGGACAAACCAACGTAGAAAATCTGTGTAGAAAATAATAAATAAATAGATGCATGATATACTGTGACTACTATATATTATGTAAATTCACAATGTCTATTTAAATTATATGATATTATTTTTGATTTATGTTAAATCCATTTACGGCCATTCTCAGTATTTTATCTATCTATAATCCTCAACTCTGCTGATTCGTAACTGTCAAAAGTCTTTAGCACTCAGGTAGACCTTATTATTAGACAGTATTAGGTTTTAGTCGGTAAAAAATTCACAATTTTTCCGTTTTCATCTTTACCGTCAACGAGTTGAAGATATCTTTGGTATTGATGTCCATAGGCGAAAATGACCGCTTACAATCAGGTAGTTTATCAAACTTATTTATATATCCTTCTAAGGTTTAGAGATAAACTCTTCATACCTAAAAATTTACACAAGGATTATTAGTCTGGTGAATGAAACCTTTTAAAAATGTTAAAATTCGTTGCTTTTCAACATTTTATTCCCAAATAAATTCCTTTGGAATAGTATTGTTTTAAATTTTTTCATGACAGGCTTTTATTTTCATTTTAAGGGTTCTGAAGTAAAATCGGAACCCTTATAGTTTTGTTATGTCCATCCGTCCGTCTGTCCGAAGCAAAACGCCGAGACCCTTAGTGTTAGAAACCTGTAATTTGGCATGAAGATACATATTTATTAAAACTCCAGAATCGTAGAATAGAATATTGAAAAACATTTTTTTTCCAGGGCACATCCTCTACAGGTAACGTGAAAACTATCATGGCTATGTTAGCATAAGTAGTTAATGAGTAATAGTCGATAAACTTACTACTTCGGAACCCTACATTGAGCGTGGTCTGACACGCACTTGTCCGGTTTTTTTAAAGTAATAGACTGCTTGGAACATTAGCAGATGTCGTTGCTTTCGTTTCTCTCTCGCCGCATACATGTTTTTGAACTAAATTACTTTGGACAGTGTTTGGGGTGCAAATCATAAACTTATTGCTAGTAAACTAGGCCTAATAACTAGTACCACTACTACTAGTACTAGTAAGTACTAGTTTTTAACCAACTTCAAAAAAAGGAGGAGTTTCTCAATTCAACTGTTTTTTAATTTGTGTTACCGCACAACGTTTCACTGGGTGTACCGATTTTGATGACTTTTTTTTATAATCAAAAGCTGGTGCTTGTCATGTGGTTCCATTTAAAGGAGAACCCCAGTTTCCATAGAAACTCAGGCCTAAGTAGACTAGACTGGAAATTGGCTGTTAATTAGATTATTGCAAAAGGTTCAATTTCTCCAATTTTCACGGCTGTCAGCAATGGCCAACTAAGGAAATCCTAGAATGAATCACCTTAATTATAAGTTATGATTATGTCATACTCGTGTCACAGTGCTATTTAATATGTATGTTACACGTAAGTGTAAGTGTAGAGGTTTATAGTAATATAAACCTCTTCTCACAAATACTAACACTTAAACTACGAGTTTAATGGCTAAAACTAAGTTGGCGGGTGTCTATTATACTTATCTACTACTTCAATGGTTTTCACCCAAAACGAATGACATAAAAAGGTTGTATAATAAAAGCTATTGCATATTTCAAGAGATTTTATTAGTTATCATTATAATATATTAACATTTCGTCTAGTTGTGCAGGAGGCGCTATATTTCGTTAGTACCTTGCCCAATCAAGATACCTTATATACTCATTGTAAGTATGGCCACAGCAACCTCCTGATCTTCTAAAGATGTATAGGGTACGTTATCCAGTGTTCAGGACTTATTCTGAACCTTTGTTTGTCACAAAACAGGCGATTAAGGAATCCATATTCATATATATGTAGTATTGGTTTGCAAGAAATTGTAGCGAAACTGCGAAACACATTCACCAAAACACAAGTACGAAAGCGAATACAATAGAAAATTAAAATCACTGTGTGCGTGTCGATGAGTTTCAATAGTAAATAGGACTCCAAATACGCTGAAAATATTTGATTGTAAAAATATACAAGAACACGCGTAGAAAGATGAAAGATCGTTGAGAAATATGACAATACAGTGGTGTTATTTATAAATACTATGGTTACCAAAATGACATTATTAGGGATTACATCATCTTTGTTGTCAATCGATTAATCGATGTCAAAATATTCGAAATGTAATTTAATAAAATTAGCGTAACGATTAAATGGTAAGTACCCGGATGACCGAGCTTTGCTCGGTTTAGTGTTGCTTTACAACGCTATTTACTGAAGTAGCTTTAGTATTGCTACTTGCCAATAGATGTCAGGAAGAGTATATTGTAGAAGTTTATCATTGCCTGAAAACACCGATAAAACGACATTTACTGTATACTAAATTTCATGAAAATCGTTGGAGCAGATTCCGAGATTCCAATTATATATATATATATATACAAGAATTGCTCGTTTAAAGGTATTAGATTATAATATATTACATAGTTTTGATTTATACGGAATACGAAAATATGTAAAAAATAAATTAATATTATAATTATAATCAATAAATAATACATGAAGTATATTATTATGTTCCATCAATCGATCAATATCAATCGATTCAATCGATTATAAAATCGTATGTAATGAGGTAAATACTGTGAAAACTTTTTTGCATTATTTAGTTCATTTGGCAAGAGCAGCTGAAGCTAAGATTTAAATATGTTTATCTTATAAATAAGACGATTTTTTTGCTATATAGTTTACACTTGTCTAGTCCGATGTTCTAGCACAGATAACATATGGTTCGAGGCCGAAAATTGGGGTTCTCCTTTGAGCGAGATCTGACAAGCAGTTTAAGAGTTATCCCTAATAATGCGTATTTAATTTACATTTAAATTAATTTAATTTTGACTAAGTTTTTATTACTTGTTAGAATACTGTTTCTTTGAAGTGGGTTATTTTTTTGGTAAAATTTAGATTATGTTAAATAAAATATGGGTGAATTAAACTTCAAGCAAGCTTTAAAAATAACCAAATCATAGTATATTACATGAATTTTCGCATCATGAAATGCCGTGGCTATTTGAGATAACAATAGAGCTATCAAGTAATTATTTCAAAAACCCTTTTGATACGATGTCGAATTCATCAATACAACGCATTACTATTTCAATATTTCTCGTATATCTTATAAATATCAGTAATATAATATTATAATTAAACCTTATAAGTAACTCAAAAAGTTAACTGTGGAATGAGCTTCCTTCTGAGGTATTCCCGGAGCGCTACGACACGGGGTTCTTCAAAAAAGGTGTAAAAAGAGTTGTCCTTCAGGGCCGGCGATGCATTGGCTATTCCTCTGGTATCTCAGTCCATAGGTGACGGTGACCATTTACCATCAGGTGGCCTGTCTGCTTTTTCGTCAGCCCTTCAGGATATAGAGCTATTAAGATGTTTTTTCAAAAAGCCTTTTGATACGTTATCGAATTCATCGAGATAATCCATTAATATTTCGATTCTCGTATATCTTATATAAAAAAATATATATCCAGAAAGTATCATTAAATCGCTGGTCGCTCATACCTTGCACGCTGCTCCGGTAATGAAGCTTGTCTTCTCTGCTGTATTTTCTCTCGACGCGCTCTCCACTGTCCGCCATAATGTACTCGTAAAACCCGGTCTCTTTAGTGAATTTATAAAATATAGGGTTATATTATAGATGTAGGCCTTGCTATCCCAAAATTATCAAGTTGGGCTGGTAAGAAGAAGGCTCATTAAGGGTAATGACACTGCACAAACTACCAAATTAAAAAATGTATATAGAAAATCAGTTGGCAAACAGAACGAGACAGAGATTGTATCTGTTTTCTCTCTATTTTAGCACAGAGTAGCGCATAGGCTAATTTATCTTTATTATAATAATAATAATAACTTTATTGACCATAATAAATGCTACATGTCTGTCGTTAGAACCCTGGCTCCCAGAAAAGCGTACCTTAAGAAACACCTGAACAAAAACAAGTGATTTTTAATGGAATTGGGTTCTATTTCTTCATCGAACATACGGCATCCTAAAAAACTTAAGCCGTATAAAATCGTCAAGCCGTAACGAGTTACGACCACTAAACATCTTACGCTCACGCTCAAGTATTTTCACGTTGGGCTTTATATCCGATATTTATGTGTGAGCAGCTACAATTCTTAAGATCCGCCATCAAAATAATGGCCTACAATTAGTCTGTGACAAGTGAGGGAGCTTCCGGTTCCCTATTAATAAAATAAGGCCTTTTATCTCACGTACGATAGGCCATATATTATGTACAGGTTTTATGTTGAAGTCATATGTCTTAGCGCCTTTGAAACCGTTTGGTAGATAGGTTAATCCCTCCAAAGCTCGATGACTTTAGAGGTCTACTGTTAGATATAGGCCTCCCCTAACTTTTGCCATTCTGACCGGTCTTGAGCCTTTTGAATCCAATGGATGTCCGCTGTCTTCTTCAGGTCGTCACTTTATCTGGTCAGGGGCGTTCTATACTTCTTTTTCTATGACATGGTGTCCAGTATAGTATCTTCCTTGCCCAACGGTTTTCGGTCCTTTGAACTGTGCGAAATCCATTACTATTTTTGCCGTCTATTATTTGAGTAATATAGAGTAGGGATAGCTGAGCAATAAATAAATAAACAAATTATCATTATCATTATCAATATCGATAATGGTTTAGGTACAGAGTGGGCGGACATTTTGCTGTTTCTAGTTGAATACACTAGCTTCCTAGACGAGACTACACACTCGTAACTCCTCTCATCGGCAATAGACCAGCGTGATGCTAGACCTCCTTTTATGAGGAGATCTGTTCCTAAGCTTAGCAATTACTATTAAAGCCAGCCTGTCTTACAAATCACTATTTAGTCCTTCTAATTACAGATACCTACCTGTTACACATAATGTACATAGGTTTTAGTCGCTATTACGCTCCAGATGGGATTGCGTCCTAATTTCATTTTGACAAATGGCTATCTGTCTCACTGTCTGCATAGATATTGTAAGGTTATGTATTTGAAGATTTATGACCGTTTTAAATAACCCTATACTGCTGAATAAAGATCCTTTTCTTTTGTACACACGACTGTTAACCCCGTAAGTGTGTATAATAAATTAAAAACGTCGTAGAAAAAGTTATATGAGCCGTGTCTTTGTGTTTACACCTTTATCATTTCACAGATGACGTTGTAAACTTTTGTAGAGTCAGCACAAGAGTTTGGTATGCAGGGGTTATTACAAAACGTTGTGTCATGTCCTGAAAGCTTAATCTTTAGCTGACTGTATTATTATTCTCTATGGAGGTAGGTTAAGTGTGTTAAAATTACGTTGCAGCACAGGCATCAATAAAATTTAATGTTAGGTACCTATTAATGTTAGATGTATTTTTTCTAAGTAGAGTAGTACCTTCTATTTTTTATTTATTTTTCTTACATATATCTCATTTATGTATTCACTTTGTTATGTGGTGTAATTGCTACCCTCGAATACATCCATTACATTGCATTTAATTTCATTTCAGAATTATACGATATTGAGTTGTTTAACTATAAAAAATACTATTTACAAGGTTTGAATTGGCTTCAACCCATTAATGGCCCACTACTGGGCACGGATTTCTCCTCTTGAGGAGGCCTAGAGCATACCCACCCCGCTGCTCCACTGCGGATTGGTGGTGGGATGTTTGAATTACTCTTACTTAATTTTGCCACCAATCTAAATTACATCTGTTATATTCAATACAATACCAATTTGACTATTTTTCGTCAATAGCAGAGTACATAAGCAACTATCCCTTAAAGCATTAAATTGGACAAAGAGTAACAAATAAATACCCCTGAAAAACCTATATGAACAAAACAAGTATAATACGGGATAATGTATGAAATATAAATGGTAATTACTTAAGTCTTGAAGATTCTTACAGCCTAGTAAAACAGGTAAATATAAACCGACAGAACACCTGCTCTCGTTCATGTAAAATTCATTAGAGGTAGCAATCTCCATTTTCTTCCAGAGCCCGGGTAATGTAAAATTCCTGTAGGGTAAAAGCCGGATAGATGCCCCACTTTTCAAATATGCTCTATTATATGAAACTATGTAATTACTAAGAATAATGCAATACGTATATCAAAACATAGGTCCTTTATCTTTTATATTAGCCTATTTTTGTGAACATAATTAATATTGGTTTTGAGTAAATCATGTTTTATTTGACCTCTCAAAAAGGGGATACTTGCCTATTGTGGCGGATACTAGCCTAACGTTAAAAATGCTTCGGGGGATACTTGCCTCGTGCAAGGATAGAGGCCTCAATATGATTTTTTTAGACAGAAACAATCAATTTAAGTAATTGGTCTTTTTATTTACTGAGATCCTTTATTAAGTAAAAATTACAATATAATATTAGTTGTTGTTTTCTCATTTTAAACTATAAAAATAAAACAAAAATAGCCTGGAAACTTAAAAGTTACGTAAGTTATGAGTAAAATTACTATTATTTATCACAAAGAGTACAATATGGCAAATAAAGGCAGTGGAGGAGCGTGTAAATAGCTCCTCCAAAGGAAACGGGGATGAGACTAGCCAAGTCAAATCTGAAGGCTGCGGAGCGTTGGTGCGGAGCAATAAACAAAATAAATTACAATAGATGCACATCAAACGACTCACCAGTCTCACACGAAGCTGAAGATCTTGAATCCAGCCGCGCGGCGGTATTAAAATTGCAATCCAAAGGATTTGTTATTAAATAACAGCGGTTGAATATATAAAATATGCAGGAAGCGGCGAATCAACTAGGAGCGGTTATAGATACAACGACAAAAAATTCAAATCTTCTCAATGTTGACATTTCTTTTCTTTTTCCTTTGAAGGCTTTCCCCAGCCAGTGGTAGCGCCGCGGAGGTCGATATAATGGCATAACTATTAAAACATATTCTGAATATTGCCCGCGCAACCATACTCCCCGGCTTTGGAAGTTCGAAGAACTTTCAAAAGAAAAAACAAAATAAACGAAATTTTAAATTAAGCCTTGCGGTGTAAGATCAAGGGACGTATATGATCCTTGAAATCCTAATTTAATCTTAAAGGAAAATTAGATTATAATAAAGTAATAAAAATTATGAAAGAAAATTATAATTAGTTATTGTGTAGGTATGGGATAAAGTTTAACAACAGGTCGCTTAAACGTGCCACTTTGTGTTTTAATTAACGCGACTCTAACTACACCATCACTACCAGGATAAACTTGCTGGATGATACCTAATGGCCAACGTAAAGGTGGTATGTTATCTTGGTCAATTAGAACTACAGTTCCAACACGAACTGGATTGTCAGGAGTACACCATTTCTGCCTGACCTGTAGCGTTTGCAAATATTCAGCCCTCCACCCTTTCCAATATGACTGTACTAGAACGTCTAACAATTTTTTAGTGAAGCATGAAACGTACACTATAATCCGAAGCAATTTATTCCATGATGAAACGCGGTTAAAACAATCATATAAAAAGGGCGGCTTATTTTTGACTGCGGAACTTACATGTGCTTTAAAAGTCACCTTAAATTCTGGTAACTGTTCACAATTGTCATCAGACAAAAAGGAATGTATAGGCCACCTAACCACAGGATAACTCATCCACGAGGGTCCATTCCACCAAAGATGATGGTTTACCAACCAAAGGAAGGTAAAAGACCCCTTGAGACGCAGTCGCCGGGATTATCAGATCCTGCGACATGATAAGCATTTCGAGGATCTAGATTTTCCTGGAACTGAGCAATCCGATTACTCACGAAAATAGACCACTTATGTGGTGAAGAATGTATCCAGGAAAGAGCTATAGTTGAATTTGAAAAGGTATAAACACCTGAGATATTAATGCGGTTACTATAAGTATTAATAACAATTTTTACTAAGCGGGACATTAAAACAGCGGCGCATAACTCTAATCGAGCAAGCGTAGTAATTCTAACAGGAGAAACTTTAGACTTGGAACACAAGAGTCTCACAATTATATTTCCGGCCTCGTCAGTTATATGTAAATAAATCACACAACCATAGGCCTTGAGGCTTGCGTCACAAAATGCAACTATATTCACCCTACAGTTATTAAAAAAACCAATATGGCGCGGTATTTTTATTTCCGATAACAACGGTAATTCCTTGACGAGCAACGAAAAAGATCTAATTATGTCGTCTGGAGGCATATCATCCAAATCCACTTTACTAATCCACAGATCTTTAATAAGCAATTTCGCGTATACTATAACTGGAGATACTAGACCCAGAACGTCAAAAAAGCGAGCGACAAAGGAAAGTATAATGCGTTTTGTACATTTATTATCACTACAAGAAGTAAACAACTGAAATACGTCTTCGTCTGGAAACCAAATTAGACCTAATATCTTCATGTTGCTACTAGTATCACCAGAGAAATTAACTGGAGCGCGGTGTGAACGTGACAAGCAATCAAAAAATTCGGAAGAATTGCTGGCCCATTTAACCAGATCAAAACAGCCGCTTTTAAACAAAGAAATTAACTCATTGGCTAAACTTTCAGCGCTGTCCTTATCTAACACTGACGTCACCAAATCGTCCATATATAAACAATTCGACTGGATGACAGAAGCTGCATCAGGCAAACTAGAACCTTCATCTGATGCTAACTGGCGTACAGTACGCATTGCTACAAATGGACTGGACTTCAGACCCAAGGGCACGCGGTTAAATTGAAAAGTGCGTAATTTTTCACTTTCAGAAAAACGAAATAATATTTTTAAATATTTACGATGTGATTCTGGAACTGCTATTTGCAAGTACATTTGCTTAATATCTGCGGTTAATGCAACTGGAAATGAACGAAAATCTAATAAAAGTAAGAAGAGATCAGTTTGTAGGTTAGGCCCTGAATGTAAAATATCATTAAGTGACAACCCTGTGTGAGTTTTGGCACTTGCGTCTAACACAACTCGCAACTTAGTCGTTGCTTTATCTTGCCGTATGACGGGGTGGTGCGGAATATAGTAACCATCATCACTATCTGCAGAAAGTACTTCGGATAAGTAACCATTATTTATATAGTCGGTGATGACTTGGTTATAATCATTGCGTAAAGCGGTATTTTGTTTAAACTTACGTTCCAACGCAAGAAAACGGCGGTGTGCCACTGCGCGGGAACTACCGAGGTCAGCGGGATTGCGACTAAAAGGAAGGGCTGCACAGTATCGCCCATCACTGTCGCGAACAACAGAAGTCGTGAACAAATTTTCACATTCCGTTTCATCAGGTGAAAGAAATCGTTTATTAGGAATTTCCTCCAATTCCCATGATTTATGGAGACTATACTCCAGATCACTCAGTGTGATCGCGGTAAAAGAAGCGGGTTGATTGTTATCATTATCAACAAACGACGAAGGAAAATCTCCCATTAAGATGTAACCAAAAGTGGTCGAAAAAGCGGGCGGAAGTGAAATTGAACTATTCGGTTTATATTGTTTACCCAAATAAATATAGGGGAATAATTGGGCACCAATGACCATGTCAATGTTACCAGGGATATTCCATGTGAGGTCCGCTAAAGGTACCCTATTATAATATTCAAAGTTGCGAGCATCAATCTCAAATGCTGGCAATTTGTCTGTTATGTTATCAACAACTAACGCGTGAATATTATATTTTTGCGGCGAAACGCGCGACTCAATTGTCAAATCAACGTAACCATGAATAGGACGAGACGATAAACCTACGCCCTTAAGAGAAGAATTATAAAGCGGAATTACAGATAAGTTGAGTAAATTACAACAATCTAATGTAATTAAATTATTTTGTGAGCCATTGTCCAATAACAGACGAATGACGTTCCTTTCATTATTTTTATTACGTGCATAAACTTGCGCAGTCGACAAAAGTATGGTTGTTCGAGATTTACTATTATCAAGTGATACCATAGTAGCGGGCGATAAACTGTTCGTAGCGAACGAATGCACTGGAGCAGGTTTCATTGAATTAGCGACCATATCACAATGAACATACGGTTCAGCATTCGAAGAGGTCGTCTTCTCCTTATCAACGACTTTGTGAGAGCATGCGTGTAATTGTACCGATGAAGTATTTGAACTTCTTTGTAAATTATTAAAATGTAAAAGTGAGTGATGTCTCTTTTGACAATAATGGCAGACATTACGCGAATTGCAATGCGAAACTGAATGCGATGAGCTTAAACAATTAATACAACAATACTTTGATTTTACGAACTCATAACGCTCTTTAGGAGAATCTAGATTTTTAAACTTGATACAATTAAAAAGTAAATGTTCGGTACTATTACACATGACACAAGGAGCGGTTTTAGAAGATTGAGTATTTTGTTGAATAGTGAAAGTCAGAGATTTACGAGTATTAGAATCTGACTTTTGAGGTTTGTGATGAGTTTGAAAAAAGCTATTACAGTTACTTGATCGTTCTAATATTTTTACTTGATCTTGAACAAATGACACAAGTTCTTCGGAGGTAGGTATTTCCGAAGAGCGAACAGACAACTCAAAAGACTGCACTGTTTGTAAATCTAACTTTTTTATGGCTAAATTAAATAGAATGAAATCTGTTAAATCGGAAATATCTAATTGTTTTAAAGCGGATATCGAAGCGGAGTATTTTTCAATAAAACTACTTAAACTGTTAACTGTCTGCGTGCAATTCTTCAATTCCAATATATTATTTAAATAGAAAGTACCTAATGACCGTTTGTCTTGGAATTTCTTCACTATACTGTTCCAAATGATGTGATAAGTTTCACCAGTTGGTACGATACCGGCAACCATTTGCTGCGCACCATGCGTCAGTCTACCTATCAGATATTGCACACGCTGCGAGTCAGACAGCTGCTGGTTGTTGTGAATATTAGCCTTAAACGACTCATAGAACATTGGCCAATTCTCAGGCTTACCATCGAAAGAAGGAATAACAATAGGCGGTAATTTAACAACGTTATTCACTGGTTGTGATGGCGTGAGGGTAACTGTAGAACTGACTTGTTTAGCGGCATTTACATTATTGCGGACACGTTTTACACGAGTATATGCGTCGTCAAACGAAATTAAACCTTTAAAATCAGGCTCAGCTTCGGGATTTAAAACCAAATTTAAATCATTTATACTGTCAATAATAGACATAAATTCATGGCGCACTTCATCGATCATTTCCGATTCTGCCATGAAGTTTTCTGTTAATCGCGTATCTGCAGTAACAACTACTTTTTTAGATTGATCACATAATTTAGTGACCCTTTGGAAAATTATCTCAGCTTTAGCTTGAAGTAATTTTATTTTATGAGTCTCCATTATGAATGGAGAAAGCAAACCTACCAAAGCTAAGAAATTACCAAAATATCTAATGAATGCGGGAAAATATAATAAAATTATGTACTGATTCAATAATCAGGCTCGAATGGACCAAAAAATAAATATGGAGGAGCGTGGAAATAGCTCCTCCAAAGGAAACGGGGATGAGACTAGCCAAGTCAAATCTGAAGGCTGCGGAGCGTTGGTGCGGAGCAATAAACAAAATAAATTACAATAGATGCACATCAAACGACTCACCAGTCTCACACGAAGCTGAAGATCTTGAATCCAGCCGCGCGGCGGTATTAAAATTGCAATCCAAAGGATTTGTTATTAAATAACAGCGGTTGAATATATAAAATATGCAGGAAGCGGCGAATCAACTAGGAGCGGTTATAGATACAACGACAAAAAATTCAAATCTTCTCAATGTTGACATTTCTTTTCTTTTTCCTTTGAAGGCTTTCCCCAGCCAGTGGTAGCGCCGCGGAGGTCGATATAATGGCATAACTATTAAAACATATTCTGAATATTGCCCGCGCAACCAGGCAGTATCATTATTTTACACCAGATGCTAGGCTTTTCACTTTTCAACATTTCGGTTGTTGTAATAATGTTGGAATAAAATGTTCACACAGCCATTTATAAAAAAGACCTGAAGAAATATATGCCGATTTCTTTTGCATGTTAACTTTGGAACAAGGCGGAAGACCCTCAGAACTGGTTCGTTGATTCCTTTTTGTTTTTTTAATTCTTCGAATGCTAATGCTAAACTATCGTCTGACCAGGTAATATGGCGCAGCATCACGCCTGATTTACACTTATACTTGCAAGGCATTTTGGTTAGATACCTAGAATGAACGCATGAAAATCTTACCTAAGTTGGTACTATTTATTAAAATAGGTTAGAGCAATAATAATAAATGCTAGGATTAGGATAGGAAGATAGGTGGGCATACACAGTAGACATAACAAATAACTTCTGCCTCGAATGGGATTCGCACTCTGGACCCCTCATTCGGCAGGTACACTATGTACCTGCAGTAGCGCTGGGCGAGAGAGCCAATAAGTTGGAGACAACATCAAAAAAATATTTGTCTAGCTGGTTAAATAATTTATAGTTATATTATTACTTTTGCAGATGGTTGTCCCAAAGGCGACTCTCCGCAAAAGTAAATGGGGCGAATATCCTTTTTGATACGGATACTTGCCCTTTACATTTTCTAAGTAAATAGTAAGAAATCAACAGTAAAACGTAATACATACTATAATTTAAACTATAATGCATCCATAGAAACAAGAAGTCGACTAAAACCCAAGCAGTATTAAAAATATTCAATAGAAATTACATACCAAAATAATTTCGTCGCCCGTCAAAGTTTCGTCTTGGAAGATATTTGCTCATACGGACAAAACGAATGCATATACTCTCACGGCTTACATGGCACTCAAGCCTGCGGGAGGGGCACTTCTTATTGTGGTAAAGTGTTAATGTCACCAACATCCCTAACATAGTGTTTTCGAAACCAGGGCAAGTATCCCAATGAGGCAAGTATCCGGCTTTTACCCTATATATCTCCAACATAACATTCTCATAATGTTATATCTTACATAGTTTCGTAGGGTTCATTGACTTTCGTACTGATAACTCGTTTCAGGAAACTTATACCTTACTAGGAAATCGCCCTCGCTTCGCTTCGGGAAAAACAGTAAAAAAATATAATATAGCCTATGTCACCCGGTGATAGTGTAGCTTCCTAACAGTGAAAGAATTTTTCAAATCGGTTCGGTAGTTTCTGAGCCTATTCAATGCAAATAAACAATCAAATCTTTCCTCTTTATAATATTAGTACCTATAGATAACGAACATAAAAAACTACATGGAATTCTTCAAATTAACATTTTATTTATGAACCAATTGAATTATCAGTACAACAGCGAATATCACGCACTCAATTTAGTTTAGTCGTATAACAGAATAACAGAAAAACATATTGGTTTAGAATCAATTGCATTACCATCCCTATTAATCATCATCATATCACCATCACGGTTCTCGGCTGCCACTACCACCCGCCCTCAAAGATGTAAATATAATTATAAAAAATCTACATCAAAAGCCACAACAAAGCAAAAAGTAATTATTTTTTATTACTTCATTGGCTCATTTGAAGTTTGAATTAGTTTACGCGGTCCGAAAGTTTTGGGTGATCAAATAAGAAAAAGACTTTAGAATAGAATCAACTTTAAGATAAAGTAAAACTTTCGGCACCGAGTAAGTAGGTAAGTAAGTACCTACTTTGGAATGGACCCATATTATAAGTTACTGACTAAACTCAGCCACGCTTCGCTGTGGTTAGAGTTACTTTGGCAACCAAAGTAGCAAAGGTGCACCGTTGGTTTAGTTTTACGTACAAGTAAAAGTAAATACATAAAAAAAATATTAATATACGTAGAAAATATACCTACTTAAATACGCTACCTACTATTAAAATATTTACTCTCTATATAACATAAAATAAAATGTTACTGGTCGATAGAAGCTGAGATATTTATATGAATTTCAATAGTCCACGCATACAAATTCGAAGGCGATAAACTAGTCAAGTTAAAAAAATCAAATCTATCCATCAACGGTTTTCAAAACTTTGTTAGTCCAATATGTAAGTATATAATTTAAGACGTTAATCATTTCACTTATTTTCCTTTGAATGCTTCGTAACACGGCAAGTTGTATGAATAGTCTACGATCTGGCCATAATAATACAATAATTAGGTATTACGGCCAACATTTTCCTTAGTATTCCTGATTTTCTCTAATTGTAATTATCACTAATTACGAAGATGTTATAGAAGCACAAAATATGTTCAGGCACAAATGTACTCGTTATTATAAGAATGTATTTCAGGGACAATTACTAATTGATCATTAGCTTCGGAGACAGACGTGTATGAATTAATGACTATTTTATTAGAGTATCACGTAGAGAAATAATAAATCTAGTAATAAATTGGTCACTAATTACTACTTTATTACTTATTATTCAGCTCAACCTTGTATTGTATTAATGAGCCTTCAAAATGTATCGTTTATGAAAAATCAAAAATATCATGATTTTCAAATAGCTTGATTTATAATTGATTTTAATTTAATTTAAATTTGACTTTGCTTTTAATTGGACTTTTATAATAATTTTTGACATGTATACTATTAATTTAATTTAATTTGATTTGACTCGTGTGGTTTTAATTTGTTTGGCATTTAATTTAAGTCAATTTATTTTAATTTAATGGGCTCTAATTTAATTTAATTTAAGTATTTATTTATTTATTTTCATGACTCCCAACTCTGTCATTACAGGAACCCCCAATTCGACAGGTGGGGAAAGCTACAATGCTACAATACATACACTATCCTATAAATCATAATAAACACACAAAAAAAGAATAAAATATCTGATACATACAATAAGAAAAACATCACAAAACTAAAATTAAAAAGATATACATTAATTAAATATTAATATTAGTATGTATTAGTTGAAACGAAATTTCTAATGTATTATTAATGTATTAATGTATTGTATATTGAATGTAATTCTGAATTAAAATAAATAATAATAATAATATACGCTTGACCTTTATCGAAAAGGTAGCTATTGATGAAATTTCACAAAATTTAATTATTCCGGTTTTAAGTACACTTGACTAGTGTGTATTTTGTATCAAATGTTATTTTCATTATACTTTTGCACTCATGTTATTAAAATTTAATGAGTTTCAATGTACTTGTCTTGCACAGTAATGAAAGTGGTATCTTATCACTCGATATAATCTGTATTGCTTCGAGTGGTAGCTTATCTACCGTTATGATTGAGAAATTTACACATAGGTAGTTATTGTGTGTTTTGTGTGTTAATCATTTAACTTGGCAAAAGACTGTAAGATGTCTTATTACGTCAAGCATAGCTTAACAGAGGAAACACACATTAACAGAGGAACTTAGGACCAGGTCTGAAAATGGTGAAGTAAACTTGATAATAAAATATGTCAAGGGTGTACCGAAAAACATCAAGTCACAAACAAAAAAACTTGTCTCATACAAAAAACTAAATTCTACGGATAAAAATACGGCAAACAAATTTAATAAAGCCCTAGCAATAAACGAAAATTCACATGTCTACCAAGTCGTTGATAACTATAATTGCATTATCACAACTAAAAAATCACTTAGATTTCTTTATAGCTCTGGACCCTTCGTTCAAGGGGTTGCCTCACCCACGTGTATCAGTGGGTGTTGTGTTCCAACACGTGTATAGTGATAAGTGGACCGGATGTTTATCAGTTTGTACGTGTTACCCGGTTTTGCGGGTTTTAGAGTGGATAAAATACTGTTTTAATTACTATTGTTGTCAGCGATATGGGGTATAAAGAGAAGTTACGGTAAATATACTATGATTTATTTGTACCGTAATACCGTAGTTAGTAAAGATTAGAATGTAATTTGGATAACATTGGTAGGGTTCATTTTAGAATTCGAACCAATCGCCGCCAAAAATTCGTCGTGTTTGAGGCTTGAGAGCTAGTTCTCTCTTTCTTCTTTCTGGACTAGAAACGAATCAGTGATGCCACTGGTGTTACTGATGCCCATGGGCAACTGTGACTAATTACGATCCAGGCATCACCGATGCGTTGCCCACCAAAAAATAAGAGAGAGAATGAAAGAAATAATTGTCTCCCAAGCCCCCAGCCCGAACACGATAACTTATCAAATACTTATAATGTTTTTTTGTAAGTTTGTTAGCGTGAAGAGTATAGATGTATGTAGCAATTTAGTAAAACATCAAATCTGAAAGAGCCTCATGTAACTATCAGAACAACATAATAATAGCTTTAGATTTTGTTGATTGTCTCTTCAACGCATTTAGTAAAAATATGAAGGCATTTTATCGAGATAAATGACTGGAATAGACTAGCAAATAGACCTAAAATATCATTGAAAAAACAAAACATTCGGGAATTACGCATTCGGGAATGCGTAAAAAAATTAAAGAAAAAACAAGACCAATACTTTATAATGTTTTTAAAAGTAATACTGAACAACTTCACCTTAGAAGGATTAACAGGGTCCCCCATTCTTCAACAAATGTTGTTTTTTTTCTCAAGCAGTCCTGTAAAATTTAAATCGGTCCCGACTGTTAATTTGGGTTAGGATATATCCCAAACTGTTAATTAAAATGAAAAATACTGAAAGGAACCTAAAAATCATTTTTAAATATAATACCTAGAATATTCAATGATAGCTATACCCCATTTGACTTCTTTTGACGATTTTTTTTTCATTTTGACAATATGACGTCTGGTTGTCGCTGTGATGAATGTTGATTATTGTCATGTATTTAGTAGCACTCGTAAAGTTAAGACGACTCGATTGACGTAAGAATCATCAAATCCGTCAACGCGATTGGTCTCTACAACGTCATATAGGAACAAACATACATAGACGTAAACGTAAAAAGGCGCCATTTTTTAAACTATAACAAGTTTCCGTACGTACTCATGAGTGTTTTACGAATCAAGTGTTTTAGCCAATTTATCACAAAACCTACGTGCTTTAGAAACAGAAAATGTATTAAATAACCCACAATGCCCTCTTATTATATCATTAAAATCATCTCAAACTCGTATGAATGGTTATAAGTTATAACTTCACTAATGAATTAACCGACACGAACCTTAAGTCCTTGTGACGTCGTATTCGAGCCTTTTTCAACCCCTGTCCGACAGCGAACGGCCGAGTGAATTGCTCTTATGTCAATTGCTCATTGAATGGGAGAGTGAGAGAGTGTTCTTTGACTTGGGATTAAGTCTTTAAGTTGGCATTGATGTAAATAGGCGTGTATTGAATGAAGGATTGTGAGTTCTGAGCCACAATTTAATATGTCCAAAAATGGTCTTATTAGGGACTACTTAAGAACTATTTGGCAGATCTTGCTCAAATTTAAATGGGACTACGTGATACGCACCAGATTTCGAATAAAAAAAGAATCATCAATATCGGTACACCCAGTAAAAGTTGTAACACACACAAAACAACCGGGCAAGTGCGTGTCAGGCCACGCGCAATGTAGGGTTCCAAAGTAATAAGTTTATCGACTTTTACTCATTAACTACTTACGCTAACATAGCCGTGATAGTTTTCCTTGTAAATTCATCAAATACCCTATTTTTGAGAATTTTTTCACTTGTCCAACTCCAACTGTTTAGCCGGCAGGGGAACATTTGACTCCAATCAAAAACACGTAAAAGCCAAGTATTTCGCAAACGGAACCCTAAATCCACAAATGCATAAAAATTCATCCTCGCGTTACCTGTAGGGGAGGTACCCTAAAAAAATGTTTTTCAATATTTTATTCCTATATACATGCCAAATTACAGCTTTGTAGCACGAAGGGTCTCGGCGCTATGCTTTGGATAGACGGATGGACGGACTGACGGACATGACGAAACTATAAGGGTTCCGATTTTAGTTCGAAACCCTAAAAAAATACAGTCGAATTGAGAACCTCCTACTTTTTTGAAGTCGGTTAAAAAGCAGCATTTTCTAATACAGTTTATCTATACTAATATTATAAAGAGGAAAGATTTGATTGTTTGCATTGAATAGGCTCCGAAACTAACGAACCGATTTGAAAAATTCTTTCACTGTTGGGAAGCTATACTATCCCCGGGTGACATAGGCTATATTATATTTTATTTTTACATTTTTTTCCGAAGTGAAGCGAGGGCGATTTCCTAGTATAGAAATAAGTACATATTACAGTATAACATAGTAGGGATCATCTTTGCATTATATATTGTCTTGCTGCTTTACGAATACATACTGTAGGTACCTTATAAGTTTACTTAAGGACAAGGGCTATTTTTCCCTAAGCAAACCGAGGGCGGGTTTGGTGATGTATAGTTTCTTATTCGACCCCGTAACCATGAGTGTCATGACGCAGTGACCTTAATTGAACATTCCCTGAACCTTTTCATGGAATAACTCAATCAGAAAAACGGTAAAATTTTATTCATCGATAATAATTGCTTTCATTTTGGTATTGATTGATATAGCAAAATTGATTTCGTGGAATTTTTATTTATTCTGTAGGTTATTTTATATGTGTAGTTTGAGATGTATTGGTGTAGGATAAACTCATTTAGTTATGTAGGTACCCTATATAATTCGGTGATATTTAACTTGAGTGATGATATTTTTAACGAAGCGCTCATAGCCCGGCGGCTTGCGTTGATCGTGATCGACAAAGTTAAGCAACAGCGGGCGCGGTCGGTAGTTGGATAGGTGACCGCTAGTGATCAAAAATTCTTGAGCGTTTCGGTGCTTCGGAGAGTACGTAAAAAGCCGTCGTTCCTGTTTGTTAACAGCTGCAGAGTGATGATAGTAAAGCAATAATAGTAAGCTGGGCTTTTCGGCTTGTATGGCTGTACCGCCACCATCTCTTCGTGTACTAAATTTTTATGCTACCCAAAGCCCTCTGACATGGCATAACTTCTACTATCTAGTGATAATTATCAGAACTGACAGCACTAAGTGCTCTCATAAGCACGGAAGTACTCAAGAAATCTTGCAAACTAACGTTCATCCATTTGTCACGCGTTTTGATATTTGGTGTGGTTGTATTAGTGCTCTTTCTTCCTGGTTCTTACGAGTATTACAGGCATTTAAACGTGTTACAGTATATTAGGGCGGTAGTTAATAGGGCAGTTTATCGCTTGCTTCCTAGATGGCTACATCATTCGTGTCACCCAATGGTGACCGCTCGGCTCGTTTGTCGAGTACTAACAAAGAAAAATGAGCACTCCCGAAACAGGCTTGTAGCGCTCGCATTTTGTCAACTCAATTTTTTTAACGGGTGCAAATAAAATATTTCAAGTTCGTTGTATTGAATAAAAAAATCTAGACTAAGAATTAAGTTATACGTACCGTGAGGGACTGGAATAGCTTGCCTGCGACCGCGTTCCTGCCCGCCTATGACTTATAAATATGTATATAATATAACTTTATGTCTTCAAAGAAAAAGTGAATATGCTTTTATAATACTACTTTAGCCATGTAAGATTTTTACGCTTTATTATATTAAGAACTAGCTTTTACCCGCGGCCTCGCCGCGGTAGTGATCGATCTTTTACAAATCCCGCGGGAACCTGGAACTTTCTTGAATTTGTTTTGAAAATCCATTCAATAATGAAAGAGTAATAACATCACTCCAAACTTTCACATGTGTAGGGATAATTTTAATCATCGAACCATTTCGATGAAATTCAGTTTTTTTTTTATAATTTTCAGCTTAATTGCAAACTATCGTATTATTACTTAAACTGTTATTCTCCAATCTTTATGGGTTCATGAACATTTGATACGTCTGCCGCGCCGCTGTATTCATTGGCTTGGACTTAATGTGAATGGATGTGTTCGATCACGACATTTACACTTAAATGTCTGTAGATAACGTGACATCATTTATATTAATATAGTAACGGGGTCAAAGCAATAAATGTATAATAAATAAAGTATTAGTGTGAAAGCTTTAATAAATAAGATATTTATTAGTATAGACTTTATTATCAACAACGAAGGTCCGTAATATACCTTAATTACTTACAGACTAACTTACATAATATACAAATATAAACTTATAACTAAATTCCCGAAGTGAGGAGCTGGTACGTTGACTCCCAGTGGTCATCGACGTCCATGGAACATTTGGAAAATGACCCCTTTTGGCCACAGCTACACTTTTATGAATAAACTATTTGACCCGGCGAACTCCGTATCGCGTTTTTTTCTAAAACTATTTTTTCTAAAATAAAAGTAGCCTAATTTACTTCTTGTTACATCAGCTATCTGCCAGTAAAAGTTCCGTCACAATCGGTCCAGCCATCTCAGAGATTAGTCGAAATAAACAGACAGACAAAAATTGTAAAAAATGTTGTTTTGGTATATATACCGTGTATACATCCAAATGCACTTAGTAAAAAGCGGTTATTTTAATATTACAAACAGACACTCCAATTTTTTTTATTTGTATAGATAGAGGTAGGTAGTAGGATGGTTCGCGTATAGGGAACTAGATAAAATTCACTGCATTATACTCGTATGACTCCAACTTCTCATATAGCATTCGGAACTTCTAAATGATCCTGACCATCAAATAATTTATTTACCGTTCGTAGCAAGTTCGTCCAAGAGTAATCTGATATTACAATGTCCTCTCTAGAGAACTAGTTTTTTATAGTACTTATACTTTTGTATTGTAATTGCATGTATATACTGAAGTTTAAGCATAATAAATATATTGTTAATGTAGATATTTGTCTGGACTAAGGCAGCATGTTATAGGCTAGCCTTACCCAATTTATCCATTCTTACTCTAAAAGATCCCTCAGTGTCAGCTAAAATGTCCCTCAGCTAGTCCATAAATCGTAAACAAAACAATGGTTCTGCTATACCAGCCATATCCTTTGTACACTGATCCGCACTCAGGGGTAATAAATTGCTCTAATGGAAAAATTGCTGACACCTAGTTGACACCGACATACATACTCGATAGCAGTGTGAATAGATGCACATATACGGGTATTGTTACTGCAGTTTTATTTTAGTTCTGATTGTTATGTGCATGGTATGTCACTATTCTTTGTTTTATACAAAGAAGAGGGCTGTGTCGCATATGCAATTATGTCACCCTGGTAGTACATTACAAATAATTCTACACTTTTTTCTTAATATTATGCCTTAATCTATCTAAAGTTATAAATGAGATAATACAGTGTCACTATTCTTGGAATACCCAAAATACTTTTATACATTAATTGTTTATTTATTTATTAACTTACTTAAAAACATCGTAACAATTAAATGAATCGATACGGAAAATACAATCTGTGATTCGAATGCAGTTACTGTGAAAACTGTAACTTAAACCAGAAACCAGTTATAAATGGTCCGAACTGAAAATCAGTGCAGTTCTTACCGCGGCTTTCGCTGAGTTCGGTCCTTTTATGGCTTTGACTGCAGCACAAATCCCCCTTTTTTTCTTTAATATAGTTTAGTTAATTCTTGTAATATTTTTATTGATCTTTTGTTTCTTTTTTTGTTTTTTTAGTTTATCACACTTTGTTCTTTTTTTCTTTTAAGATGTTTATGTTTTTGTTTACGTGATGATGTGCTTTGAAAAGCCGTAATAATTTTTTTCATTTAATTTCATTTCATTTTCATTTCATTTCAAACGAAGTACACAATTTCATCAAAAGACAATCATTACAGCAGCTGTCCGGCGTAACTCGAAGGAATCCAGCGTAAGTGACTTAAGCTATTTATTCGTAAAACAAGTTAACTCCGAGTAGCCTCTGGAGACTGATTTGTTAGTTTATTACACGTAAAGAGACATTTAAATGTTTTAAGTGTTTCCATCTGTTTTTAAGTCTTTCTTTATTCAGAACGAAGTATATAGATAGAAGTGTGTTTCAGTTTTATGTAGATAGCTTGATGGTAAGTGGTCATGTCACACAGGCAGTGATGCTTTACCTAAGGCAAGGCAAGTAGTAACTGGATAGACAAAATGTCAATCCAAAAGTTAAGTTTCCATCACTGAACCAAACTCTTCAAAAATCTTGTTCAAACCCGCCAAACTTTAGCCATTGGTGTCATAAATGTCCATGTCCATAAATACATCAAGTAGCCAGCTATTGACATAAATAACATCACCATATCGTATATAAGGGGTTTTGACATGTTATTAACTAAAGTACTGCTATGACAGATTTCGGCAAACCACTCTAGGGACTAAACACACACTAATATTTGCTGGGATCGAATATTCATCAATATTAAACTTACAATGTTCTATTCTCGAGGCCTGAATTCATAGATTTTACGGCTGATTTTTATTATTATAAAGTTGACAGATTTTTTTTTTTATTTATTTATCATTTAACAAAAGTTACATAAAATAGTAGCATTAGATAGCATTATAAAAACCACTGAGGTTTATGCGATAAAACATATTACAGACAAAAGATAATAGTGCTGTAATTTTTCCTTGTTATGTCACTATGAAATCGATCTACAGCTATAACCATAATTATGACGTTTATAAAAAACTATGTAGCTGAACCGGCGAACTTCGTATCGCCTAAAAATCAATGAATGTACTTTGATATTACTTTTAACTTTTACAGTATTGCTAGGTTTACCAAATCAGAGACCATTACATTCCCTCTCCCTCTTCCTCTACTTTCGCATGTATAATATTAGTATGGTTGGATTTCTAACTATAAATTTATATCAATTCATAGATTATATACGAAGTTAAAGAAGGACCAACGCATTGTTATTTTTAGTATGAAGTGATTAAAATACGCATCATAATGGATTTTCCCATGGGAATGAGATGTTTTACTCCAGCCTCCTAACTATCTCCAAACAAAAAATCACACCATAACATCGCTCCGTTATGACGTGAAAGAAGGACAAACAAACAAACACACTTCGGCATTTATAATATTAGTAGGTATAGTATAGATATGGAGTGATTCAAATACGCTTCATAATAGATCTTCCCATGAGAATGAGATGCTTTACCGCGGTAAAAAGTAGCCTACGTTGCTCTCCAGCGTCCTTACTATCTCCACACAAACAAATACCATAAAATCGCTCCGTTACGACGTGAAAGAGGGACAAACAAACAAATACACTTTCGCATTTATAATAAGAGTATGGATTCTTCTCTCTCGTCTTCTTCGATTACTTCGATCTCGTCAAATTCATTTGAATGAGGTATTCAGGATATTCATTTTCATACTTATAAATTCATATCAGCTTCAACTAATATTAATTTTGTTACAATACTTCAGAACACTAGTATGATATTAGATAATCTCTTGGGCAACTCTTTCATTAAATTAAAACGTGTCTTATGGTTAATTCGTTTGACTTTGTATTATCGTAATAAAACTAAATTAACTTCAATGTTCGTTTTATCCTTTATAAGAATAATACTGCTCCGTATTTAATTTATTGAGAAGAGTTCATAAAGTGAGACTCGAAATACCTAGGTAAGATTACTCTCACATTTCAAAATGTAATAAGACCGTCTTATCACTGTATTAGTCTAGTCAACAAGTTCAAAAACGTGTTAAATAGATAAAAAGCTCCTAAAAATATGTGCGATACTTCATTCGATTCGGAATGATGTTTAGAAAAATGTTTTTTAAGAGTTAATTAGCACATAAAAAATTGCGATTGTTATTAACAAAATAAGATTTAAGAAAAACATATTTAGTTTTTCGTTAATAACTTTTAAAATAATGATATTTAAGAATTTTTTAAAAAAGATCCTGAAGGAAGAGGAGTGGAACTCTTCTTATTTAAGTACTTAATAAATTTATGCAAAAAAGATATTAAAGTTTATTATTTTGTTAATTATATTTTTTTTAACTAACAAAAAATTAAATTTATAAAAAATGTTGTCAAAAATTTTTTTTTGTAATATCTTATTATTGCTGTTTTTGCATCTAATATAGGTAATTAATATTGGAAAAAAATACGTTATTTGTTAAGAAATTGTTTATAGACAATTTCGGGGTTTTTTAATTTTTTTTAAAATTTTTTTTTTTATGGAAATAGCCGGCAAACGAGCTGACGATCCACCTGATGGTAAGTGGCTATCGCCGCCCATGAACATCAGCAACACCAAAGGCATCACTGATGCGTTGCCGGCCAAGAAAGAAAGAAGAAAAAGAAAGAAAGAACTGGCTCTCAAGCCCCCAGCCGGAACACGACGAGTCGTTTGGCGGCTGACTCAAGCTCAAGGGTGGTAGCTATCCAGGCGAACCCCTGGAGAAATAATAATAGTAATAATGGTATTAATTAACAATTAAAATCAATACTACCAATATAATCCCTCCAAGGGCCCTACCACCAGCAGGCCGGATTAAGTCGCCTTTTACGACACCCTTCCGGCGTGGGATTGGGGTTAGTATTCTAAGCCGCCCCAATACGGCTAAATCTTATTGCATAGTTCACCTATGATTTGTTTAAAAAATTCTTATATATTTTTTTATTGTTTATAATCGTGTTTTATATTTCTAATGTTTAAATAATTAGTTAAGAAATTATTTTATACTTAAAATCATCATTGACCCTTTTTAATGGATTAACAGAGAAATACTTTTTTATAAATAAATTCATTGCTTATTAACTTAACAATTTGTTATAAACAAATAATATTAACCGCTATATTTTTTTCGAAATCTTCAAAAAATTACAAAAACAACCATATTATTATTGTCACTTATACTTTGATCTGTGTTACAGTTGGTCATAATTATTTGTTCTTAAACTAGTTGACATTCGAGCTGTTACAACTCGTTCTGGCAGATTATTCCAATTCTTAATTGAACATTAAAACAATTTCATTTTTTAGAATATAATGCTTTCAGGTTGTTGTAGAATAGATTAGCAATATAAGACGTAAAAATTGGGGTTTACTTTTACTTTTAGCCCTTAATTTACGACTAGCCGTTACGCGCCTCGTTTATTGCCCGCATTAGTGGGTAGATAGTACATTTACCACTATTTCCTACCATTATGTTACCCTAATATTACATACAACGACTGTAACTTAGTCGGGCGTCTAAATTCAAAGAGTAAATTCGTAGATTTAGTACTCGTTCGAAGATGTCTGCCTGTATATTTAACAGATATCGATGTCAACCTCAATGTATAATAGTGTTTCACGCATACTAATGCTGCATATATCTGCACTATACGCACCGCATTTGTATAATATGAAATCATATAAGAGCTCGATACGGATCAATGTGTATGAAATCATATGCGAGACAAATGCGGCGCATTCGGCCTGTACGGTGCGGACAATTATGTTTGTTCACCATAATTGTACGAGTATGGTTGCAAGGGCACTCTTACTTGTAATTCCAACGTTAACTTTGAAATCCTCTGTGTGTGGGTTTTATTTCTGTTTCAGTAATCTAATTAAAACTAAATCTATCTTAAAATGAAGATATAAGAGGTTTGGAATTCCATTAAGATAATTTGTTTTTCCATTTGTAGGGATGAAGATATCTTGCTTTTGCTATCAGCTATACGACGAACGAGTCTTCTTTTATTCAAAAAGCATTCAAATTATTTGAATCACTGATACTCTTAATCACCTCAATATTAAATTTGATTCTGTAAGCTCTGCACACACGATTATTGTTTTTTTTATTATAATAATACCTCAAGAATAAATGTAGAAACGACATTAGAAGTATACGTTTTGACATTTGGAAAATCACCAACATAAAATACATACGTCAGGAGCAATAATGAACATATTTTGTTGTTGGAAATGACGTTGTTTTCCGAGAAGTCGATGCACAGTAAACAGCATCATTACTACAATAACGACACAAAACACAATATGACAGTTTAATATTAGACCTTCACTATGTAATAATAATGGGTCTTGTTAACTACAAGTTAACAATTAAAGTTAATTACTATGTTATTAACGTACGTGGTAAAATATAACAAGATCTGTTACAAATTGCTGGCCGAATGAGTAGTCGAGTAACCGCCCTCGCTTTGCTTCGGTTTTCTTTATTTTTTACACCTTGGGTTACATTATTGTAGTTTTATTAAGGATCCCTACTTTTTTTGAAAATATAATATAGCCTATGTTACTCGGGGATAGTGTAGCTTTCCAACAGTGTAAGAATTTTTCAAAGCGGTTCAGTAGTTTCGGAGCCTATTCAATGCAAACAATCAAATCTTTCCTCTTTATTATTAGTATAGATACTCGTAGACTAGCACTCTGTCCGCGACGCGTCAACCGCGGGTTTACCAGAATAATTATTTCCCTGAAAAAGACCACTGGATCAGGTTTTGTATTGCCTCTTAGTTAGTGTTTAACTTTGTATTTGGATTGTGTTTTTTGCATCCTAAAATAATAATTGTATCTTCTTTTTCAGATCATGACTCAACGAGAAATAATAGTTTAAGGTAATCCATTTTTTGTACTTGTATTTTTTACAACAATATAACCTTGCGTGCCAAGCTATGGGTTTCGGGTTCAATTCCTGGCTTGACCCTGTATACATACGTTTGGTAAGGGGTGATCTTCTGCCAGGCGAGCCCCGACTGGTGTTGTCAAAGCGTTTGTATATATAACTAGGAAATCGCCCTCGCTTCGCTTCGGAAAAAATAGTAAAAAAATAATATAATATAGCCTATGTCACCCGGGAATAGTGTAGCTTCCTAACAGTGAAAGAATTTTTCAAATCGGTTCGGTAGTTTCGGAGCCTATTCAATGCAAACAATCAAATCTTTCCTCTTTATAATATTAGTATCTGAGATTAGTATAGATAATATAAAATATGCAACCGATGCAAAAAAACGTCGATAGCATGATTCAGGTTGGCATGACGTTACCGTTTGACGAGTGCGCGCTACATACGTTTTAATTTTCTTGGATGTATACTCTTTGTACTTGTGATTTCATTGTTGATAGTTGAGATCAATAAGAGCTATTAATTAAATTGTGGCAAAGACAAGAACCTTTTGCGCAAAGCCTGAATCCCGAAATCAGTGCAACGCGACTAATCTAACTCCAGGAAAATATCCCAAAGCCATTGTATTGTGTCTGCTATCAGCTATAAGTTTCCACGATGCCGTCAAGTTTAATACCAGGATTACGATCCCGGGGTCCATATTAATTCATGTGATCCTAACGGATCGGAAGGCTACCCTCTTGTTATGGATATGGGTCATTTCCCCTATATTATATTAGTTTTACTTTGTTTAGTTATAAGTGTTTAGTTAGTGTGTAGCACAAATAATAATAAAATAAATGATAAAAAGTCAAACGGACTTATTTTATTTGTAAGTGTCACCAAAGTCCATCTATGGCCAGCTATGTCCATGGGCTGCCATGGATTGTAATGTCGATGAATATTTTGTTAAACTTATAAAATCAGTTATGTGGAAAAATAAACAATATTGTCCAATTCCAACCTTTAAAAAATGGCATCACTTCTTTCTTCATTACTATTAAGGAGTGTCTATACCAAGAATTAAGCAATTTGAGAGACAGACAGATGATTGTTAGGTCGCTATATCAGCATCAAAGATCAATACAACCATTAAACATTAAAAGCAATTTATTACACTCAATTGATGGCAATCTAAGGTTAATATATCATCATAAAAATCTAGGAAAGTAGGAAAAATCGATTTTTTATTGTAGCCCATTGATATTTGGATTTAACCCATTAGTGCACAGGTCAATTCAAGTTCCAAATATCTATTTACATTACAATGTCCAGTGCATCTACGCTTAATAGCCAACCCGTGTGTCAAAAATTCCATTCTCTTGATTCGACGAGTCTAATTAAATGTCTCTTAGTATTATGTACATTTCCATCAAAAACACATAATAATAGAAGTACTTTCCTTACATATTTAAATTTCTAAAATAACGTTCGAAATCCTCATTTTTAAATGTCTTACGTCCCAACTCAGAGTCACTTACATTAGTAATGTTTACTTAAATCGCTCCTTAGTAAAGAATCGTCATACAAATTCTGTACTAAGGAGCGATTTAAATAACCGTAAGTGACTCTGAGTTGGGGGCGTTAGCAAAACACTAGCTTTAATATTGGTGTTAATGATTAAAAAGCTTTAGACAGATTTACGACAAAATACACGGAACATGATTTTCGATTTGGATAACTACCGGACCATCAGGCGAGGTCGTAATTCATAAGTCAAATGGCTACTTCTTGGTCCTAACTAAAATATAGGTCAACCTTCAGGGCATTTTATGTAGGTCGAAAGTAGAGATACCATGACAGTTGCAAAATTTTGCGGGAGAAATTTTGCGGGAAATGGTAAGGAGAGGGGAGGGGACGGCGAGGGACAGGTAGCGGGAAAGGGACCAGGAGAGGGGGGAGGACACTTTAATAACGTGTTATAGCACCAAAAAATTTTTTTTTTATTATTTTTTCTCTGTCTGTCTATTTCTCTGTCCAGGCATCACATGAAAACCTTTAAACTGATTTCGACGGAAATTAGTTTAGTTGTTT